>VXAA01003011.1:87594-129683 GCA_013399115.1 Anseranas semipalmata
GGGTAAGGAACAGCTACTGGTCATTCCTTCATAGGAAGAAGATCTTCAGCTCTCTTCAGTCATTTGGGTGCATTCAGCTTTGGGTTCTACTCCATCATTAGTGTGTAGAAATGCTAGCATTCAGATTGTCAAAAATTAGACATAACCCAGGAGCTGAAAAGAATGTAAACTTTTGTATAATGAAATATATGCAACTTCCCTGTCAGCTAAAGAAGAATAAGGGAAATACCGTACTAATGAGGTTTTTAAGTAATTAGATTTTAGATATGTTCCATATGAAGCGTTATTTCTCAAGTGTGCTATACCAAGGAAATGTAACTTCAGAAAGCCTTTTGTATTCTTGACTTCAGAACAAAAAAGGAAATACAACAGAAGAATGCTTGAAAAGATGGAATAATAAAGTCGAGTGGTTTATGATGAACAGTAGAAGTGTTTTTGTATATTACTTCAATTACTAGAGTTATCTGTTAGTGATTTGAGAGAGAATTTGGTTTGCATTCATTGTAAATGCCTTATATGTATAAATGCCAATACCAAACAATTTTAGCGAAGCTTGATTACTTATCATTAGCAATGGACTGTTTTGAGGTGGGGATTTTTATGAATTTTTATAACTTCAGGGATATTATACAAAGAAGTATTTAAAGATGATATAAGACTAGAAAGAATACGGGGGTGTCTTCTTTAGCAGGTGAGCCTATATTTAGAAATATAATGCAGCTAAAACTGTCACCAAAACGTTTGATGTTAAATTTTGTATGTTACAAGCTAAACTCTTGTCAAGTTCCTCATAGGCTAAGCCTAAAAAGAAACTTTATTTAAACTTTCTTTGGGTTTCAAATCTGTATTTGTGAATATATTGCTTTTAAGCTACTGGTGAGACTAAAATCAGTGTTGAACAGAAATTTGGAAAAAATCTTAGAAGCTTAGATGCTGAGTTTCTTTTGCTCTGTGCTAAAATCCCATCGCGTTTTCTTTCCAAGCTAAGATACGGAGAAGAAAACTGTGTAAGAAGATGAGTTTTTGTTTTGTTTTGTTTTGTTTTGTTTGTTTTTTGAGTGTGTAATTTGGGACTATGGATTTCTACTTTTTGCCTAGAGAGGTTGTGGATGCCCCATCCCTGGAGGTGCTCAAGGCCAGGTTGGATGTGGCTTTGAGCAGCCTGGTCTAGTGGGAGGTGTCCCTGCCCGTGGCAGGGGGGTTGGAACTGGGTGATCCTTAAGGTCCCTTCCAACCCAAACCATTCTATGATGAAATTATTTTTATAGAAACTCATGTTTTTACAGAAACTTAATTTTTTTTTGTGCTGGTGCAGATACAGGGTGAGTAGATCACTCACACTCTCCTCTAAGTATATTTTTAAGTTGTTTGAATGGCACCATTTTGTCCAGCTGCTCCACAGTTGGGTGAAGTGTTAATAGTTAAACTGGATGTCAGTGGTTCTTTTTTATTTTAACTCAAAGGCAGTGACAGCATAGCTTGGGGCAGCCAGTGCACTTCTTTTCTGGTGGTTGCTTTGCACAGCCATCTTGTACGTGGATGATCAAACTGTTTGTAAATCATTTTACAGTATGCCTTACAGATTTTTGTTTGCTTGATTTAAAAGGCCGTGCTGTGAATTGCAGCAATTAGCAGCTGATTTGAGTGTGAGGTTCAGTGTTTGTCTCCTGAGTGAGGTAGGGCTGGCACCTTGTGAGGTTAGTGAATTTATACATTAGCTCCTTGGTTATGTTGTTTACTGCTTCCCAGAGCTTCAGTTTAGTTCCAGGAAAAGTGTAAATGCTTCCCTATGAAGTGTGTGATGATGTGTCAGTCAGCCTGCACCTAATGTTATGAATTACACTGATGGGTTTTGTGGTGCTCCGGGATTTTTCGTACAGATTTTGTGTGTTATTTATACATGTATCTTAGTACTTTTTTTTTTTGGTCTTTTACTAAGGTACTATTGGACTGAAAGATGTTTCATCTAAGGTTTTATGTCACTATTAATGGCAAAAATCTGTAGTAGTGACTTGACATTGCAAATGTAATTAAACTAGTCAAAAGCGTCAACTGTAAGTGATTCTCCAGGAAACTCGAGTTTTTAGGATCTTGTGATTGCTTCTTGTTCCCTGGGCTATCTGATGGCCAGTAGGGAAGTCCAGATATGCCAGAGATTAAAGAAATCAGCCATCACTTCGGTACATCAGTTACAAAAATCAGTAAAATTGACATACTCATACAAATTTGTTCTACCCAGTTTGACCCTAGTTCGGTGGATATAATCGTTGGAAAAAAATGTGGCACTTCAGCAGCAAAGAATTAATGTTTTTTAGATTGAATAAAGTAAAACTCATACCACCGGGGTAGGGCTGTTAGAATGTGGAAAGTTAACGAAGTTACTGTGCTCATGATCCCTATTTGAAGTAGATTAGCGTGGCAGGACTGCCTGCAAAGTTCTGCAAGAGTTGTTGTGTGGCTTTATGGAACCTTTTGTTCAACTGATAGTCTTCAGGGTAACTTCACTGCATTTGATTAAGATCATGGCGAAGTAATTAATTGTTACAGATGAGTTTCTGGGATGTGTTAAGAGCCGTTCAGTAACATCTTTGGTGGGGACAGACAGGCATTATTGCTTTGTTGCTTCTGCTCGGAGTTCCAGTGCTGTATCTAAAGCACACCCGGGGCTTGTGTACAGTGAGGAGTGAGTGGGCAGGAAGCTGGAGTATGAATTTAGAGCCTACCTCTGAGAGCCATCGCAGCAAGAATTAGCACAGGCTAATCGGTATGTCAGTGCCAATTCGCACCATAATAAAGCACGCTAGTCAAACTTACTGGATGTTTTGATTTGTTACATTATTAATGCCTTTCCTTGCAGTACTTGCCATCGTTACAGACTTTTTGACAAGCTCAAGTGATTTACGGAGGGACAGTGGACCATCATGCTACTGATCAGAATCCTGGAGACAATAAAAGCAGATAACTCTTTTTGTCCCAAATGCATATACGTGATGTTAAACATAATTTGGTGGTGACTGGTGTGAGGAGGTATTGGAACGGGCGATTTGAAAGGAAAGGGTGGGCTTCCTGGGGAGGGCAGACGTACCCTGTGAGAAGCCCGATACTTCCCTTTGGAAGCATCGTTCCTCTCTTGCTGCTGCCCGAGTAAGGTGGCGAGGCTGCTGTTGTGGTTGCACCACAGGCAGGGATGCTCTGGAGCTCAGCCTGGGAGAAAATGAGGAAGAAACCAGGGAACTCCATGAAGGCAGGGGAGGAAACTTCAGAGAAGAGGAGGAATCACTTGAAAGGAAAATCAGAGCTAGTGTGATGGAGAAGAGTGGGTACAAAGGCGGATCGTGATTTAAATCGAAATACAATTTGTAAAGCTTGCTAGTCTACTTTTACTTCCTGTTCCATAAAATGCTAAATTTCTGAAGTGAACATTTTGTATTTCTCCTGCATTTTCCTGATTGCAGATAACATAATGAGTTTTCCTTCTGCAGAGTTCCAGATTTCAAATGCTCCATCTGTCCTGAAAGACTTGTCTAGAAACTGGTTATGACCTATAGGAATTCATGCATTTTCGGTGATAACAAAGGTGCTTGATCAGCTTCCACTCTTGTATCTGGGAGTGCAATTTGAAATAATTGAAACCTGTGGTCACAGGAAGAGGTGAAAACACGTATCTGGTGTGTCTTGAGGAGTTAGATACCGAAGGTCAAGCTTCCTCCATTTGTAAGTTTTGGGTTGAGGATAACATTTACAAGCTATTTATAAACTTAAGCTTTTTACTACTTACAGTGACGAAAATTATTTGAGTTAACAGAGGCTTTAAAACACCAGGTGTAACTTTGTTCCATGGTACAGAAAGGACTTAGTTGCTTTAGAACAGCTGCACAGTAGGATTGATTCTGCTCTCCTCCTTTCTTCTTGTGAACTGACATTCTCAGGTTCTGCTTCTCCCTTCCCTTCTTGTACATAAACTAAAATCTTGGTGGCCCTACCATTGCTGGGGAGTCAGTCGCCGTTTCTGCTGCGGTAGCAGACTTGCATCAGCCTGCAGCACTGGGCAGGTTTCGGAGGCTGACGAGAGCCCTGCGCGCAGCGTGCCACAGGCTTCCAGCTGCTGGCACAGCACAAGTGGGGGATGAATGTACTCTGGCTGTGGTTCCATGCTATATTATTTAAAAGTTTTCCAACTGTTTGTTTTCCCTTCTGCGCACTACATTTTGCAGCCCTCTCACTTGTGATGTTATGCATATATATATAGGGTAACTGAAGTAATCTAAATTAAATGTCCTCTTTCCTTCCAAAGAAACATCGATACACGCGCTTTACATAATGTTCTTGCTTCTCTAGTTATTTTCCAGATACTTGTTAAGCAATATTTATTTCTAAATTAAAAAAAGATAATTTTCTCTTGCTAGATGTAATACGTTGCTTTGACAGAAGCGTTTTGTTTGCTTGTGCACTCTGAGGCACATTTTCATTTGCTTTTGAATTTTCTGTATTAACTGCAGAAGTACAGAGAAAGAATAGGAGTCATGGTTTATCTTGGAATACCTAAACTTGCTTTGGAACATTATTGCCAAAGGCTATTACGTTTAGTGATTATGATGTTTATGAAGTTGTTGTATTTTCTGAAACCACAATTCTTGTAAAAGGATAATTAAGTTAAAGCTTGGGCTATTCTTTGCAGATTCTCTGTCAGTGCCAAAATATTTTCAAACAATACTTAGTTATCATTTCAAAGATATCCTTTTTCCTTGAAATATTAAGTAGTGTAATAAGCTTTTAAAACATACTACTGTCCCTCTAGTTTACTGAATATTAATTTTAAGGTGAAAGGAGGCCATTTGTCTTCCACTGCCATAAGAAATCAGATAGACTTGATTACCAGGGTGAAATGTGCTTCTTAATGTGAAGGCTTAAAGCTTGTGTTCTTTCTCTAAATTAATCTTTATGCTGTAGATCATTTAGGGAGGGGGGACAGCAATCTTGCTGTTTGCAGTTGATGGTAATGAGTCATCAGGTTTAGCAAATCACAAACTTCCAAAGATTTCATGCTGTGCGTTTATGTAAAATATAACTTACTGCTGAGTTGGATAATGCTTGAGCTGGAGTTTGTAAGGATGCTTGACAGCTGTGGTTGACTTTTTTTTTTTTTTTTTTTAATGTTGGGAATGACTTCTGTCAGTCAGATGAAAAGGCTTTAATGTCAGAAGTTTAGCTTGTACACTCAGGTGAAGTTTTATGTCTTTATTTTAAAGACGTAGGAGTAAGTGGACTTTTTATTTTTTAAATCTGTGCTGGCTAAATGGTTGCCATTCCTGTTCCTAAATAATTAGGAACTTTTGAAGCTATCTATTTCTGCAGAATTTTTGACACTGCTACTGCTATGGGACTGGAGGTTAAAAATTGCACTGCTAGAAGTCGTAGAATGCCAGCATGCTGCTTGCAGAAATCTAGATTCGTGAGTCAGACCTATACTGTTCTTGATCCTGAAACTGAAATATTATGCTTTTTATAAAAAAACTTACTTCCCCCAACATTTAAACAGATTTTACTATTTGCTTGAAATTATACTTTGCATAGATAAGTGTAGCTATGTATAAACTTAAATATATATAATATACAAATATAGAATAAGTTGAAAGGAAGCAGTTTCAGAGGCTACAGCCTGTTTTTCTTTTGTTGTTTGTTTGTTTTTTGCCTTAGGTGTTCTATAGATTTCTGTGAAGGTGGTATACAGGATGATGTATTTTAGCAGATCCCTGTAGCATCCCTTTACATCATCACAAAGCTGTGTTATCATGACCACTTTAAGTGGTCGAAGTATGACCCATTGCCACATGACAAGTATGACTTAGGCTTCGTGGTCTGTCCTCCCTTTTGTTGGCACTGGTGATAGTGCAGCCTTCTCATCACCAGGAGGAGTGGAGTGCTCTGGGTTAAAGCTAGTCTAGTTCTAGAAGAGAATTAAAATTTTTAAAAATAATGATTTATTTTGGCATTTTTGTGGGCTTCAGTGTCAACATAAATATGAGCAGCAAGTTAAGTGGGATAGATATGTAAATATTAGTACTGAGTCATTTGGACTCTATGATTTCACAAGAGTAGCGAGAAATTACTGTATTTTTTTTTTCAGGGAAGCAAGCAGGGATTGGCAGTGTAAAAGTTTATGCAGTAGCCCAATATTTAATCTGCAATATTTAGTGAGTATTATGCAACTGTTTTGATTAGCAATATTCGCTGTTTTGGCTTCTTTTAAAGGTGTACAGTGGTCTTAGTTGTTCCCTTTATGTAACTAATAGCAACTGCTCTGGTTAAAGTGCACAGGTACTACTAATAATCGAAACGTATGAATAGAATACAGCTGAATTTCTTTTTATAAACGAGTTTTTTAGATCCTTCTCCTCACCCTCCAGTCACTCCCATACCACACATACATAGGTGTGGCTAATGGGACATGATTAAGATAATGTGGCTTCTTAAATTGTAAAATAGAATATTTAAGAGAAACTCTAAGCTTTTAAAATGTTTGCATTAATTTTGAGTATATGGTTAAAAGAGCTTTCACAATTCCAACTGTTTTGAAAGACGTCTGCCTGTAATGTTAAAATCTTTGGCACGAAATGTGACCCTTATTAACGTGAATATTTGCTTGTAAGAGTAGAAAGAACCCTCTTTAACCTTCACCTTTTTAGCTCCTTTTCAGTATAAATATTTGTTGCTATTGACAAAATAGAGGTACTTTTGGTTATTTTCAGCCTGCTCCTGTTCTCTCTGCCTAGATTAGTACTGTTGCTTTGATGTGCAGAATAATATAAGACGCTAAATTATTTGCGGGATTTCCTTTCACTGTTAAGTGAAAAGAAGTGTCTTAAGTGTTAAGAATTAAATTCTTAATGCTAACCTGTAGGTTTACGAACTGAGGGGTGGTTTTAGACACAGATGTTCACAGGAATTTTGTTTCTCTGCTCCCCAGAAAAGTCCTATCTGTCCCTGTTGCTTGAAGACAACAGAAAACCCATGGTTTGCGCTGAATCACTAGGCAAGCTTGTGATGTTAATCACATGTTATAACATCTGTTTTGCTATTCATATTGCTCTCTTTTTTTCTGAATCAAGTAAAGGAGCAAGAAAAAATAAAGATAAATACTTTGAATTTGAATGCATCAGTTTCTGATGACTGAAGATGCAGTTTAAGATTGGAAAATACATATAAATTAATTGCATCCTTTAATGGTTTATACTTATTTTGATATTATTCAACATATGCCATATATATAGGTGAATTTTTATGGGAAAACGTGCACAGAACATAATATAGATACCTGTGCTATTGTTAATTTGTTTGACTGTTTTGGGTGTTGTTTTTTTTTGTTTTTCCTTCCTCCCACCATTAATTCAATGTGAGATGATAAGCTTTGTGGCACTTCTCACAGATCTGATACAACTCATACTTCAACCCTATTTCCAGCACCCTCCACCGTAGCAAAGGAGAAGAGATTATTTTTTTTTTCCTTTTTAAAGCTGTGTTTATTTTTACAAGTAGCATGATTTATCTAGCCAGCACAGGTAGCAGTAGCAGTGAAGAAGTGGAGACACAGGCAGACAGCTGGTGCCTTAAAGCTTTTAGAAACCTCAGAGAGGTTATTCCTGTTACAGAAATGAAGGCCAACAACCTATTTCAGTCAGTGGATCACACGCTAGATTTGTGTGCTGCAAGATCACGTATAAAATCCACCTTGCTTGAAACCGGTTGCACTGGGAAACTGGGTTCTTCCTCTGTAGGTAGGGCATTGGAAGGGAGAAGCAGCCCTGCTCAGGAGCTGGTGGTGGGCGCAAACGATCGTCCTCTGCCTGCTTGTTATGTAACTGGGTACGTGCTCTTCTGACCTATCTTCTCTCCTTGCCACGTAGACTCTCCCTGGTGTAGACTTCGGTTTGTGAGGGAATTGTGGGAGTTTTTGACAAGATGCCCTTTTAGCCGTGGCAAAAAGAGCCTTCAGCAAAGCTCTGAAAGTGGCAGTGGGAAGGATTTTAGTCCCACGTGATTGAGATTCATATGTAAGGACCTTTGGACTCACTATTTATATTATCTCTTAGAATACAGTTCCTATAGGGCAAATAAACTACTTTGGCACAGTGTGTCTTTGAAAATGCCTTTATTTCCAGGTCTTTGGCCATTACTTTTTATTCCCTTGACCCTTTTACTATTGAGGACCATTTACACTAAAGGTTTAAGAAAAGGAGTGGATTTGTTGGCACAGTGTGCTGATGGTAATTAAGGTATAGCTGCAGCTCCCCAGGAAGCTTTGTCTAAGTCACGTTTCCTGAGAGGTTGTGCACTTCTCCCTTTCCAAGTCTGTACACATTAAGCTATATGTTTGATGTCCTTACACTTGTGGGTTTGAATGGTTATATGGAGTAAGGTATCAGAGAAAACCTCTGTTTAAGTATAGAATCGCATGTAAAAATTCGTAACTGCCTATACTGAAATTAAGGGTGAACTGCAAGGAACTTAAATTGTGTGATTGTCTAAATGGACAACAGAGACACGCAAAATAAGAAGAATACGTGTGCTACATAACTGTTTGTAGATCGGCAGCGATGGTATTAACGATGTGCTGGCTGTGGTTATGGACTGGGGATCAGCTGAACGAAGATGAGGGAGTGCAGGGGGAGCAGATAATCCAGCTGCGGTGTGGAGAGAGGAGAGGAGGAGAGAGGAAGTGAGATGAAGGCTGTGAGGGAGAGAAAAGGTCAGGTCAGCGTAGGAAGGATGGTCAGTGGGATGCACGGAGAATCTTCCAAATATCCTGGAGTCCAAAGGTCCTGGCCTCGGTTGCCTGTGGTCCTGTCACCTGGGGTGGTTGTGTGCTTCTTCTTCACCTCTGTCCCCAGAGCTGGTCCAAAGGGCCGCTTGTTACTTTCGGGGTATTTCCCAGTGGAAGTCCCTGTGGCAGGAGATGGAACGCTATAGGAAAGACAAAAAAAAAGAAAAATCCTGAGGTAGACTGAAAAAGAGGGAAGTCTGTTTTTGGTAACCATGCTTTAGGAGTCTGTTGTCATGGGGTATTGTTACCCGATCTGCGTGCTTCTGGAAAATTTCCTCTTACACGGTATAGCGAGGCTTTTTTTCTTTATAGAATACATGAAACTCCTTATCAAAGATGCTAGAACAAAAATACCAGTTATGTTAATGAAACCTTAAAGTTTACACTTCAGACTTTGTAGCTTCGTTACATGGCAAATATTTTCATTTTTCTGTCCAAAGATGCTCTGAAACCATGTGTCTTCATTGCTATTATTTCCACTGTTCCATGTTTTAGCATGCTCATTAATCACTTCTGTACCTTAAGTCAGTCTTGCATGTAACAGGGCGATATGCTAAAATGTATGCCTCGGGACGAATGTATTTTATCACCATGTTTCAGTGTAGTTTTTACTCTAAAACTGCTTTTAAAAATCTCTGAATATTGGAGAAAGGTTTGCTCTTTTGTTCTGTCTTTGCTTGGTAATGCCAGCATTTGTTCTCATCCATACGTTGCTTGAGGCTAGAACGGAGGAACCTGGTCTGATTCCTTTTTGTTCAGACAAACTATTCATCTCACCCCTTTACTCTTGAAACCAGTTAACTTTCTACCTAAATAATGTACTCAGAAAGGTATCTGACCTTGGTTTTGGAGCTACTCAAGAGATCAAAGCTCTACCAGTTTTCTTGTCAGTTTATTACAGACATTAATTACCATGTATTTATTGTATGTTTAATTATTTGGTGGTTTTTATACTTAATGTCTTTTAAAAACATATTTCTTATTCTCAAAGGTTCTATCAAATTATCTCCTCTCGAACTGTAAACAATCTTTTTTTTTTTTTTCCCCCATTTGACCAGTGATTTTTTGGGTGCAAATATTTACTAAACTGTAAATTCTATAGTCAGAAATCCCATCTTAATCCATTTGTAATGGACTTGCTTAGGATATCTGGCAGTATCCCACATCTCTCTTGAACACAGGAGAGCACCTCAGAAGTCATTACCGCGTTTCTTCACAAAAGAAAACAACGCACAGGGGTCTCAGGTGACAGTGTTCAGCTAATAAAAAATATATGCAATAGTTCCTTGGAAATAACTTTTAAACTGCTGCATTTTGTTCTAACTAGTAAAAACAGATCCTCTCTGTGGAAAATGCTGTTTCAGTTTAGCTGGTTTTGACTTTTTGAATTCTGGTGTGCTGAGAAAGTATTACATAAAAAACCTCTTGTTTCCCTAGCATATCAAGCACTGGATTTTTGTGTCCCTGTCAGTTGGAGATCGTGAGTAAGGGATCGCTCCTGAACTGCACCAGGCTGCTCTTGAGAGGCTTTCAGTCTCTCTAGCAGAGTTTTGCATTTTAACCAAATCAGCTAGTTCTTTTCTGTGTAGTTAAATTATTAATCTATTATATTGTTTTAGCCCCCTATCTTTGAAAAGCTGATCTTTGAGGACGTTTAGTTGTCTTCTGGGTATGTAACAGATCTGGATTTGCCTCCAGAATTGTTACCCTGTGGACTTTTCTTAAGAGTGGACTTTTTCTTAAATCGCTCTTTTTATTCCAAAAAGATAAGCAAATGTATTTCTCTGCTCTGAATTGCACAGTAGTGTTTTTTATTTCAGACTCCAGTTGGAAACTCTTCCCCTGTACCTTGCCTACAGAAAGCCAACAAAAAAAAATGTTTTGGGATTTTGCTGATTTGTTTGCATATTGTTCCCAGGGCTTTCCCAAGAAGTTGAAATGTGTTGTAGGGAGTGAGAAGATTCTTTAACTACTTTACAGGAGTTTGAATATCAACAAGAGTAACAAGCGATTTCCCTTAGTTAAAAGAAATATTTGTTAAGATGTGTAGTTCACTGCAGAGCAGGGAAACATAACAAGGGAAATCTTTGTATAGATATTTTACTGCCTTGAGTTTTCACCTAGAGAGTAACTCTAGAAGTGAGTTAGTAAGTCAAATATCTGTTTGAGTTGGTTTTTGCTTCCATTCATCTGTAGTTGAAGTCTAGTTTATGATGTTGAATCTTGTAAATCAAAGTTAAAATACAAATCTAGTTCTTAGAATTGAGTGAAATAATTTTTTTCCATTCTTATTAAAGTAAGTGCCACCAAGCTTTATGGGCTTTTTATTTAAATGTTTTTATGCCAAAATATTTTGCATCCTGTGTTTTTAAACCACACCATGCTACTTTGTTTGAGACCCAAGGTTTCACCCACACAACCATGCTGCTGTAGATGTAAAAATCTGTGAATAACTGCTTTTTATATCATGCTTTGGATGGACTGCTAGTACCCTGAAGCAGCAAATTGGCTGTTTAAATTATGTAAATAAAGTTACTTGTTGTCTTACTGAAAATTGTTGCATTGGGGTAGTATCCATTTTGCTTGTTGCAGCCGCTTTAAAATTAAACTGAGTCCCATAGATGGGTCAGAACTGTAACTTTATTAACGTTCCCTGTTGAAAGACTGCCTAAATCTGAGTTCATCTGTGTTCCTGTGACTTTGAATTGACAGCAAGGTGTGATTGCTTATTTAATTGCAGCACGGAATAGAGTAACTGCAAAGGTGTATCTGTGGGTGTAGTTTCATGAGCGTTGCGTTGTGGTGCTGTTGGTATAAACAGTGCCACCCCCTTCCTTGTGTTTGTGTGCTCATGTGGCGAACCTGATTAGGAAGCTGGTGCAGATTAAGAATAGCCTAGCAAGGAAAATAATCATTTTTTAACCCAGATCAGCTATCAGTGAAATACTGATGTATGGGAGTGATGGGTAACTAGAGGAACGTTTCTGAAAAGTACAGCCTAAGACAGTTGAAATGTAGGTGAGTGTTTTTTTTACTAGCTTTTTTGCTTGTATTTTATTTCTCAGTAGCAGTAAATGGTATTTCACTTACATTTGGGCAGAGATGATGTCCTGTTAGCTGGAGGAGGGACATAAGGCAATTTATCTGTGGTCAAGTTGTGCTAACGGAGCTGGGGTTTGGCTCGACACTACGGCTGAGCTCAGAGAGCAGCTAGCTATCCTCTTGCCCTCCCTGCACATTCCTGCCTTCTCCCTGTTTTGCTGGCTCTGTCACCAGGCCAGCAGGGAGGCAGCTCAGGAAGCTAAACTGGCTGAAACACAACCTTCCGAAAATATGTTTTCAGCTGGCCTTGCTCCACGAAGCAGCTCACCATGGAGGTGGATGAGAGTTAGCGCTCACCTGTGGCTGCGAGCGGGCAGGAGAGCACGTGGCGGTACCTCTCGCTTGTGTTACGGCGCAGCCTCCTGCCACCCTGAGCTTGACCTCCTGAGAGGTGCCTGCGTGTTCCCAAGCAGCCCCGCGGTCCTGCTGCTCCTGCTGCCTGCGGTGCCCGCCCGTTTCCCCTGCCCGGGTTCGGCTGCCGCCGCTGCTGCTCCCCGCGGCACCCTTGGCGCGCTCCGTCACCCGCAGGATGCGCTGCCTCCCGCTGGGTGCTGCTCGGGCTGGAGGGCGAAGGAGGAGGGACGAGGATGTGAAACGAGCTTTGGGCTCCTGGGCTTCCGCTTGAGGAATGCTGGCTGAGGAGATACGGGGGCTGGCGTATGAACAGGGACTCTTGGTACAGGAGCCAGCTTGTCCGCATTAGCCAAAAAAGCAGTTAACTTCAGTAATGCTTCAGAGTTGTCCTGGGGGGGTCTGCAGAGCTTTCAGAGGGTCAGGAGTACATTCATTTTAGTTTCTTTTTTGCAAGGCCTTCTTGAAGTTTAATAATAAAAAGTGCGACAGAACAGCCACTGTTTGTACCTTGAAAGCAGATGTGCTTTACTAAGTGGTACAACCCCACTATCAAATGAATAGTACAGCTGGCACAGAATGATGAGCGTGATCTGTTTGAGTAGTGCTTTCGGCTGAAGAGTGTAATATAAGTTGGAAGAATTAATGCAGTGTACCCAAGGAGTACTCGTGTTGGATTTTTCCCCCCTTTAATGCATGTTTTCCAACATGGAAATTCATCAGAATAAAAATTTGTGTAGCGATAAAGCGTAAACTGGGGGGTAGGGATGGGAGATGACAACTTTGGCCCAAGGTAAAGCCAAGTGTGAACTCGTACATAGAGGATACCATTGAATGCAGTTGGTAGAGAAATAGACAAAAATCTACTTGAAGGCATTGAGGGCTACAGTATTTCAGGTGACGTTTGACACTGCGCGGTACTTGGAAGAATGCCCCCTGGCCAAGGGGGCGTGGAGGTGCATGAGGTTTGTTGGAGGCTGAAACTAAAGGCTGCTGTCCCAGCACCAGGAAAGTTCACTACATTTCTTAGGCCTTTTGTTTAGCTTTTTTTTTTTTTTTTTTAATTTGTTTAAACTGAGCTATGCCTCTGTTGTTTTGCTCATTCCGGGAGGATTGCAGCTGAGTCTTCATAGATACTTCAGAAACCCAGTCCTGCTATAAATGCTGCACCGAAAATGAGGAGCTACAGGCAGGTGGGAGCTGCTTGTAAAATATGTCTGTATGGAAAACTAAAGAAAAGGATGTGACTACTGTAAGAGTAGTGTGATGCACACATTCAGGCCTCACAGTTGCTGATTGCAAAACGTGCATGCGCTATCAAGACACGAATCCATAAAGATTGTTTTTTCTCCTTAAAAATCATCTGCCACTTAAGATAAAAGGTGATAATTTCAATACAATATGGTGAATGTGATTTATATTCTTGATTTAAGAAATTATGGCTTTTCGCTGTAGTTGAAGGTACCAGTGCTTATAAATGTTATGTGACATACAAAGCAGACAGTTTAATCCTGAAAACCTTCCACAGCAGTGATTCTCTAAAAGGCATCTATTCAAACTTGTTAGTGGAAGGAATCTTACGGAAGGACTTGTTTAAATAAAATTAAATGCAACTTTTTTGGTGAGGGAGGCTTCATTTTATTGTAAACTCCTGCTCTGCAAAATTGGCACCTTCACTGTACAAACAGCCTTTCAAACTGCTAACTTAGGACTATAAAATGCCTGAGGAAGAGCCTTCAGTAATGTCTTGAAAAGGGTTCATTCTTACAAAAAGAAGAATAAAATCAGGATTTTTTCCATTTCCCACCATCTCAGATCATCTTACCCCAGATAATAATACTTTTCCACATAATAAAGATATAGTTGGTAATATTTTTTTCCCTATGACAGCTTTCTAAAATAATTATATCAGTAGTAGCAAATTATGAGATCCACAACTGATGGTATTGGGGGATTTTAAAACATCGCTGGGTTTGTGAGAAACATGTGCATTCTTTCTTTATAATCCATTATTTTGAGAAGTAAAAGAGAGCAAATAGTTACTCAAATTAACTTTAAAATGAAACTAGTGATTCAGTGTAATTTATTTTACAGCATTAATCAAAGATATAATTAGTTTATATTTTTAGGAAGAATGGTGTAACAAAATCCAGTGCAAGATCCTACAGAAAGGCAAGGTGATGCTTGTTTCTCTAATCTCTAAATTAGCTGACACTCATTCTCAGACAGATTTCGTTTGCTTGCAGCCTCGCATCCACTCGCTCCACAAGCACCAAGACTTGTGCCCAGGCGGGTTGGCCAGGATCCCTTGTGAGCGACACAGAGGAGAGGAAAGGAAAAGGGAAAAATGCTGTCAAATCCTCATGACATCTTGGGTGTTCCTCTTGCTTGGTGCTGACAAACTATTTTTTGTATGACCTTTTATATCCTTTAGTGATCATCCGGTGTTGTGGCGTGGTCATTTCAGACTTCAGCTTCCATAAGTGTTAGGAGAGGCAGCTGTTCATCGTCTGTTTTTCCTTTTTTTTTTGTAATACATGTTTTGAATATATGTCAGTGGTCTGTGTCCGGGCGAGCTAACAGGAAAAGGCCCGATGCACGTGATGTGATGCTGCTGTGCTCCGCGTGTTGGGCTGCAGGCTGTGCCACTGGCAGAGGTCTGTGCTGTGATCGGAGAGCGTGCCTTACTGCGGGGAGCGCCGCTCTGGGAGCCGTGTTCTTCCTCCTCGGTGCAAGCGAAGCTTTTAATCCTTGTTCCGCTCTTGGTTCTGGTGTTCAGGCATTGACACACTTACATGCACACACATACGTTCCCATTTCCATTCGTGTTGCCTATCATTCTCATACTACTTTTACAGATCTTTACAATCTTTAGAAGATATTTATAAAATTGGACATTTCACTATGGATTCTGTAGACAGGTATGTTAATTTTTTGGTAAAATGTTGTGTGATGTTAAAAGATGTTAAAATTGGACACAAAAAGTCTACAGTGGTATAATACTCATACAACAGAATAAAGCTTTGTAGGGCTGTATATAGAGAGATCTGGGTTGCTATAGAAATTTCTGTTCGATGTTTCAGCAGTGTTCAAGAAGAAAACATTTTCTAAGACCCAAAGAGAAGCTTTTTTTAAAAACCAAAAATATAGTACAAGTAAATGGACTTTTAACCTGTGTCACTTGTAACACACTAAGAAAATAAAAGATTTTTAGTTTAACGGAAGTTTGCTCTGCACTGTACACAGAGATTACAGTACGTTTTTTGGTAACTTCCACCTCAGGTAGGAAAAAAACCTTTTTAGGGCCTGTATCAGCTAGAGTAGTTGGGAGTGTGTTAAATCACTGACAAAGGAGTACTCAAAAGTAATGAAGATGTTGTAGAGGTTGACATGTTACTTAATTGCATATAAGTTGACTGTAAGAGATTCAGCAGTGAACAGAAGAAAATGGTTGCTTGGATGCACAAATATGATTACACATGGGTTTTACTTAAATCTGCTGGGAGGATCAGGTTTTGAATCACTTGGTCTAGCCCAGCGCATGGACAGGCACCTCCACGGTCAGGTTACGATGGTTCAACAAATCAGCTGCACTAGATGTGCATATGGAAAAGGGAGCAGCGATAAATACAGCTGACAAAATTAAAAAACAAAACAAAACAAAAAAACAGATTTAATGATACCTTGTAAGGGTGGGACTTTCAGTTTTCCAAGAAACAAACAAACAAAAAAAAAACAGCTATAAAAGTGAGATGTTTGGGTAATTACTTGTATCCATGTGCTAGGAACTGTTTGACAGAGAAACAGAAACCAATGAATGGATGAAGAAGGACACAAGTTGAGAATACATACCACACAAGTTGAGAATACATACCAAAATGCTATTTTTTAATTTATTTTTATAGAACACAGTGGCATGGTCTTAGTTTTGATAATGTCTTACTGTGTCTGCTTTTAATTTTGGTAAGGCAAACCTTGCAAGATTTTTAATGTTATTTCTATTAATGTATTAGAAGACTATGTGCAAAACATGTCAAAAACATAAAAGCAAAACTTAACCTTTCCTGAAATGTTTGAATGAACAATATTTCAGAAATTAGAATATTGCAAAATATAAACTCAGTGCCACATAGTTATGAGATTTGGCACTTTGCTGGCTTTGAAGAATTGGCAAGAGCTGTGGGCCTCAAGTTTTAAAAGGCATTTGTGGTTAAATATTGGAGAGCTGACTCACTATTTCAACAGTTTCAAGCCAGGCATCCTTTTCAAGAATTAAGCTTGATTCTGCCTTCATCCTAGGGCCCATTACTTGACTTAATTGTTGTAGCCTTTTACTTTATTTTCCCATCTCCTTGCCTTTTTCCTTGATCCTGTATCCAAAAAGCTTTTCTGTAGCAGGTATGCTTAAAACTTCAGTCCCGTTTCTGCTGTTTTGTTATTGCATAAAAATGATGCTTTTTGTATATGCTGTTCCTCAGACGGCATTTTTAAAGATATTTGGAGTTTCCAAGACTAAAACAATTTAGTACAGCTTGCTTGTTTAACCTAACGTAGTGGTTTGGAGTTTGATATTTCAGTTGTTTCTTTTAAAAGGATGTAGTTATTTTGGCAGACATTCACAGAAAACAGTATGGTGTTGTGGATCTGGAGAAATTGTTTTATTAAGAAATTAAAAATATATATATTTGCATGTGTGTAAGTTGTTTTAAAAATGATACCAAGTAAAATTTAAGTCTTGTTTTTCTGGAAGTTTGGAGTAAGGGGATAATTTTTTGGAGTGCAATTAAATAATATAACGAGGAACATTGTCTCATCCTCAGGATTACTGGGGATGGTGGAGTAAATGGCTCGTGTATTTGTTTTCAGGATGCCTTTTCATTAAAGACCTAGGGTTTTTTGAAGTATGCTGAGCTGAAGACTTTAAACTCCAGTTAATGTGTTTTGTATCTGTGTGCCTGTTGAATAGAATAGTTGTATCAACCCAGTATCTAGATGAAATCTGTGATTGTCTTTTATGTCACGTTAGGATGGGCCAAAAAATAGGGTGCCACACCTCGAAGGGATGTGGGTCTCAAAACATTGCAGTAGAAGTAAGTGGAGAGGTGTAGGATCAGTGTCGCATGAGTGAGCCTTAAACATCACGTCGTTGTTACCTGCTGCAGTTGTCGGTGCTCTGCTGACCCAGAGCTTCGAGTTGGTCTTTAATCTTCCTTTTGACATAGTGACTGCAGTGAATATAAGAGCTTTTCTGTTGGAATGAGTGGGTATTTTTAAGGGATTACTGAGGAATGCTGTTCCAAGAAAGGTTTAACTAACTTACCTGAATTTGAGCATTTTGCTAAAATGGTCACTTTTAAGAAGAGAGTTTTGTTTTAATACTAACATGCAATTTCAAAAGTTTACATAATGGCTCTTCAAGGCAGTTGGCAGTTCGCTGTCATGGCAGACTGTTTAAGAACATGTCCTTAAAAAAAAAAATATATATATATATATATGTATGTATGTATATATACACCTTTATTTTTTTCTGGATTCTTTTTATTTTAAATGGTTTTGGGTCATTGTTTTACATGGCACCAGCTAGTGCGGGGAGGGGGGGGAGGAAGAGAAAGAAAAAGTCGGTCATTAGTTTGAATCCAAATGCACTGAAAAACTACACAAAACCTGTACAGCAAAACAGAAACATCCCTTGAGTTTTGAAGGTCTGAAACCCACGTATGCGAATCCGGGTGTTGAAAAGGAAGGAGGGGGAAAAAAACAAGAGAGAGAATCTCTTCTGACTGCGAGGACCCGGGCCGGCTTTTCCTGCGGGCAGCGGGCCGGGGAGGGCGGCGGGTTGCTGCGGCCACGGGAGCTGCCTGGGGAGGAATGCTGCTGAGAGGGCAAGTTCTTGGTGTGCGAACAGAGGGGAGGAATTCGGTGTGATCATGCATCAGCCCTCCTAATCACACGTTCAAAGAGGGCTCTGAGGGCGGCGCGCAGAAGCTACAAGCTTGTGCGCTGAAGCTTGCGTGTGGTTGCAATCGTTTTGTTTTCACAGGAGCCAGGAGGCTTGCAGTTTAGCTTGGGTTTTGCCAAGTTTTTTTTTTGTTTTGTTTTGTTTTGTTTTTTTTTGGAAAGGGCTAGAGAGAGAAAAGGAGCCTACATTTAATACTGTATTTTAATCATAAGCCTGACAGCATGCTCATTTAATATAAATCTTGAGGTAAAACTCCACCTGTTAGCATAAACAAAGTTATAAACTAGATTCTGCAACTTCACCTCTATCATTCATAGTTTGTTTTCCATAATTGCAGCCAGCGGCACAAAACTGTTTCTCAGCATGTTTAGTTTCTTCTTGGATCTCCTTCATTGTAGTTTTTAACTCTGTTATGGTTTGTTAGCACTGCTGGTGTTTTCATCCTGCCGGTTCTGTTAGTGAGCGCTGCTGCCTTTTCATCCTTACGGGACTCGTGTAGCTTCAATATTAATTTTCTTAATTATCATTGCCAAATGGATGAAGGGCAAGGATTATGTCTGACCTTAGTTCAGTTTGCTTTACTATTAAAACGCCATCTCTCCCAGATACATTCGCAACGTGGGGGTGAGTTGTTATGTCCGACTGCACGAGGCCAGGGCCAGCCAGGACATCTGAGAGAAGAGATGATTTGAAGGACGGCAGCGTGTGTAGGGAGGCAAGGAGACTGTTCTTCCTGTTCTTCTGAACACTCGTATCCCTTTAAACTGCCCCGTTTCCATGGGAGAACATTCCAGCTCTGGCACCTCTTACATCTGTTCTGTCTCCAAACATTAAAGCGAATTAGTCAGTCTTTGCTGATGTACAGGGATCTTTTATTTTTTTTTTTCCAAATAATTACAAAGTGAAGAGGTCCATTCTGCGACCACTGGGGGAGCAAGTCTCTTGGAGCTGACCACAGCCAGTAATTACTAGTTCAGGGCAAATGCTTTATTTTGATGCTACATCTCTGATGTGCATGTGAGGTCTGGTACGTGGGAGTCCCGTGTTCCAGAAACCTAAGTTTTGTTTTCCAATTGAAAGAACTTGGCTTCGTGGTAGTGAATATATACTAGCCAAAATAAATAGAAGGTCATAGTATGGGCTATTTTAAGTCTTAAGTAGGATAGCAGGATTCTTAAATCATATAGAATTTGCCACCGTGGATTACATCATGACTCTGAAGACACGGGATTTGCCACATCAGATAAATCAGTTATTCATTTAATCTGTCGTATTACCCAGTTATGAGGTGGGCAGTATTCGGCTATCAGCAAAACTGTGAAGGACTGATTGCAGTACCATTGCAGCCGCCTTCACCTATTTTCTGAAAGGAATAAAATGGTGATAAAACAATTGTTATTTTACTCGGGAGCAGTTTTCCTACGTGGTAAGTTGATTTCTCTGTTTGCTAGTCTGCCTGCTGTTTCTAGTGCCTCCCACTTTGATGAAAAATTTGTTTTGTGCAGAAAAATTAAAGCAGCTTTGCTGTAGTGACGTCTCTGTTTAGCGAGCACAGGACGTCCCGAGTTACTTAGAAATTGCGTATGTACATCCTGAAAAGCTTGGATTTATACTTTCAGTTCGTACTTAGTCTCTGGGTTGACAGTATCCTGGTGGAATTCTTCCGTGCTCTAGAATAACCGTCAGCATCAAGATTACTCAAAAACTCTGAGCTGGGAAAATTGCTTATCATAACGTGTCCGTAGGGACTTGGCTGTTCTTTCTTCAAGTATTTCCAGTTGTGAGAGTTGAAGAGAAAGATGTACTGGAATGAGCTTCAGGGAGGGGCAGGTGGTATGCTGGATGGCTCATCCTAGGGCAAACAGAAAACACAAGTTCAGTGGTGTTGCTGGCTTTCAAAAGAATCGAGTGTGTAAGCTTCAGGTTCTGTCAGAAGAAGTTTGGGCAAGTAAAGGTAGTGCAACTTCTGCCATTGTTCGCGGGTGAATGCTTTAAATAGGATTTAATCCACAACTCGTTCAGTATCTCTTAAAGCATGTTTTCCCTCCTTGACATAATCCAGTCCTCAGTATTTTTCATGAAGGAGCTGGAGAAATAGGCTGCTTCAAATTGCCTTCTATCCTTGCTGCTTATATTTTTGCAGGGTCAAAATTCACTGTTCGCAGACTAAGTAATAGATGTAATTAAATATCAAGCAATCTTTAACATGGTATGCAAGGGTGGAAACTACGCAGCATGAAGGATGTCAAATCTGAAATAAATGAATTCGTATTTAGTATCATTCTGTAAAATGTTTTGAAAGGAACAGTAGGTCCTTAAAGGAAGTATGAGGGACAGGGATAAAGATGAAAAGTGAGTTGCAGAGAGTGGTCTGTATCCGTAAATGTTTGACAGTGAGTTTGTTTCTGTATACTCAAGGTTATAGAAAAGATTAAAAATCTTCTAACTTTTTTCAAAAGAAATCATTGTTAAGACTGCATCGTTCCTGTATGAAGCCAGTTATCCGGCTGTAACAAAACTGGATTGCTGGCTTGGAGTAAGTCACCTGTGTCCCCAGGTACCGTGCCGTGCGAGGTCAGTCTCGCAGCACGTGCCAGGCGGGTGCGCTGGTGGTGGCTAGTCTAGACACGGGGAACCGGGGATTCCTCCGGTACGCATCCCTGCATAAACGCAAACATCCAAACACACGGGGGCCGCGAACTTTGAACTTGGAGAGGAAATTACCAAAGTTGCTTTATTTCAGTGTGTTCAGTTGCCCAGCAAACTATTTGCGATGTCTGCTCCTAGCATCTAGGTAGATACGGCTTAGATGACCAAAAGTGGGACTCCTTCTTGCGCACGAAATGGAAGGAGGTCAGCCTCCGTGGAGGCACTGCTTTAATAGCATTCATGTTCGCAGCCTAAAATACAGGATGAATCTGGTGTCATATTTAAAAACAAATAATAAAAATCTTTCCTTCATACTCCCTAGATTTTTCTTTGCACTTTTCTATTTCAAGTAAAGAACTTATTTTTTATTTTTTTCTCCCAGTTGAGGTATTTTAAAAAATAAAAATTAAAAAGTCTAGAAGAGGCAATTTCTAGAAATGTAATGGGTCTGTTCCTGGGTTTGGTCCTGCCCAAAGTAATTTTAAATGTCAGGTATCTTAAGAAATAGCTTGAGAAGAACAATGTTCCTTTTTTAAGGAGTTTTGTAAGAGGTGACAATATTAACATGCTTGGAGGAAGGGAGAAGCGGGAGTTTTCCTTAATACTGAGCAATTTGTGCATATTTTCAAGGAGATACAAATAATTTGCTGTTGCCATCACTTCTGACAATTCCCGAACTCGAAGGCATCAGCAGAAAGAACCCTTCTGGGCTCGGGACAGCTCTCTGTGGAGAGCTAATTCTACCTTTAAGCTGCAAATTCAACAGACTTAATGATTGTCTTAGTGGAGACTTCATGGGTTTTCAGAAAAAAAATCATTTAGTTGTATCCCACTTGCTCCTTTAGTTTCAGGCTGCTTCCTTTTACCTAGGGGGAAGGCTAAGAGGGGGCACCCTCCAGCTCTTGCATTTCAAATTGTCTGTCACAACAGGCATCAGGACAAACCCCGCTCACCGCTTGCCTATGGTACGGTTGGAGAGACTCAAATATGCTGCAGGAAAATGTGGCTCCGATCTGGCATATAGTTTAGGCTGACAGCAAGGCAACTGAAAAGGCATCAGGAAAGCTTCACAGGAGCCTCATGAGTTCCTGAGAAGGTCTGGTGCCTACTGCTACTAGTGCCATTAGATGGAAGGGGGACCTTTGGCTCTCAGCACCATTTGCTCTGCTTTACACAGGTTATTTTGTCTGCAAGGTCATGGTTTCTGTGAAGGATACTGTTTTGGTAGGTCTTCAGGCGAACCTCTGTATTTCTGTTGTGTGGTCTGGTGCCAGTTGTTCTTGAGATGGGAATACTTCGTGATGAAAAATGTGTGGCACTGATGACCCTAGGACAGAAAGTCACGTGTAAGTTAAAAAATTTTCCTTTTGTGTCTTTTATGTAGCAAATGTGAATTGAAGCAAGGGAGAGTTTGAGTTAGAAATAGCTTGTCGAGTCTGTTCTTTCAGAATTCTTAAGAAGAAAACATGCTAGCCACTGTTCTAAACGTTCTTTCTCCCACAGACAGTGATTTCAGCTGAATACTTACTTTTACATAACTGTGTTCTTTTCTTAACACGTGCCTGATAACCCCATATAACTTCAATTTTTAAAAACCAGAAAGAACCCCAAGTGGGAGCTGGGGGAGGTTAATCTCCTGTTTTATCACTATTGTGATCAGAGATCTGGTAATTTTAAATTGAGAAGAGCTAGTGCTGCAGCTAAAAAAAAAACTGAAAAACCGAATTTGAAAATATCTGAGAACTTTTTTTTTTAATTTTAAATAAATGTTTGTCATTCTGACTGTCCCCCAGGCAACAACTTGAATTTATTTCACAGAGGTCAGCTGTGAAATTGAAACCTTCCTTGGCTTGGTACCGATGACAGCCATTACGTTGTGTGTTCCCTGTGCTCCCCTCCAGGTACTGAGCTTTTCCCTTTCAAGAACTTGAGGGTTTCTCCTGAAGCTGTCAAGTACAACTAATACCTGTTTTTTTTTTCTTTTCATTTACTTGATTGATCTGAGCATTAATTACAAAGTTAAGAAAGAAGCAGATGTTGAAAACCATGCATATAATTTGTATTTTTAAGAGTATGTTAATAAAACTTCAAGTTGAATATAGTCTTTGCTTGTCCTTTGGCAGCAAACAGCTGCGAGAACCCAGTTCTGTAGTTCTGAAACATTCAAGTGTTACAATGCTGGTGCAGCTGAAAAAACCCTAAATGGACTTCATTTTTGAGCTTTCTGAATTATCATGATTTCAGTGTTGGTGTAAAGCACTGTTGGCTGACTTGTTTCAAGTTTAGGTAAGCCAGGGCTAACACTTTGCAATGGTTATGGAACACACTTTGGGAAACGTTTTAGGAATCGGCAGAGTTTGAACTACCAGGGTTTCATCCTTGCATTGTTATTGAAGACAAAACAAATATGAAGTGCCAGGCATGCCAGCATCAATTCATGTGTTATTTCAAATTTTAAAAATTATTAAGGATTTGGAAAATATTATTATACTTAGTATGCTAAACAGAATTCTTTAAAGAAACGAACGAAAAAGGTGAAATACCCCTGATGTTGATTCATCCATCCCTGAATGAGTTTGCAATTTTAATATTACCTCCAAAACGTACGGCATTTTTGTTGGTTTGTTTTTGTCATAACACACAACGTTTACAAAGAAATTGATATTAGATGTAGAGGGTTTGCTAATATTTTTGTTTGTTTGTTTTTACTCTACCTTTTTAAGCAAGTATTTTAAATAAGAGTAGGAAATAAAAGCACAGGGGTGCTCTGTGTTCTAGCTTTTGGGATTATGTCCTTTTAATTTTTTTTAATAGTATAGGCCAAACAAGAAACAGTCTTTGAAAACAATGGATGCTGACACTTTAAGATTTAAAAAGTAGACATAGCCTTCCAAATTGTTTGATTTAGGACTTTAGTTGCGTTCTCTACTCTCTCCTTGTGGCTCTGAGAGCAAGACATGGAGGATGTAGGCAGCTCGTGGGTTTGAAAGGCCACTTTGTCTTTTGAAGAAAGTATGCCCAAAAGATGGGTTTCCAGATGGGGCACCTTTGCTTCTCCCTGCCTCTTCTAAAGTGTGCTGCAGTTTGGGCTTTTTGCTTCCCTGACTTTTAAAAGAGGTGTGCTAGGAGTAATTGCAAACAGAAAATATCCCCCAAAAGTTTAAAAAAAACAAACAAAAAAAAACCCAAAAACTTAAGGTGTTTTACATCTAATGCTCTGCTTAGTCTATGAAGGAGGAGAAGGAAGAGACATGTTTTACCTTACTTTTACTTACTAATCCAACTAATAAGTCTTACTGGAGTTATGACAGTTCCTAATTTTCACTCCTGTTAACAAGGTGTTGATAAATGCAGGTCTTGTTTTGTCCTTCCTGACATTTTTGCCATGCAATGCACTGATGAACGTGTTGGGAAGAAGCAGAAAATACTCTCCTGCCCCTTCCCCCTCCTTGCATGACTGCACCCCACGGCCACTGATGCTTCATGAGTGCGAAATCACAGCTCTTAAGTTGGACATTGTAGACATAACTGAAAAGATTAACTTTTAGGGTTGTGACTGTGAAAATGTCTACTTCTTGTATGTGTAAGTTTGTGTAAATATTTTGCAATCTGGGAAGGTTTAAAAAAATCCCAAATGGAGTAAATAACCCTTAAGTAAAACCCAGCTTGTAACTGAAAACAACTTGTTGGAGAATTCCATTATTGCTTTACATTTAAAAGAAGCAAGGTGCTGTAAATTTGTGTGCTTTCATTTATCCATTAAAAACTGCACTTAGACCATTTAAGAATTCTTATCTAACTAAAGCAGGGTAGTCTACCTTATGTTGTCAAACCATGTGAAGGCTTTAAAACTTTGCTAGGAAAATATCAGGGTAAATATCACTGTAGACACCTGCATTAGTGTAGTTTGCATGTGATTTATTTTGTTTACTATAGAATTTTTATGACTCCCTGTAAGATGCGACAGATAAACACAATCCACCAAAGAGAGCGGGTCAAATTTTTTGCTCTCTGTCTTCTCTCTCCCTTCCTGGAAGTTTTAGCAAGTAATTTGATGAACCAAGTAAAGCCTGGTATTAGTGAAAGGGCTGGGTTTTCTGAAAACTGGACAGAGGTGACCATGGTTGTCGCCCTGTCCCCAGCTGGCACTGGCACTTGCTAGGCTCTCTGCTGAGCTGGTTTGATGTGCTAAGCCAACAAAACTCCAACCTGACCAAAAAAACTATATATACTTTAACAGATTGGGTAGGGCCATCATAGAAACAGAACCTGTGTGTGTTGCAAAGGGATTGGTCTTGAATACAATTGCATTCAATTTTGTCTAAGATCAAGAAGGCTTATGGCTAAAGGGCAAATAAACTATATTAAGGGTACGTGACTTGCTGCAAGTTGCTGATACTAAATACCACTTGGGCACAGGAGAGAACCCGTGTGTTGTATATGCAAATAGTCATGTTCATAAAACAGTTCAGTAAGGTTGTCCTTCTGTGCCTTTATGAAATCTAGGTCCTAGTTTCAATTTAAATACAAGTTGTAAATTGTTTCCTTTTTAATGTCGTATGGGAATGCACTCAAAAATTTATGCTCAGTCCTTGTCATACTTTTACACTTAGTTAGGAAGGGCTTTTTTGGGTCAGACTGAAATAACCAATTAGTCTAGTATCCTGCTTCTTACAGTAGCCAATAGTGAATATATAGAGAAGGGAATAATAATAAGGAACATTTTGTGATCATTCTCTAATGCCCTTCCAAGGCTCTGAAGCTTAGAGACTTTTTGAGCCCATTGAGATAACCTTGAGTATAAAAGCTCGCCACGGAGATACTTACTTATTTTTCTTCCTTGCATCTGTCAAATGACTTTCTGAACCTTTACATTTTTGGAACTCATTCCCACAAGTTATTGTGGATGACAGTGTTTAACTACATGCCACGTACAAAATGTATTTTTGTATGTTTTTTGAACCTGCTCCTTAATTATGTCATCTGCTGTTCCCCAGTACTTGCATCTGGAATAGCCGTGCTTTAGTTATCTTCTCCAAGTCACTCTGTACTCTTGAGTTGTCCTTTTTTCCAGGCTGAGCAGTCCTAGTCACCGGTCCTGGTGTAGAAAGTTCCATACCTTTGATTATCTGTGTTATTTGTAGTACATCTTCTGCTTTTACGTATTTTTTTTTTTTTTTTACAGGGGAGTCACAATTGCATACATTACTGAATGTGTGGGTGCTCTGTGGATTCATACAGCACAGTTGTATTTTTGTTTTTGCTCTTTAATTCTGTCCAAACAGTTCTGTTTCATTTGCTTTATGGTAGCAATTGAGCTAGTTTATTGAGCTATCGACTGTTTTCATTGAACTACATAACTCTATGACGGATCTTTTGTAAGAGGTAAAGCTCCTTTGCTAGGTGTGTTATTTTGCATTTACCACTATTGAATTTCTGCTGTCCCGTTGCACAGTCCCTCCATAATAAGAGCATTCTGCAAATGTTACCGTGATGCCTAGGACCAGGGATGAACTTGGGACTGCGTTACATTTGATTCTCTGCAAAAAAGTGCTTTGGGTTCTGAAAATGCTTTTAATCGAACTGTAAGGCAGAGGACAGCAGGTGAATACAGAGAATTGTGGCAGTATTTTTGATGAGCAGAGTTGCAATGGTATGTGCAGACACCTTGAAAGGCTGATAAGAAGGTGGCTAATAACGTGGTTTTGTGAGAATTTAGCCCTTCTCTCCAGTTCAAGAAGCAGCGTCAAAGAAAACATGAAGTGCTTGTTCGGCAGCTTTCCGAACAGGGAACAGAGGCTGCCAGCTGCTTGCCTGATGGCAGCAGGAGTTGATCTTTCAGTGGTAAATGTAAGAGGATAGCTAGTATGAGAGCGATCCAGGGAAAAAAATAAACGTGAAAGCAAGCAGGTTAGGGTTAATGCCATAGAGCAAGAGTTGTGAGGGATGCGAAGAAAGGGTGATGTGTTAGCCATACAAGTTGGCATTTGTATGTGTTCGGTAGGATGAACAAGAGGGACTTAAGCAGAGTAAGTTGTATGTGTTCCTCTGTTTGTCTGCCGTGGTTTGTTTCGGTGTGTGCTAAGGATAACGGGAGCTTTGCATCATTTCTGTGCGCTAAACTGTGTAAAGACTGAGTGGAGTCCCCAGTGTGACTGGCTACCCTGCAGACAGGGACACCAGATTATTTTCTTCCAAGACCGGGTAGGCACCAAAATGCTCAGGAAGCTCTGAGAGATGAGGCTATGTCTAAGGTTCCCCATAAGAGGCAGCCTAGCCGTGGAGACCCCACTTGACGTAACGTTGCCGAAATAAAAAGGTCATACGTATTTTTGTTAGTTTACTAACCAGCGTCTTAAAAACAAGAAAAATTACATTTTTATATACTTTTCTAGTTCTAGGTCAAATGATTAGTTCTGTGACAAGACAGCATGACACTTTGAAGTATGACAGAAGCCCTGATGCCGCAACAGAGGCTGGGAATATTAATGGCCAAATCTAGGTGAGTGATTTTAACTTTGCTGGTTCCCTAGTTATTTCATTTCTTCCTCATTGTCTGAATTCCCATCTCTGCTTTGAAGCAGCATTATGGTTCTTGGTATTCTGAAGTATTAATATTAGAATATATTGGAGCTGAAATAACAAGCTTGTATGATTAGTGATTACATACTCTGTCTTTCTTCAGACGTGATAGCTATACTTCAGATATCTTCATATACTGCATCTTTTTATTTGCAACTCTGTAGATTTTTCCCAAACTACTTTGCAGTTATTTTTTTTTATTGCCTATTCAGTTTGCTATTGAGTTATCTTTATAGTGAATGCAAAGAATGTCACAGTGTGCAGTTTTGGGAAATCTAAGACTGGGCTTTATTAAATGCACACATCTGTACTTGAAAGCTAGTAGGAGCTTCCGTTTCACAACTGAGTGCTATATGGACCAGAGCTTGAAAACCTTTGCTGCAAATTTATATTGCATTCATTGTTAATCTGCATTGCAGCTGTTTTCACACATTGCTCTTTTTAGCGGTGTATTCTCAATAAATTGGGCATCACCAGTAGGGCAATAAGACCAACATCTGAACATCACTGTAGTGAGGCATAGTGGGGTGCCAGGGTAGGAAATTAGCAATGGAAGATGTTTGTAGCTGTATCTCCCTTTCTAAACAGAACAGGCAGAATTCTTCAGCAAAAAATGGAGCAGTTAATATAGTAATGGGATACATGTATGGAGACTGTTGAAAGCTGTCTGTAATTGAGAGATTGATTGGACTGATTAAGAAAATTCAAGACTTCTCTTCACTGTGCAAAAACAACCAACCAGTTGTGTGCAGCATAGCTTCTTTCTGTAGCAGTGGAAGCAAACAAACAACACCCTAGTTCCCTGTTGGGCTGGGAAAAAAGCTTTGTCAAATTAATGCATGTTTTTACGTTATTGCCAGGAATGACATTAGAAAATCCATTGATTTTGACTACGTCTGGCTGTCTGACTCTTTGTTACTGGATTAATCTAAGCCATGTTGTTAGCCTTTCTGTTAAGTTCTTCATTTCACCTCTGCAGGGTTTTGGTGGCCACTGAGAGATGTATGCAGTCTCTAGGGTAGCAGTATGTCTTTGGAGTGGCCTGTCTGGTCAAGAAGAGTTAGCTGCACTTCACTGCATGCCTTGCACCTTGTTTTTCAGCAGGCTAAAGTGCTAATTGGATACTGCTTTTGCACACTAATACAAATGCCTGGCTAGAAAGCAAGCCTCAGTTTTCTTAAGATGCCATCTGATTTTTCATGTTTTGTCAGAAAAAGTTGTCTCTTGCTTCTTCTTGACTCTTAATGGCATATCTGTTGTTGACTACTAGCTCTCTTCCATGATTTTCATTTGTGTAGTGGAAATTTTACTTCTTATCCAGTATACAGCTCACGTAAATGGGTTAGTTTTCTTGTCCGACCTTCTTAAGATTTTAAGATTGATCTATAGTGGGGTGGTAGAAGGAGGAGAAGGAGAAAGTTGTGTGACTTGGTTCTGTAACAGTTTTGTCTTACTGCGCTATGAAAGCTTTACCATACATACAAAACTCTTTTAAGTTAAAATACCAAGAATAGAAATTTTTTTTCTTAATTTAGCCATGGTGTTAGTTGAATATTTTATTGTTTTATAGTAAATAGAGTAGACTGTATAACACAATCCAAAGGGGAATTAATAGGAATAAAAAAAACTAGTTTTAAAATATTTGTGTTGAACGTGGAGCTTTTTCTTTTCCTTGACTTTGATTACATAGTTGTATGTACATTGCTATACGGGAAGTATTTTAAAGCCGAAGCACAGAAGCTGAGTACAGGGCTGCCTCCAGGCCTGGGGTGCCTCCACCCTCTATTGAACGTGGGCGCTGGAGCTGCCCAAACCAGGGCAGCTTTTCAGGATTGCCCTGCGGGCTCTTTGTGTTGCCTGCGCCCGGTAACCCGCAGCCCAGGGCTGGTACGGGAGGCAGTTAGGGCTGTGCTCAGCAGCCTGAGCTGTGGAGTGCACATTTGGGTGGAACTGGAATCCAGGCAGTGCCGTATGTGAGTACCTTGATTTAGGGGATGAGAATTGCAACAAATATGTATGGTTTTGTGTCGTGTGTCGTCGTCCCCCACGGTGCTACCATGGGAATTAAGGTGACAAGTTCAATGGGTCTGTTTGGTAGTAACCTCAAGTTGAATTCTGGTAGGACTTATATGGCTTAGTGCAGTCACTCCTTAATGCCAAATCTAACTTAACTCTTAAAAAAAAAATTATTATTATGGCTGTAAAATTCATCATGAAGAATTGTAATTTGGGAAGCAGTTTGTATTGGGTTGTTCTTTTGATGATACTCTGTTTTTACTTCAACTAAATGATCACTTTGCATTTGGTTGTGTTATTTTTTTTTTCCTCTCTAGAGATCACATGGTCTTCTAAAGAAGTCATGGGTAGCTGTTGTAGCTGTCCAGATAAAGAAACTGTCCCAGATAACCATCGAAACAAGTTTAAGGTAAGCACCTGCTGTGGTATGCTGTGAATTGTTTTGTTGCTTTCTTGCAGGGTAGGTCTGTGGTGGAAAATACTTAAGTGAAAATAGGGAGAGAATTACCTGATGGTCAAACCGTTGCAGACCTGCAGGTATCTGTGGCTACAGCTTCTCTTGCCCCTTTGAGAATCCTTTCTTACCAGCAGTGACATATATATATATATATACATATATATAGACACATGTCACTATATATATCACATTATATATATATTTATATTTATATATATAAAGTGCCTATCACCATATTGATAAACACTCTTTGGAACCACTCTGATGGCAGGGGTAAGAACAGGAGTCGTGGCAGTTTCAGTGTTCAGGAGGGAGAAGAAGCCTCATGATTTTGGTCTATCTCTGTTTCAGTTGGGGGCCCAATTAAACACTGTTACCTCTGGGAGGTTTTGGACCATATGAGGGGGGGTCACAGGCATAATGGAAGAGCTGCTGGAGAACTGTGATTATGAACCTGGAGGTGGGTTCAGCAATGGAAGATTTTAGGGCTCTGATATTAGTTGAAGATCACTGTTGATTATATCATTTGGAGAACTTTACTTGAATAAACTTCATTTATATACGTGCTTCTGTCCCTTATATCCCTGGAATTTATAAGCTTGTGAACACTTGTTCATATGCTTAGCGTGAAGCTGCTGAAGTCAGTGCCTTTAAGTAAACATACCTTTGCATAGTCACACAACTCAGATTTGCTTCTGTGCTCCAAACTGTCTCCGTGCGTTGGCAAAGGAATGTAATGCTTCCATAGTGAAAAATGATTCATGCATTGCCTTAGGGCAACACTGAAATGAGCTTTAAAACCATGAGAATTTCTGGAAATATTTAATATTATCAGTAGAAAAAGCTGAAGGTTAAAATATTTTTGTTTTCTTGCTTTTTATGCATTTGACATCACTTTGTGTAACTGGTTCCTTTTTTTCCTCCTTGTAGAATCTCTCTATTGTTTGTGTGGGTCTCTGATTTAGCAGCAGGGGGGAGAAGATGAAAGTATGTAGTTTGCAAAATGAAGAAATTTGGCATAGGCCTCAGTGGCAGATGAAACTGTTCCTAATTCTTTTTAACTGACTAGTTTTCAAGTTGAAAATGTCTCTTTAAAGAGTAAAATTAATTGATACCATAGGGAAGATCTTTTTGTAGCCTTTTTATTGAGGAAGAAAGAATCTCACTAAATGCAGTGTTATGAGATAAAATACATCTGGGGGAAAATACACGTCAGAATTCCATAAAGGATGCAGAAGACCTCCAACTGGTGTAAAAGCAGAAGGAATTAGAGTGTAAGCTTTATATGCATCGTGTTTTCACACAAGATAACCATAGGGTATTTGAATTATTTGTTGACATTAAAAAGGCAGAAAAAAAATATCTAAAACACTCTGGTGATTCAGCACAGTGCAAGGCTCTACAGGTATGTGAAGGAAGCTTTATCTTAGAGCCCCTTCTCCTTTTTCATTCCTTTTACCAACTGTAAGTGGGGTTATATGACAAAGCAAATAATTTTTTTAGAAATGGTGCTCTGAAAGATTTCATTATCTGAGGTATGCCTTATCTATATGGAAATAGTAGAATATGTACATGTAGTCAGTTTAAAAAAAAACATTAAACTTACACATCTCTTTTATTTTAAGTATCACCGCAGATTTTGCAATAATGTTACGTAGTCTCACTCATTGCTTTTAAATATGTATTATTTTAATTCTGGGTTGGAGGAGCAAAGGAACTGGTTTGGTGAGGTTTTTTAAACTTTTACCTGAAGAATCATAACTCATATCATGGAGCAGATGGAGTGTATTAGTGAAACATTAAGATTATAGTAGTTGTATTGGTGCTCAAAAGAATACTTACCTGATGCTACTGAACTTCTTTTTTATAGGTTATTAATGTGGATGATGATGGTAATGAGCTGGGTTCTGGCATAATGGAACTTACAGATACAGAACTAATTTTGTACACCCGTAAAAGGGACTCTGTAAAATGGCACTACCTCTGTCTCCGTCGCTATGGCTATGACTCAAATCTTTTCTCTTTTGAAAGTGGTCGAAGGTGTCAAACTGGACAAGGTATGTAGAATTTTTGTACATAAAGATTTTTAGAAACAAATTTGATGTTGGGAGACTTTTTTTTTTTTTTTTTTGAAATGTGTACTTGCCTGTCCTTTGACAAGGGTTACAAAGGATGTAGTTTTATATGTGAATGAAGTTTCTGGAAAAAAAATAAGTTGGATGATCTTATGGTAAAATGAGGATTTGAGTTGCTCATAGTTTTTGATCTGGAGCACTTCATGGTTGTACGCATTGATAGTTCTGGTCAACTTAGAAGGTGGTTTTGACAGGGAAATTCTCCTGCCTCAGAGGTTGACTTTGGCTTTCAAGGAAGGGCAGTGAAACCTGGAACCGTGGAGGAATCTTCTCAGAATTCAGAGTTTTCGCTATTTTTACATTTTTAAGAGACTGGAGCACTGGAATGAACTGGATATCCATACCCTGTTATTGTCTTTAGTAACACACTTGTTTCATCCTCTTCCTGAAAAACAAACAAACAAACCACTTTCATTTGTATCAATGACAACATTCTCAAATTTTTACAGATTTTTGTATTCGGAGTGCAGACTCCACTATGCTTAGTTATTTTCTGCGTGGCTTTAACCAGAAAGACAGTTACCTTTCCAGTTCCCTGCTATCCCTGCCTTGGCTAAGATAGGCTTTTCTATCTCTATTCAGTGTAGCAGTCCCTGAATAGCTGTATTGGTTGAGGTCTGAGCCTTATTTTGCATCTTCCTATCATGATGCAGCTCTATGTATTTGAAATTCTTAGGTATTGATATGTTGTGAAATAGTTGCATTTTTATTTTCTTACAGATTTTTAGCATTTACTCTAATGTTTTTATAAATAACAATATTTAGCAATTGCAAAATATTTTTTAGCTTCACTGTAAAAAATCAGGAACATGAAAGAACTTGATCAAAAACAAACTTGGTCACTTTTCATTGTCCAAGCAGACGTAAGGGCAGATAGTTATTTTACAATAAGAATTTCCAAGGCATTCTTGATTCAGCTTCTAATGAGAAATGAGATGTGTTCAAATGTAACAGCATACTGCATATTAAACTGAACTTTCAGACTTCTAAGGAGAAAATCATGAACTTTGTTTTGAAAAAAAAAAAGCACTTTAATTGATTTTTGCAGGTTTAATTTACTGCCTCTTTTAAATGTGTAAAATGGATACTAATACAATTCAGTTGAAACTTTGTTTTTTCCATGGCCAAGATTTTCCACTGACTCTTAATTGATTTCTCTGCCTCCCTCCCAATCCCCCCCCTTTTTTTTTAAATAAAGAAGATTAAGCAGACTGTGAGCAGCAACCCTTTCCTCCCTCTTTTGTTTCTTGCCTTCCTTACGTAATATTAAATACTGTGAATATTGAGAAAAAAGAAATCTGGCAGAAAATGTTCTCTCTGCTGCCATTTTGCAATGGAGCATTGTTCCTGAGACCTACACTAGTATTTGTGGGCACAGTTGCAAAACTTCATCTTCAGTTGGTAAGATGACCAAGAAGTTTTTCATTTGAGAATATCCTGAATATTGCCCTGCAACTTTTACTGATTGAATTAGTCAACATTCTTGTTTGTGTTTTCCATTTAATCTCAGATATTATATATTGATGTATTGTCAGAATGCACTGGTGGTGAAACACCGAGTTTGTGCTAGGCATTGAAATCCTTAAAGATGTGTTTTGGGAGCGCAGCTAATAGATAATTCACTTGGAGAAATTAGTGTGTTTCCATATTATATATGCCACAGATCATATTGTATTTATTGTGAATGTATTTAATAAAAAATCAACGTCCCACAAGGTTATTTTTGCTTGCACTTGTACTGCCAATTCAGTTCACCTCATATTTTAAAGAATTAGCAATTTGGAAGCGCTTGTTCTAAAGAGAGGGGACAAAGGCAACTAAATTTCTCAGAAATAGATCGGGAGGTTTTTTTTAAGTGTTGTGAACCTAGATGTTTTTATTTTTTTATTTTTTGTCTGTTAAGATTAAAGAATCCAGTATGAATTTTTGGAAATACAGGAAAAATTAACCGTAGGCTATTGTACTTGAGCTGGATTGTTGGTTAGGGAAAAGTAGTAGAAGCAGCTCTACAGCTTCTGTGTTGCAAGCATGAAGCTTATTCACTGCACCAGCTGAATATTAATTGTTGAGCATCATTCCTCTCAGCCCATTTGGTGTATTCCCAGATAGGTTTTGTGAGCTTTCGCCACATGGAGCGTTTCTGGTACTTCTGATCTGTCACAGTTCTGTGTCCATAAATAAATACGTGATGATAGTAACTGCCAGCATATTAACATAATTGCACTTACAGACATAGCAATATAAGTAGGTAGTTCTTAGTAAAGAGTGTTTTAAGATTGTAATACTCATTTAAAAAAAAAAAAAAATTAGCACCTGCACCCCCGTTTAACAAGCATGTCAACTTTAACTTCATGCTTTCAATGGAAGAATAATCCAAAGCTGCGACTTTGCTGGTGAGGGTAAGTTGGGGCGCTCCCTGCTGTTTAAAGGCAAAGTGGCACAATACACACGCAAAATACACGGTATTGCTGCTAACTTTGTGTTATGTGTCTATCCTTTAGCCTAAAACAATTGGTGTGTTACTGTCTGTTTCACACAGTTTGTCTTACTGGCTTTTCATTTTAGTCTTCTTAAAAAAAATAAGCTTTTGCACAGTGTTTAAATCCTTCTTTCCTGTTGCGCAGGTATCTTATTCTTATGGTAGTTAAATAGAAATCTGGCTTAAGAAATGTAACCTTGTAGAACCACAGTAATTTCATTGTGTTTGTTTGTTTTTTTTTTTTTTAATTTAGCAGGTACCCTTTTTATCAACTTAAAAAAAAAACTTGCTGTTTGTGGTTTTTTTACTCCTCATTTAGCCCTCAGAACTTAGTTTTGCTTTTAACTGAATCAATTTTCTGTTCCAATTTAACTTTTGGTGCATGGGAAATTTATTATATCAGATAAAGACTTGAAAGGGTCTCACTGTATTTGTGTGTGTTTTGGCGCAATAAAAATTTCTTAACTTTTTTGCTTCTTTAACAGGTATTCATTATGTGGATTCCAGTTCTATTACTTGAAAGCTATATATATTGTAAGGCAAGTTTCTTACGTTAAAGGATTTTGATTTTTTTCTTGTGTATTTATAGGAATCTTTGCCTTTAAATGCGCCCGTGCAGAAGAGCTATTTAATATGTTGCAAGAGATAATGCAGAATAATAGCATAAATGTGGTAGAAGAACCGGTCGTAGAAAGGAATAACCATCAAACTGAGTTGGAAGCTCCAAGAACCCCTCGAACGCCTACCAGTAAGTATGGTTATACTGTCAAATGACACACCTGAATATAATGTGGTACTTAGCTTTAAGTTAGGCTTTTTTTTTTTTAATTACTTAAAGATTTAATGCAAATTAAATGCTATTTTTAGCTAAGAGGTTAATTACCAGCAATGCATTCTCTTGAGGTACTTGCTGAGGATTCTATTTCCATAATCTCAAGTCCTGGAAGCAAAATTGCCATAGTCAAGTTCTTCAGCTTTAAGAAATAAGCTTTGGGAATTTAGTTTTTGTACAAGAACACTGTTTAACCATATACCTAATTCCATATATCACCATATTTTACTTTTAGCATTTCTGAGAAATGTTAATATTAGGCAGTGCTCCAACCTATTTGTTAGGAAAAAGCTAATGGTAATATCACATCTGCAGTGGGTTTGAAATCTTTCTTTTGCTGTGGATAGATGGATGGGTAGAGTGTAGGTAATCTTAAGCGGATACCAAGACATCTGATTATTGATGAGTTCAGAGAAATAGAAGCTTAAGTAAATAAGATTTTTCTTTTTTTTTCTCTTTTTTTTTTTAGGGAGATGTGTTGTTAATGGTAGAGAAAGGAGCTGGATAGAGAGTTTCTTGGGAAAACTGTGGTGTGTTATACACCTAGATTTCAGTGGTTGCTTTAGATGCGTTTCCCAGTAAATACTGGGATGCACTACTCTGCAATTTGCTTTCTCTTCCTTCCCCCCAGCAAAATTGTCTTGTGAATATTTAAACTGTTTTACATATTTTGACTTCTTTTGAAAATTGAAGATAAATGTATAAAGCGTCTTACTCCTATACAGTAAAATGTTCTATTTTAATATGGTTTTGCTTATTTTCTAATTGAATCAGCTCCTGGGTTCAATGCACAAAGTTTACCTAACGGCTATCCCAGATACCCATCTTTTGGAGATGCTTCATCACATCCTTCCAGCAGACATCCTTCTGTCGGAAGTGCACGCCTCCCCTCTGTCGGTGAAGAATCAACACATCCTCTACTTGTAGCAGAGGAACAAGTAGGTATTTCCCCCCCACCCTATAATTCAGTTTCAACATAGTTCAGATTTTTCTGATGTTTATTCTGTAGGCTTATGTTTTCATTTTTGTGTTTTTCAGAGTCAGGTGTAATGTATTTCTACCACACCTAAGCTAGTACTCAGAAAAGTATTTGTTTTGCCACTTTAAAATGAATAGTACAAGCAAGGTGATCCTGCAGTGTCTCTGAGACGTGTTCCTGCATTTGACCACCTTTATTTGAAAGCATTTTTCCCTAATATGTAATCAGTTTTTTTCCCTGTTACAGCTGGTGTCCATTGCCCTTTTATCCTTTTGGTGAACATCTCCAGAAAGGGTCTGGCTCTGTCTTCTCTTTAACTGTCCAAAAGTAGTTGAAAACAGCTATTAAATTGCTTCCTATTCTTCTCTTAAGACTGAACAAAGACGTCTCTCTCAGCTTCCCCTTGTATATCACATGTTCCAGCCGCTCTAATCATGGCCCTCCACTGGACTCGCTCCAGTATGTTGATATCTTTCTTGTACTGGGAGTCCATTACTCCAGATTGAGTATCAGCAGTACTGAACTGAGGATAGTAATTACTCTCCTTAACCTACTGGATGTGCTTTTACTAACACAAGCCAATATACATTTGGTATTCATTGCTGTCAAGGGCACACTGCTGACTCACATTCAACTTGGACCCCTGGTGCTTTTCTGCAAGGCTGTTTTCAAGTCAGTTGGTGCCTGGCCTGTACTGTCAGTGTTATACTGTGCCTGGCACTGGACTTTAAGGTTGCCTTGCTGAACTTCATGAGGTTTATGTGAGGTCATTTCTCCAGGCTGCTGAGATCCTTCTCAGTGGAAGCCCTACCAATCTGGGAAAGACAGAAAACTTTCTGAGGGTGTGTTCTAACTCATCATTCCAGTTGCTGATGAAAATGTTAGTCAAGTTTAATAAAATGTAATCTGGCTTAGGAAGACTGTCATGTGTGACAAGAAACTGTTGAAAACCAGAGAAGGTAACCAGAGCAAAGTTCAGTGAACTGTCTTTTGGGAAGGAATTTGGTAGGAGCCGACACATAAGAGTCCAGGTGTTATTGTTGGAGTTACTGCAGTCTAAATGAGTTTAAAGAATTGGTGCAGGAGTCAAGTGAGCTGTAAATAACACTGCAGTTTGTAGAGCTTGATAGAGAAGTTGTGAAGGCAGGATGAGTTCTGCTGTCAAATACTGCTCTTGCTATTTGGGTGTGCAGACAGTTTAAATTTAGAGATGGTGTTCTTTACTCCAGTCTTTCCCTTTCAGCCTCATGTTGATCCGCTGTGGAAACTTGGAGGGATAAACTAGCAGTGTATTCCTGCCTGCCTTAGTGTTAACTAAGATAATAACATCTGGTGTTAACTCCTGCTTCTTTTTAATTCTGAGTGCCACAGTTCATACGGAAGTGTATGTTTTTCTGTTCAGCTTCTGGTATTAGAAGGCTGTTGGTTCTTGAAGAAAGAATGAACTGTTCTTCCAGTAGAGCAAAGCTCTCCTCTCATTGGTTGAATGGTACGCAAGGCGTGATCCTATTTTTTTAAATGACAATAAATTTCCTTTGCAGCGTGGAAATTACAAAGATAAATTTAGCCAAAGCAAATCTGGAACTGTTGGTTGCTGTCATGCTAAGGGGGAGACAAAGTAGAGCTCTGCTTCGCTGATTTGTCCAAGTGAGCTAATGAGCTGAGTAAAAGAAACCAAGGTTGCCCTGACCAGAGCAGAGCTGGAATACAACCTGGAAAGCTGCAACTAGAGCACAACTGACATGAAAGATCAAATTAAAATCATTATCAATGTAGGATGTAAATTTTATTCTTTTGTCTGCCTTGAATACCTTTCATTTTATTAAGAGTAACATTGAGAAAACGAACAACAAAACAAACAAAAAAGTTTGAGCACAGCTCAGCAAAAATTTGCTCTAAAACAGTTGCTATCATGATATTTGGTTTTCAGGTATTTTGATTAGAAAAGGGAAGAGTTGAGAAGAAATGAAATTAAAAAAAAAAAAAGTGCAACTAGAATTTGAATTTCCTTTTTTTTCTTCCTTTCAGGTGCACACTTACGTCAACACTACTGGGGTACAAGAGGAAAGAAAAAATCGATCAAGTGTGCATGCGCCACTGGAATCAAAGCTTTCAAACACTGAAACAACTAAAGTGAAAGAAGATCAGATGTGTACTGATGACAGAGATGCTCAGGTTCTCCTGGAGCCTGAAGGAGTCAAGTTTGTTTTAGGACCAACACCTGTTCAAAGGCAGTTAATGGAAAGAGAGAAACTGGAGCAACTTGGGAGAGACCAAGTTAGCGGCAGCAGCACAAACAACACTGAATGGGACACTGGATACGACAGTGATGAACGTAGAGAAACACCATCTGGTAATAAATTGGTGTATGAAAATATAAATAGGTTATCAATCCCTAGTGCCTCAGGGGTCAGGAGAGGTCGTTTGACATCAACCAGTACCTCAGATACCCAGAACATTAACAACTCTGCTCAGAGGAGAACTGCGCTGTTGAACTATGAGAACTTGCCATCCTTGCCTCCTGTTTGGGAAGCCCGCAAGCTGAGTAGAGATGAAGATGACAGTTTAGGACCAAAGACCCCATCTTTGAATGGCTACCACAATAACCTAGATCCAATGCATAATTACGTCAATACAGAGAATGTAACAGTACCAGCAAGTGCTCATAAAATAGAATTTACACGACGTCGGGACTGTACCCCAACAGTCTTTAACTTTGACATTAGGCGTCCAAGTTTAGAACACAGGCAGCTCAACTATATACAGGTTGACTTGGAAGGTGGTAGTGACTCCGACAACCCTCAGACTCCAAAAACCCCCACCACTCCACTTCCGCAGACTCCAACCAGGCGCACAGAGCTGTATGCTGTGATAGACATTGAAAGAACTGCTGCTATGTCAAGCTTGCAAAAAGCACTGCCCCGAGATGATGGTACTTCTAGGAAAACTAGACATAACAGTACTGACCTGCCTATGTGAGCCTGGGAAGCATTAAATCATTTGCACCTTTTGTGAAGTTTATAAAGTTGAAGATGCAAGTACTTTGCATTTCTTAACACTAACGCCTTTTATAGACTAATAGAACTTTTTCTGCATATTTCATGTACTTGTCTAACTAAAGGGAATTAATGTAGAGCAAGTATTCATTTAGGTAACACTATTTCAGTCTACAGTAGTAGTAATTACTGCATAGCAGCATCTCCACCTTTCACAGTGCCTCTTTAAATTGATTAGAGTCTGAGTGACATGCCAGTTTTGAATTTATAAATATTCTGGTCTGGTGCCTATAGTCATTAATGGCATTTATAACAGTTTTTAAAGCCTCTTGATATGTGTGTTATTAGCAGGTAAACTTAATCTTTCAAGATACATATCTACATTCGTTCCTCATTGACGTGGCTCCTTCAGAATGAGATGTGTGTAATTCATTATTTCACTGTTTGATGTACACAAGATACATTGGTTCATCTCAAGGGATATAAACACCACACCTTTTTTGTCTTTTTTCTTTTTTTTTCTTCAAAGACCACATGGGTAAGAAGGCATCTAATTCCCAATAGTTTTCTTAAGTTGTGTGATGTTTGAGAGGTCACATCGAAGTTTGTTGATCAGCGCTATAAACACATCTAATTCCAGCCTTAAGCTACTTCAGCTAGAAGAGAATTCCAAGTGGCATATCAAGTTCCCTGTGAAGTCAGACAGAATTTTAATCTCATTAGAGGTTTTTTTTTGTGAAGGATTTCACAGGTTGGCTATATGAAATTGAGACTCTTCTGTCATTTCTTAGTTCAGTGTGCCTTCCTTTCTTTGCATTTGTGCTTTTTGTCTGTTCCGTAATGTCTTAAGAGTCAAAATTTTGTACATAGCTTTAATTATTGTTCAGGGTTGTGTATGTGTTTGTCTTACTCTCTGCATTTGACAAAGAAAGACTCTTGAAGGTCAAATGGTTGTCTTTGTCCAGTGTTCTACTTTTTTTATGCCTGACAGAAATATCCCAGCTCTCCAGCAGCATGCATTATTGCACAACTGGAAGGGTTAATTATGCAGTTAATGTCTTCCTCTGAAGCATCAGACACAGGTTACACGGGAGGCAGGGTACTGGACTTGATAGTTCTTCATAGAACATAGTACATTCTAGCAATGTGCATCCATAGTTGATAGTATACTTTAATTTAGAAAGAGATGTAGTAAATTATCTGAAGGTAGTATTATCTGTGAGCATACTTCTTTTCCTTTTGCAGTTGGTGAACTTGGTTACAATAATAGCTGCTCAGTGTTACAGGTACATCCAGGTAGAATGTCATTTGAATATGCCAGATGCACCCTTAGCAGAACTTTTTTTCTTTTTTTTATACTCTGAATAATTTTAGAATTCTGGCAGTATTGCAGGTACACCTTGGTACTAGCAGCAGAAGAGATCTTGAGCCTGTGCTTGCAAAGGAACTGACACTCGTGAACTGGTGTGATGTAGTATGTACCCGTGTGATGTAGTACCCTTGAACTGTGTGAGGAAAAACACGCAAGAAAAGCCATCTGAAGATCTGGAAAAGAAATAAGGGTCTTCATGCAATATTTAAATTTAAGTTTTATTAAAAAATATATATATTTTCAGGTTTTTAAATTGGAGTGTATCCCTGTTCCTTTGTTAACTTTATCTTTGGTCTTCTCTCAATGTAGTAGTGGCAACAGTGGTAGCACCTGAAATACATGTTTCTTGCCACATCATTAAGGGATATCAGGCAGCCTTTTAACTTTTAACTGAAAGACTTTCATTGTTCTTTATAGTCTGTATGGTACTGAAATACCAGATAAACAAAGAACATAATTTACAGAAGTAAGAGATGGGAGTTGTTGAGGCCATTACAAGGAACTTAAATATCATAAATATTAGTAATTCATTAATGATCTCACTGCCAACCTATGCGTACTCTTCTGATAGACTTGTTGACTTGTGGGGAGAACTTGGTACTCAAGAAGGTAAAGGCTACGTAGAACTAGAGACTTTTACAGGTCTGCAGTGTTAACGCGCCTTCACATCTTTGCCATTGCTTCACCTTATGCCAAGGACCAGTCTTGTACTGAAGAGAAATTACCAGGTATTGCAAAATATTTTCTGGGTTAATGATATTGGCGTGATTCTTGTTCTTAGTTTAAGAACATAAATCTAAGCTCACTCAAATTTGCGAGCCAGCCTAATGTTTCAGCATGTGTTTTTAGGCAAATGTGTTTGATCTAGCTAGCTGCCTAGAAATATTTGGTCCTCATCTGTATAGTACAGGTGTCTCATAAATACTGATTAACTGAACCCTTAAAACACACCTGTGAAGCAGGGAGGTAATAGTCTTAATTGACAAATAGGGAAACAGAGGCTTATGGTAGATCCTAAGTGACCTGCCGAAATTAAACTAAACATATCCCCCCTTAGTTCTGGTGCATTGTCCTATGTGTTCATCCTGAATAGTCTCAGGTACAAGGGACGGTCTGAGTAATTTTTTTTTAATTTATTTTGCGAGTTTCACAATACTTTATTACAGATGTTTTCTTAGCTCTGGTCCCCAGAATTCAGAACATCTTGAGATTTCATCTTCCATGATTTCTGAATGCATAGTCTTGGCATTTTTTCAGTATTCTAAATGAAATATGCATCAAGCAGAATTAAGCAAAAACCTTCTGTAGCCTTAATTATATTAATCTGGCACCATATTTTCTAGGACTTTTTTTTTTTTT
>VXAA01003011.1:134936-153917 GCA_013399115.1 Anseranas semipalmata
GGAGGAGCTGGCGAGGCGGCGCCGCTCCCCCGGCGGCCGCACCGCGCCGCTTTGTCCTGGCGGAGGGGTCGATGCGTGCGTTTTCGGGGGAGATTTGGTCCTAACCTTGAGTTCTTTGTGAATACGAGCCTTTAAAGGCACGTATGCGGTACTCCTGTAATGCGAGTTGCGTGGGAGCGGATATAAAGAAAAACAGGGCGCAACAAGGATATTGAAGTATTACAATATTAAATCCTTGATGTGCTCAGTAACTAGATTTCTTAGGTTCCGCTGGATGTCGACACAGATGACGCTATAAAGTAAGGTACTGGTAATGGCCTTTCAGGCTTGTGGGTGCTGTAATTATCAGAGAATATGGTATACAGCCTTGCAGTAGATTGCAGTCTACCTTGCAGTCTTTTCATCACGAGAACATTGCAAAATAGATTTTTTTTTTTAAATTTTATTTTTAAGAAAAAGCTAAGGTCTGTTCACACTGAATATACTAATTATCAAAAGCAAATGGGGTATAGAAATGTAATTTCAATTATACAAGCATTGTTTAGATCGTTAGTGTCAGATATTTGTTTTTAAAATGAGATGCTCTATTAAAGCTAAAGAAGTATTCTTATGCTAACACTGTTTTAGGCATCCATTTCCCTTGCACCCGTGAACATTTTCAAGGCAGGTGCAGATGAAGAAAAGGCAGAAACAGCTCGGTTGGTAAGTTTATTCTCTAAGAAATCAGTGATACCTTGAGTAATTAAACCTTGGGTTTTCTTCTGTTAAATGTACTTTCATTTTATAGTGATGTAGAGCTTCCTCTGTCTCTTACTGTTTTTTCTTCCTCCATGTCTCTGAACAGAAGGTAGAAGTGTTTTGTATATACTAACAAAGTAACTCAGCCTTAGATCAGAAGGTTGATATTCGTTGGAAGGCTTTTCTTTAAGCTGGGAGACATGGTTTTATGGTTACTGTGAAAATTAAGTGTATTTGATCCAATTACCAAAATATAAGAAACTTGGAACCAGACTCTGCTAAAAGGAGTGTGGCTGTGGAAGGGCTGGGTTAAGATCTCACGTCTTCACTGCGGGTGATTGAACATGGCACAGGCTGCCAGAGAGGCTGTGGAGTCTCTCTCATCTGAGATCTTCAGCAGCCGCCTGGACGTGGTGCTGGGCACCCTGCTCTGGGTGTCCCTGCTTGAGCAGGGTTGGAGCAGATGGCCTCCAGAGGGCCCTGCCAGCCTCAGCCATTCTGTGATTCCCCTCAGAGGATACGGCCTAGCATTTACTTCTTGTATTAAAGTAGAAATAAATCCTTTCTAAGGTATACTTGCTTTCATTTTCAGTCATCCTTTGTTGGTGCAATTGCTATTGGTGACCTCGTCAAGAGCACTCTGGGGCCTAAAGGCATGGTAAGATAGCTGCAAGTTCTCAGTGGTCATACCTGTTAATTTAATTTTAATAGTTATAGTACGTTTTCAAACAGTTCTGTGTCTTGCATCATGTAGGACAAGATTCTTCTAAGTACTGGGAGAGATAGCACTGTGACAGTGACCAATGATGGTGCAACCATCCTGAAAGCTATTGGAGTTGACAACCCAGCTGCCAAGGTCTTGGTTGGTGAGTTTTTAACAGCTTGTTGTTGTTGTACTTGGAATTTCTTCATTTGAAACTTTATTTGTAGAAAAGTATTCTTCACATAGCGTGAAAAATTGAGGGGAGGGGGAGAAGTCCTGAAGTAAGAACAAGATGTTGCAAGAGTATGGAACTCTGCAAAAATAAATTTGGGGTATATGCTGCTCTCCCAAAACTGTTCTGACATCTTCTTGTTTTCCCTCAACCCTTGCTTGTCCCAGGAGTCAAAAGGGATGAAAGACAGCTCTGTGCCTATCTGTCTTCAGAATCATAGAATGGTTTGGGTTGCAAGGGACCTTAAAGACCACCCAGTTCCAACCCCCCTGCCATGGGCAGGGACACCTCCCACTAGACCAGGTTGCTCAAAGCCCCATCCAGCCTGGCTTTGAACACCTCCAGGGATGGGGCATCCACAGCTTCTCTGGGCAACCTGCTCCAGTGCCTCACCACCGTCACAGTGAAGGATTTATTCCTAACATCTAATCTAAATCTCCCCTCTTTCAGTTTAAAGCCATTACCCCTTGTCCTATCACTACACTCCCTGACAAAGAGTCCCTCCCCAGCTTTCCTGTAGGCCCCCTTTAGATACTGGAGGGCCACTATAAGGTCTCTCCGGAGCCTTCTTGTCTCCAATCTTCAGGCATGGGGAGAGAGGGGGATAGCCCTTGTCCATTGACAGGTTGGAACTGGTGTCTATGTTGCAAATGAAGATCAAGAATTTCATGGATGCTGAATTTTACTTGCATCTCAATTTTTTCTGTGACTTATAGTTTGACAACCTCTTTATCTAGGAGTAAAGTTCTTTTTTTCTTCTTTAAACTAACGTGAGGTATAAATACTTGCACTTTATAGCAGTTACAGCATGGTATTTTGAATCAAAACGTTAATACAGTGGCTTCCTCTTTTAGATATGTCAAAGGTTCAAGATGATGAAGTTGGTGATGGAACTACGTCTGTCACAGTGTTGGCAGCTGAATTACTGAGGGTAATTATTAATTTTTTTCAGATGTTTTCATATTTGGCAGTGTAGTCCTGTGACATCAATAGAAAGTGTGCTATTGATGTTTATGAAGAGGGCTCCCAAAGGATAGGAATACCTTGTTCCATTGCCATTCAAACTGAAAGGAAAAATACCCTTAGATATCATCTTCAGTGATTTTGGTATTTTAATATATAGTCCTTATTTATTATTTATAAATTCACAAGTGTTTTAATTTGGTACATTTTTGAAAATTATTTTCTCTTATTTTGTTTTGCAAGCGAAACGTGAGTGTATTGTTCTGTCATAGGTCACTTTCTGGATTTCGCACTGAGCAGTATGCAGCACTGCTTAATTTTGAGGTTCAGTCCTCTGAAATCCTTTTCCACAGCATTAAGGAAAAAAAAAAAAGGCATGTTAAATTCTGCTCTTGTGTACACAAGACTTGAATTCATAACGTTCCTTTAAACACTGCATACTGAAGACTTCCAAACTCTAAATTGGAAATTACTATGAAAGAGATGTCAGAAATGAGGAACTCCAGTTAGCAAAGCTGTGCCAGTGAGTCTAATGATTACAGTTCCTGGATATGAGATCAAGAGATCTGAGAAGTGATCCATGAGCTTACCAAGTTCCTTGCAAAAGAATTTGAAGGTTTTTTGTCGTTCCCCCCCCAATAAGTTGCAGTTACAAGTGAACAGAAAACTGATCTCAAACATGAAGTAAGGGTTCATTTTTTAAGTATGTACCTGGCTGCTATTCATATTAGAGTTAGAATTTTTTATTAATCAAAATTTCTAGAAGATATTCCAAGGGCAGATCATATTTGCCTAGGTTGGAGGAAAAAAAAAAAAGTGCCAGTATGGTGACTAGAATATTCTCCCTTCCTTAGGTTTTCACTTTAATTTGATTATTATGGCTCTTGTGCTTTTGGTAGCATTCAGAATTTTCTGATTACTCGGAAGTGTCTTTCCTAGTTAGTGTAAATGTACTGTGGAAGAAAGCTAATTATTTTTATTTTTTTTTAATAGGAGGCAGAATTACTGATTTCAAAGAAGATTCATCCTCAGACCATCATTGCAGGTTGGAGAGCAGCCACAAAAGCTTCAAGAGAGGCGCTTTTGAAAGCAGCTGTGGATCATGGGTTAGTAATGTACATTTGCAAGTAACTTCTTATAAACCATTTGAGATAAAAACTCACTAGTGAGAATTATGTAACGTTGGGAGATTCTTCGCGGTCTTTTAAGCTGAATATATGAATTAACAGTTACTGAAAAAAGACTACTTTTGAGTTAGATAAACTACAGAAGCTCTGTGAAATTATTTAAAATTACTTGTGATGTGCAGAAGCAAAAAATGAGCAGTAATTTTCTCCCTAGTACAAAAATCTGAGCTGTTATTTCAGATTTCATACTGTGATTTTAAATATGTGTATTTTCTTTACATGACAGAGAGCATAGGCTTTTCAAAGCTGAGTGCAAAGGTTTTGTTCTTAAAACAGTCAATCTAAACTATTTTGTAGCAAAATTATGCATCACAGAATACCCGTTCAGTAGTGTAGTGCAAATGGTAGAAAGTACTATGAAACAAGGTATTTTTTAAAGCCTTAGTAGAGAAGAGAAGAAGCACCAATTTCTAGTTATGTAGTCTAGTCTCAAGAAACTGAAGAAGCAGTTCTGGTATTTGACCGAATTATGCTATTTCTTGTCCTGCCAGGGAGAAATACAGATTTAAATGTTTTGCTGTATTTCATAGCCAAAAATCTTAGAGATGTCATCTTGACATAAAAGTTGGTGATAGAATACCTGCTATTGTGGTATTTGACCACGATATGGCAAAAAGCAGGTACGTCACTGTAAGACTGAACTGATTTTGTTCATTGTTAGTTGTCATCATTTCACAAAATACTGTCTCAACAAAAATGAGGTTAAAATCTAATTGAAACCAGCTTCAAAAAAATATTTTACCTGTGGTTTCTTCAACTTCAGAATGAGTATGGATCTTACTTCTGCTTAGTGTTTTGAGATGGGCATATTTGGTGCCTTTGTCTCATATTTATGAGAAATGCAGGTGTCAATGTCATCCATTAAGCACATACATATGTATGACTTTTTATAACCAGAAAATAAACCTCTTCACAAGCAACTCCTAATCTAACTTGTGTTTCAAATAGAAAGTTGTATTTTGGGGCACTGGAGGAATTCTGTCATTCCTCAGAATGAAACATAGTGCAGATATATGTAGGTTAGGAAAAGCAGAGACTCGCAGTGATAGGTTAGTGATAGTTAAGGCTTTGAGACACAGACCTTCCAATATAACTGTACTGGCTTTATTTCAGTGATGATGAAGTGAAGTTCCGTGAAGACTTGATGAACATTGCGGGAACGACTCTTTCATCAAAATTACTTACTCATCATAAAGATCACTTTGTCAAGCTAGCTGTAGAAGCTGTTCTTAGGTTGAAAGGTTCTGGTAATTTGGAGGCTATCCACGTCATTAAGAAACTTGGTGGAAGTTTGGCTGATTCTTACTTAGATGAAGGTAAGTCTTTGTATATTGGCTGTAAGGGTGCTTAAGAAATGAAACTGATAAAAGTTATACATCTCTATACAAATTTGTTCTAGAAAACATTGCTATTACTAAATTGAATAGTAAATATTACTAATTATTTTGCCATAATTTAAATGAACTGTACTTCTTTTTAATTTGAAGTCTTAAAAAATCTTCTGTTACTACAGGCTTTTTACTTGACAAGAAGATTGGTGTAAACCAGCCAAAAAGAATTGAAAACGCAAAAATTCTTATTGCAAATACTGGCATGGATACAGATAAGATTAAGGTATGTGACAGAACAACTGTATTGAAACAGTGTTTTCATATATGGAATTCATTTTTTAGACTGAACTGCTTGTTTTCTTTGATTTAGATTTTTGGCTCTCGCGTTAGAGTGGACTCTACAGCAAAGGTAGCAGAAATAGAACAGGCAGAAAAAGAAAAAATGAAGGAGAAAGTAGAGCGTATTCTTAAGCATGGAATAAACTGCTTTATTAACAGGTATGTTTTCTTGGAAAAGGGGAGAATTTATAATGCAGTTAGAGAATAGCAAGATTTTAATACTGTATGTGTGTGAAGAATGTTATTTATGCCCATTATCTGTAAAATTAGGTGATCTTACCTAATGCTTAACTAACTCACTTCAGCGAGGCCAGGGTTTTCTTCTGTGTATCCTCTCATGTGCCATGCACTGTCATCCCTCCCCTGCATGTTTTACATTCATTTGTTTTTGTCTTGAAGGCAGAAGTGGTGTTACTTATCAGGGATCCATGTTCAAGTCCAGTTGAAGCAGTGTCACTGTGGTTTTATTCTAACAGATTTATTTAGTTATGAACACCAGCAGCATTGTCCATATTCCCCCTTTTGGGGGGAAATCGGTGCTAAAAGAGCCGGTGCTGCTGAACGCATGTAGCTCAGACTGTACCAGCTCTGTTCTATGCCGCATTGAAATGCTGGTGCTGGAGTACTGCTCCAAATCCCGGAGCATTTCGGAGGCTTCTCTGCTCCCTGCCGTGAGCCTTTTCATCTTCAAAAGTATGAAAGTTAACTGTTTTCATTTAATGATCTATTCAGCTCATAAGAAATGTCACAATCTAAATTACATATCTTTGATAACAATGCACTTCTCTGTTAAACTATCACAGTGCAAAACATTCATGTATTTAATGATGTGAGAAATGCTTCTGCCTTTCAGTAATTCTCATTTGAGTGAAACTGCCATGTGTAGAAGCAGCTTGACACCTGGTGTTTCAGCTCATCCTGTAGTCTATTAGGAAGCTGGATAACTGGTACCACGTCAAAGGATAGGAATGTGTAAATGTTGCCCTTTTTACCACAGTAGCAAAGATTTACTCTTTTGGGGCGTTGCACATCTTAAAACTCCGAAATTTGTGTTAACCCTCTGTAAGAGCCGGTGACAGATTTATGAATCTCATAGTCTCTTCAACTGTGTCATGTTTCATATACATTGTGTTCTAGTTTAGGCAAAATAAAGTGCTCAGTCCAGTGGACATGGTACAGATATATAGAGTCCTAGAGTCAGGAGTCCAATGGGTAAACTGATGGAAGAATCCTCTGAGGTATGCAAAAAGAATTAACTCCCTCACTGCTGTGCAGTATGCCCGTAACACAGGTGCTCTGCCCTTAGGAAGTTCAGGCAGTGGTCAGTTGTTGTAGCCAGGCTAGTGCTATTCCAATTAGATTGACTATTAACTTTCAGATTTATTCCTCGATAGAATTGACTTCTGCTTATAGGCATACTGTAGATCCCCTCCACATCTGATCCTGTAAATGTTAGCCAGTTAAATACCGCTGAGGAGATGCTTGACAGGGGTCAAGGCTGTATGGATCTAAAGTAGGAAGAATCTTCTCCATACATAATCAGCAGTGCCAACTACCTCTTTTGAAGGTAGACTAGAAGCATCTTTTTTGACAGAGATGGTGTGTCACGGCTTCTGCTGAATTTCTGCAACACTCAGTCTCTAATTTGGAAGGGAAGAATAATTTGCTCATTGAGCTTGCTTTGGAGAGAGCGGAATACATTCAAATAAAGAAGCACATGCTCTTCTCTGTGGTCTGCTGTCTGTGTATGTTACAAGACTGGCCATTTATTGTTCCCATAGAGTTGCATACTGTTTGGATTTTGTGTTGGTAAAGAATTAGAGAAGTTACTTTGCATGTCGTTCCAGTGCACCCTGCTAGAATAGGCAACAAATTGGCTAGCAGGCATTTAGGATCAAAGGACTCGGAATTTAAAGCATTGCTAGTGTGTCTTCAGGGCACACTATTTCAGAGCTCTCTATTTCAGAGCTATAGTGGTTTGATATTTTTTGTAGCTTTTTGTTTTCCTGTCACTGCTGTTTGTTTGCTTCTGTGTGGGTGTAACTTTCTTCAGGTGGGTGGTGCATCACATATGGACTGTTTGTGCAGCTTTCAGGAATCTATGTCCATACTACTGAGAATCGTGTGTCCTTTGTTACTCTGGTAACCAAAGTTTTAAAATCTTTTAAAAGGTTTCTTCATTCTTAATGTGAGGATGTGCCTTTGTTTTAATTGTAGACAATTGATCTACAACTACCCTGAGCAGCTCTTTGGGGCTGCTGGCGTCATGGCTATTGAACACGCAGACTTCGCTGGCGTGGAGCGTCTGGCTCTTGTTACAGGTATGTAGACTACCTTACTGTATGGAACTTGGAGGGTCACATTATTTGTTTGGTCTTCAGTAAATGTTGACGATTGATCACCTAGTTTTTACTTCCTTTTTACTATTAAGCAGATCTGTGAATGTGAAAAGTACTTAGCATAAGCTTTATTTTATAGAACTTAAAATACAAACATATATGGAGGACTCTATGAAATTAATCATAAGTAACTTGGAAATCAAGTTGTTGATTTATCAAGTGCTATATAACTGTCAGTATTCTTTCAGCAGCAGGTATAACTTGGTTTTTATCTTCAGTATATTATACTTGACTTGTAAAATGTTCATTTTCAATCTGAATCCTCCCTGCATAATGATTTAAACATGTTTTCTCTAGCAACTGTGAATAAAGGATCGTGGTACTAACTGTAAAATATAATTTAGCCAGTTAGTATTTTTCTTTCATATTTTAAAAAATACTTTCTGATTAAGCCCCTGCTTGATAAACTTTCAAAATGTTTGTTTTCTAGGGAAAAGATAGAAGTTAGCCATAGAAAGTGTAAGATGATAAATCCACAAATTAATTAACACCATCGTGTTATAAAGGGCTGTTGTTTGATTGTAATAACAGAGAAGACTGATGAGCCATCCTCTGTCAAAAATCTGGGCCTGAGTCATCAACTTGAGGTGGACCTCAAATAACATGAGCAAGCTGGATATTTTTAGCAGTGGTCAGTGTAAATGTGACTCTAGGAACTAATAAAAATGAAACATCTTCTGGAATAGTACAGATGATTCTCACTGCCTAAATTACAGTTAGAGGTAGTTAACTGGAACATGATAAAAGAATTGATTATGAAAGTGATCAGGAGAATGGAGAGTTTGCTTTGCAGGGAGAAGGAAAAGATACTGACTGGTTTAGTGTAGCAAAACTAAAGTTGCAATTGTATGCAACTGTCTGTAGGCACATTGACACAGGCAGACACTTCAGTGAGAGGAACATTGCTTATGTTCTGGAACAAATTCAAAACAAATTCTGTAGGCAGAGCAAGTGGACTGTATTGGACCACACTGGATCGAACAGTATAGCTGAAAAAATTTGACAAGCTTGTAATAAGCACAAACTCTTGCAAATCTTACCTTTCCTTGTAGCACTATGGCTAAAGTGATGCTGTAAGCTAATGTGGAATAATAGAGCATACGTGGGGAATGAATACATGTAAATGGTTTTCTAATGGCAATAGCGAAGTACTAGAACAGTATTTCATTCAGAGACATTCTGCTCTTGGTAGTGTCTGCTTTGTTTATGGTATGGGAGTTTATGAATGGTGTACAGCATGGCTGCTGGGACATGCCGCAAGACTTGTGATTCAGGAGAGTGGTGCCAGCCATTTTCAGCTACCTAGTCAGGAAGGCAAAATGAATGCTAGCACAAGCACAAGTTTCAAAACAACAAATTTTGATGTAGTAGTTTATAACCATTTAATGAGTAAATAGTATTGAAACTTGAAATAGATTTACATTTTAATACTGGCAGATAACAAAGTGTAGTCTCTTATCTTGGCAGAACTCAAAAGCATTACAGCTGTTGTAGTTCTTTTAAAACAAACAAAACAAAACATTGATGTTTTAAGGACTTGTCAACATCAGTAGAAAGCGTCTGGTGTCATATGCTGACATTGCAAAATATGGTTTATCACTTTTGTTACCTTGAATTTATTTTTGTGCAATTAGAGTGATTTTTTTTTTTCTTGGTTAGTCCTTGCCTCAAAGGATGCTTTCATCTCGCCTTTATATAATCTTACATTTGTAGGTGGTGAAATTGCATCAACCTTTGATCATCCTGAACTAGTAAAACTAGGAAGTTGCAAGCTTATTGAAGAAGTCATGATTGGAGAAGATAAGCTGATTCATTTCTCTGGTGTGGCAATGGGTGAGTGTTTTATCAGGAATGGCACATTGTAATATTTGTGTTAATGCTTTGCTACCACTGTTCAGTTACCAGGATGGCATAGGTAAGTTGTGATGATTGAGGTAACCATTCTTCTGAAAGCCTTGCTCTTCAGTAAAACATTAATCCTGCAAAGCTATATGTTCATAGTTGAAATTGTTCATTTACATAATGTTAAACATTTACATAAACACTTGCAAGGAGGGGACCCAAAATTTCTGCTTTGCGTGATTGACAAGAAAAGTAGCAACCTGTCATGCTTCAAGAACTTGATAGCTTGTTCTAATAAATGCCAATACTGTAAATGTCTCAAAACAACCCCTTGGAAAAAATATTCATTTTCTATTAAATTAAATAAGGTATTTTACAACGGTTCACTGATAAAAGCAATAGTGTAGTGTACATCATTTCATTCTACCTATGAAAAGTCATCATGCTTCCCACTTCTTCCTCCACAAATTGATCTCTTTATGTGAAATTTGATTGCAGTGACTGCAAACCCATTATAAATGCTTTGTGATAGCCTCTTTTTGTGTCATGTCAACATTCTTGGTCTGGCTCTGTTTTGGTTTGTTTGTTTGTTTTAAATGTTTTTGCATTTGAACTTTTTAGGTGAAGCTTGCACCATAGTTCTGCGTGGAGCAACACAACAGATTCTAGATGAAGCAGAGAGGTCTTTGCATGATGCTCTCTGTGTTCTTGCCCAGACCGTGAAGGACACCAGAACTGTTTACGGTGGAGGTGAATATTAGATTCTTTTTACTATAGACATGATAGACATTTCGTGTCATTATTCACCTCATATAAAACACTTGTGTCTTCAATAAATAGGTTGTTCAGAGATGCTGATGGCTAATGCTGTTGCAGAACTTGCCATCAGGACACCTGGTAAAGAATCTGTTGCAATGGAGTCCTTTGCTAAGGCTTTACGAATGGTAAGTTCATTTAATCAGATTGCTGGATTAATATACGTGAAGTTTCAAGAGCTGATTGGTTTACTAACTTCTGACATCAGATAGTTGCTTCTCTCTCCAACTTTTGGTTTTCCACAACTAAAGAAGTGAAATTTAGCACTGTATCTTGGATGAACAATGGAAAAAAAGTTACTGTTTTCTCTCTTAGAAAAGAAGTATTGATATTTTGATAATAGCCATTCTGTAAAAGTCCTTGTATTCTATTTAATTGTATTCATGCTCTAGTACTATCTAGAAGTTTCTAGACTTGCATTAGAGGTTGTATCTTAGTAGAAAATAGAATACCACAAGAAAAGAAGTTTTATAGAATATTACTGTGCTAACAACAGACTGTCAATTTGAGGAAAAACTGCCTTCCAAATTCTCTATTTTAAATTAGGGAAAACCTTCCTCAGGAAATTAAAGACTGTAAGAAAACATTTCTCTTAAGAAAATTAAAGAGTGTAGTAAGGCTTGGCATTACCTCTTCAGACAGCACGTGCAGTTTTTCTTAACAGAATGATCTGGTGGTTAATGCTAACCAGCAGGCTATGGTCTTAAAGTATAAATCCTCCAGTTGTAGTCCGAAATGATTAACAAAGAGACACGTTTCTTGCTGTCCATGTAAAACAAGGTGACAGATCTGCTAACGTGCTTCTGTCCTCTCCGCTACTGTCTTACAGGGTCTTAAACAAAGGGGAATAACATCCTTAGAAGGGTAGTTTGACTGTTTTTTCGAAGTTCTAATCAACATAACAGATCATCTGTCATGTTTTTGATACTTGCTTTTCTTGAAACTGAATAGTAAAATAGCAATATCAAAAGTATGTGTTTGATGCTCACTAGGGATCAGTCTGTGCGTTCATTAAAAACAACCTGTGTTTATCCCCTTAGATCCCAACAATAATAGCTGATAATGCTGGCTATGACAGTGCAGATTTGGTTGCTCAGCTCAGGGCTGCTCACAGTGAAGGGAAGACTACCTATGGGCTCGGTAAGGAGCTTGATATTCCTTCTGTTATTGGATTGGTGTTTGGGTTAGACTTACTGAACTTGGTCACATCTGTTTCTCGCTAATATATTCAGCTGAAAGAACTGAGCATGTTGATGCCACAGTGCATGCCTACTGTCTGTATTCTTTTAAAGTCTGTATTATACAGTTGCACTCCTGTTACTCTGTGAATCTTTTTTGATTGATTCTGTTTTCTTGGAGATAGAAACCCCTGTGTATTGAAGTTAAAAGGTCTTCCTTTTTTTTTTTATGGTGATGGCGCTGTGTCAGTACTGTGATTCAATTACTGCTCTGATGGTCGAGATCAAGTAACATCAGTAAATAGAAGGGGAACTATCTGTGTAAACTGAGTGGAACATTCTGTTGCTGTAGGCAAAAAGTTTGTAGTTTATTGCTCCTAAGAAAAGGAGCAGTTATAATAAAGATTTTACTATTTCAAGTTCATATATTACACTAAGCCTGTATGGCTTAAATGGTAGATGTGTTTTATATCAAGTGCAAGTTTCAGGATGTACTTACGCTTCTACTTGCTTGTGTTACAGAGCAGGGTGATGTAGATGACTACTTATTTCTGTTTGCTTTGCACAGAACATAGCCATATACAATGTTACATTCCTTTATCTTTCTACCAAGCTTTCTGTGGTAGAGTGAATTTGTTTGAGAAGGGGATGGTTTCCACCTGTAAAACCACTTGCCTTAATTGCATTGGGTCTAGTTATATGAAGCTCAAAAAGAAAGGCACTGATTTAAGAAAAAAATAAAAACCTTAAAAAAAAGGTTGTGGAGAAGAATTTTGAAGTTGATATACCTAAGGAAATAGTGTTGAGAGTCCCACTGGGTCTCATCTCCTTTTCGCAGTGGAGTTTTCATCATTAATTTTTTGTATGTAATTGCAAGATGCTAGGCTTAAATGAGGAGCCTTGAAGTGAAAGACTTTTTTTAATATTTCCACTACTATCAGTATGGTTCATTTGAGCAGGTAAACTACCATATTGTTAGCTTCTTGTAACTTCCTTTAAAATAAGCAAAGGGAAAAAAAAGACTTAATGTATCTCTTCTTACAGATATGAAAGAGGGTACCATTGGAGACATGGCAGTCTTGGGAGTAACGGAAAGTTTCCAAGTCAAGAGACAAGTTTTGCTGAGTGCAGCTGAAGCAGCAGAAATGATTCTTCGTGTAGATGACATTATTAAAGCAGCACCAAGGTATGACTAGAATACCTGCATTGGTCAGTTACCGTGGTATAGAGTAACCTCCTTCCATGGAAGAGTAACTCTGCAGAAAAGTATTTTATTTGAAATGAAGACAGACATCTGACATGCTAACATTCATTTTATATGAACTTTTTGCATTAGTGGTATGAGCAGGCCTTTAGAGCCATCAATGCACTTGAAATAGCGTGCCCGAGAAATGCCTAGTTAATCTTAAGTCACCAGCTACTCAAGTGCCACTTACAGTACTAAAACATCTGCAAAAGTGGCTGACCAAACTGTAAGGGATTTTTCATCTGCGAAAACTGGTAGTTAAATGCGCAGCTGCTTCTGAAGTGGAATCTGCAGCTAAAACAAAATTGTGCTTATAATAAAGTATGGGAAGAAACCTCACTTGTAGGCAGATTATCTTGTGTGTGCCCACTACGAGGTAGTTTGCACTCTTGTGAATCGCAGTTTTTTTTTTACCATGGTCAAAGCTGGTGTATTATCACAAAAGGCAGTACCATCTCAAAGCTGTGAGATAAAACTAGTATTAGATGCAAAATATCAACTAAAACTTAAATAAGGGCAGGTGGGGGAAGCTGGTCAACCTAAGTGTGGGGGGGAATTTTCTGATTTTTCTTTTTCTCCCCAGAAAACGCGTACCAGACCATCGCCCGTGTTAAACTTTCTCCAGTACCTGAGGATGTGTGGACCAGATCTCACCTAGTAATTTTTTAAGTGATCTAGTTTTTTCGTGAGGTTATGGAACAGAAGCTTGAGATGAGCAACTCCATCAATGGCAAGAAGTAACTGTCTTCAGTTGATTTTAACTTATTTCAGTTTATATGTGTTGGGGGGAAGATTTACCTGTACAACCCCTATTTCTTCTGTTCCTTTCCAGGTTCTGCTTAAAATACACTGAAATAAAAAGAAAAAAATCAAATTAATCAAAGTTGTGTTTGTATTTATGTAGAACCAAGTGCAGTCTCATTAGAAAAAAACACTGCACATCCTCAGTCTTAAGATACGTCAAACTGAGCAGATGAGTCAGTGCTAAGGGGATGCTCTCACACTGGAGTACATGCCTTTGTAGCTTTCTGGTGGGGTTGACTTTGTTCATTTTGTAGCAGTTTATTCCAGTCCTGGCTGGTTTGAACTGGGTTTTGAACTGGGATCCTAGAAGCAGGCTCTGAAGTTGTTATCCTTTTCTAGTGGTGCTGGAGTATTGTTTATATTTTGATGCTGAAAGGAAGACAAAGAGCTGAAGAGGAACCTTAGTCAATGTCCAGAGCTATAACTGAAATGATGTTACAGCTTTTTACACCACAAATTTTACGCAGATAATTCTGCTGAGGGGGGCTTGGGAGGGAGATACAGTTTGGGAGAAATACCAACATGCTGGACCAAATAGTCCCTGCGTCTGTCACATACTAGACTCAGGCTGGTTGTCTTTACAGGTGTGTATTATAATAGGAGGGCAGTTGGTGGGACATGTGCCACACTGCATCGCATTCCCTTTTCTATTCCATCTTCCCTTCCCCACGCGCCTGTTGTGACCTGTCTTTATATTCTTTCCTATTCCAGTAGTTCCTGCAAAGGTAATGTGTTTCTTTATTGCACTATTTCCTTTATCAGGAACTCAGGTTGTAATGAAGTCTGATTCCTGCAGCAGTCTTCACGTAGATTTTTGATGATGATTCTGAGCAGAGACAAGCGGAGGCGCCCATGTCTGCCCAGTAGCCTGTAGAGAGGTGCGGGCTGGACTTTGTGACCATCCGGCCCTTCCAAGGGTGCTGCAGCACCTTGGTGAACAGCAGGGGCAGTCTACCACAGCAGGAAGATTAATTTGAAATCAAGAAAGTGTCTGTGCAAATGTTTTTCTTCCTGAAATGAAGAGAATCTGCTTACAGAATGCTCTTCCAAACTCAAAATAGACTCTCTTCAAATTACCTGAAGTGACAATACTGTTTTAAGAGTAGCGTTAAAAACAAACCTTCAAAAAGCAGGTGAAAGCGCATTTTCCTCTGCCCACTCAGATAAATAGAGTACCAAGTTAGTTCCACGGGAAATAAAACATTGCATGTTGATGTTAAGAAAGCCCCACATTCTCATCCTGTTGAATAACTTTCCTTTGTAGAAAGAAATTTTTGGAAGAAGTTCAGATGAAGTGTGGAAAGGGATAATTCAGTTAGTTCCAAAGAAAGACGATTCAGCTCGACGAGACTCTAGCACACTTTATTTAATTTAATGAATATAGCAAGTACACTACATGGGTGCCAGCCAGATCCAAACGCAGACTTCATTTAACAAGACAGCAAGCGCTAACAGAGTCTGTATATTTCCAGAGAATTTTTCAAGAATGTAAATGACATTAAGCAGTCACGAACTGGCATTGAATCAAACCTTTTACGGAAAGTCAACTGTCACTTCTGCGTGCTGTGCTGGAAAGATAGTTCCACTTGACAAGCGAGGGAGGGAGGGAAGTGGCTGCTCTGCGCCACTAAGGGCTCCGCACCCTTTTATAAAAAGCTGTCTGCTACCAAACTGAATGCTCAGTGCTATGGAATCAAAAGCTAAAAAGGAGAGGTCGCTTTGAGCCAGATTTCTATTCTCTGCTACACAATTAAAGCAAAATATACTTAAAAAAAAATAAAAGTTCAGTGCGTTTCCAAGGGAATCTGAACAGGTCTGAGTTTTGCAAGCTAGAGCAATAGCCTGCTGGAGTCAACTGAGTGAAGTTTGCCTCAACTTCAGTTTCTGTGTAAGTCCGAAGAGGCAGGCTCCCAGCCTTTGGTTTTCTTCATGCAAGGTTACCTTTGCAGCAATTGTGGTTCTTCCATTTTAGTCAGGGCTTTGATTTTCTTTGCTACTGCATCAAAACTCGGCATGCACAGCTGCCCTTACAGACAGTGTCATTGGCTACGTAAGAACCAGCAGAAAAGCATCTAGCTTTCCTCACCCTGATTTTAAATGCTACTTGGCGATAACAAAACCAGAAGGGTCACAAATTCTCCAGGAAGAAGACAGCAGCTGTAAGAGGAGAGCTCTCTGGTACACGTTGCTTCCTTGATAGAGCAGCCAGGGCTCCGCTAGCACGTACCACGCGGTAGGCAGGGAAGCCTTCAAGCTGTTGCTTTGCTGCTGCGTTTCAAACAAGTCACTGAGACGAGTGCCGTGGGTTACTTTAAAGCTGCGGCTCCCAGCAGTGATCGTCACCGTGCATGGTGACTTCCAGCTGAGCTCGGACACCTCAGCAAGGTGGAGGGAGGGAAGGCAAGCCCGCGGGCTTCCCATGGGTGAAGAACGGTGAGTCCGTACGTGCTCTGTACAATCCACCCGTGGGAAACACAAACCGTGCCTTCAGCTCTGCTGCGAGCTCCGAGTGGTCCCTGCGGAGGGGGAGAGGGAGAAGTCTTTGCTCCAGAGAGCATGCTGGGTGCTGTGCAAAAGAGGGTGGCTGTAGAAGAGCGTTTTGCTGTTACCTAGCTCTGAACTGGTGCACCTGAGGACTAGCAGGTGGCACGATGCTCTCTAGAAACCAGCAAGCGAGGGAGAAGCAGAGTCTGGGCAGCGCTGTGGCTGTGCTGCCGCCTTTGCCGGTGGAGGTGGCTGAGCATCATCAGGACTCGGCTTCTGGCTCGGGCTTGTCGGTGGGAGGTGGCGACGGTCTCTCATCAAGTGTGATTTCTATCACTGCCCCAGACCGCTTGCGGGGCTCGGGGGTCTCCTCCGACCACCTCCCCACCCTGCGCACCCCTTTGGCCACTTTGGGTGCGTTCCTGCAGGGGTTGTGGTCGTAGATCACCAGCTTCAGGCCGGGGAGGTGAGCCAGGCTGGGGAAGAACCGGATGGCGTTGCGATCCACATCGATCACCTCCAGAAAAGGCATGTGCAGGAGCACGCTGGGGAACTCGGACAGCAAGTTGCCCGAGAGCCAGATGGTGCGCAGCTCCTGCAGGCACCGCAGCTGGGCAGGGAGTGTGCGCAGCGCGTTGGAGCCGGCGTGCAGGGTCTTGAGCAGGCTGAGCTCGCACACCACCTCGGGCAGGTGCTGCAGGCAGTTGGACTCGATCCAGAGGGTCTTGAGGTTCTGCAGGAGCCGGAGCTCGAGGGGCAGGCTGCAGAGCTTGTTGTTGCCCAGGTAGAGGATGCACAGCTGCTTCAGCGTGCACACGACCAGGGGCAGCGCCTTGAAGTTGTTGAAGTCCAGTGCCAGGATCTGGAGGTTTTGCAACTGCTCCAGCTCGGGAGGGAGGTGGTTCAGGTTGTTGTCGCTCAGGTACAGCTTCACCAATTCTCTAAAAGAGCAAATGTGCAGAGGCAGCCTCCTCAGCTGTCTGCCGCTCAGATCCACCATCTTATCCACGGGCATCTCTTCCAGGTCTTCCAGGAGGTACTTCTGGCACTCGTCGGAGGGCACAAAAGCAACAATGGCTTTCAGACTGTTGCCCATCCTGGGACCTCCTTTGTTCAGAGACTGCCGGGGCTGCGAGGGACGGGGCCAGCCTTGGCTTTCTCCTGCTGTGCACTGGCCTGCTGGTAACTCTGTCTTCCCAATATAAGGCTCTGTTTACATGGCACCAGGCATTAATCTCAAGGGCTCTGAAATGTTTCTGATAACTGAATGAGTGTTCAGTGATGGGGATTACGGGCACGATGACTGAGAGCGCAGGTCTCCCTCCCTGCCTCACACACCCACACGCTCACTCCCACTTGGCTCTCCCATAAAACCTCCCATCTCCCCTCTTCCTGCACACTATCGATGTTCCCCAATTTTGCCCCAAACAGTTGCTTTGATGGAAACCCCGCTCCTCTTGGTTTGCTGTGGTTGTTGTGTCTGTGCAGCTGGTACTGGTGGTGGGGATTGGCTGGAGGAAGTCAACACCACGGAAGACCAAATTGTTAAACTAAAAGGTTTAGCTTTGATTAAACTTTCAGCGGAAATGACAGCTGTAATCTGATTGTTGTTTGAAATACCTGTCAAGACTTGACCGACTTTCCAGACGAGTGGCACTTTTATGGATTTACTTTGCAAGGTGCCAAATACATAATTTAGCAGTGTTACTTGCCACCCAGTACTTATCTTAAACCTTTAACACAAATACTTGGCAAACTGCTATCTTTAGCTGCTCCAGTATTTATGTTCCTATTTTAACCATGTTTACTATAGCCTCCGGCACCCTTAACTGTGTAGGGCCTTTTTCATTAGATTGTGTTTTGCTCCTTGTCTGAATCCCAGTTTAATACACTCGCTATCACAACTGGCCAAGGCTGCTCTCCAGACACCTTCCGACTGCTACCGCAATCCCCAGACCTGATGAGAAACTGCCATGGATTTAATTACATCAAGACTTGTCCCTGGTGACTGGAAAAAGGGAACCATCTCTCCCACTTTTAAAAAGGGTAGAAAGGAAGACCTGGAGAACTACAGACCGGTGAGCCTCACCTCTGTGCCTGGCAAGATCATGGAACAGATCCTCGTGGAGGCAATGTCAAGGCACATGCAAGACAAGGAGCTGACCCATGACAGCCTGCACGGTTTCACCAAGGGCAAATCATGTCTGACCAATCTGGTGGCCTTCTATGTTGGAGTGACTGCATCAGTTGGCAAGGGAAGACCGACCAATGTCATCTACCTGGACTTCTGTAAGGCCTTTGACACGGTCCCACATGACATCCTGATCTGTAAATCGGAGAGAGATGGATTTGAAGGGTGGACCATTCTATGGGTAAGGAATTGGCTGTATGGCTGTACCCAGAGAGTTGTGGTCAACGGCTCTATGCCCACGTGGAGGCCAGTGACAAGTGATGTCCCTCAGTGATCTGTCTTGGGACCAGTGCTGTTTAATATCTTTATCAAGGACATAGACAATGGGATTGAGTGCACCCTCAGCGAGTTTGCAGACAACACCAAGCTGTGTGCTGCAGCTGATACAACAGAAGGAAGAGATGACATCCAGACAGGCTTGAGAAGTGGGCCCATGTGAACCAAATGAAGTTCAACAAGTGCAAGTGCAAGGTGCTGCACCTGGGTCGGAGCAACCCCAGGCACGAGTACAGACTGGGAGAAGAACTC
>VXAA01003011.1:154315-172720 GCA_013399115.1 Anseranas semipalmata
GTTCAAGGCCAGATTGGATGGGGCTTTGTGCAACCTGGTCTGGTGGGAGGTGTCCCTGCCCATGGCAGGGGGTTGGAACTGGATGGTCTTGGGGGTCCCTTCCAACCCGAACCATTCTATGATTCTTTGATTCTATGAAATATGATGCTAAAAGTGGTGACTATTTAGATGTGACTGTGCTGTGTAAGCTGTTCCTCTTACTCTCAGCAAGACACGTGCTGTTCAGGTCAGGAGCACCTCTGGTTTTTCAGAACAGCCTTCCCATCTCTGTGTGCTTTGACTTCTTGCAGTGCTGCTGTTTTAAGCTTTTTTGTGGATTGTCACACCAGTGTGTCAGCCATGGCTCTGCCACGATCTTTGGATTTGAAAGCTGGCAGTGTTTAATGTTGAAGCAGCCTTTCTGGCAGCTGGCTGTCTTCTTTGATATCTGCAGCTCATTGCTGCCATTTTCCACACTTACCATAATTTAGGGAGGATATTTTCTTCAAGCAATCTGCAGTCATTTTCCAGGAGTGCTACACAATCAGAATACATGGTTGCCAGGTATTTTTGGAAAAACAAAAGGCAGAACAAACAGAAGATTGAGAAAAAGGCAATATCAAACAGTTAAGGTGGCCTCATGATCTCTGGTCAAATCTGATGATATCTGAGAGCAATCTGATCACTTGCTTTTAGATGTAAAACAGCTCTTAAATATAAATTGGGTATAGGCTATAGGAAGTTTTCCAGTATCTGTGCCATGTGGAAGTGATGGCATGAAGTATATGGAGGATTTACAGGGGCAGGAGAGTGACAGAGAGGGCAGCTGGGGACCAGTAAGTATTGCAGTGGGATGGAGAACAGCAAGCACTGCAACCTGAGTGCTGAAAAATAGCACAGAGAAGCTGGGCAGAATATCAAGCCTGGAGAACAAAGATACATTGCCGTTGTCTGTGGCCTTGCTGTGGAAGAGCGGTGTTGGAAATACTCTAACTGCAGGGGTGGGATGCGTTGCCTGCCAGCCTGCCAGCTCTGAGTGCCAGGCTGCAGCGAATGAGCTTCAGAGTGCAGAGGACTGCTGCGGGGCACGTGCCATGCCTGCATTTTGCAGGGAGCGATTACCCTGGGATGTGCTCTGACTTAAGAAAATATTCTTATGGCCCTCATCAGGCTTTTGTAATTTCTTCCATTTCTAAGAGGCCGCAGCACCTTCTGAAGAGGGCCACCTGCCCTGCTGCAGGTGTGGAGTAGCAAATACGTTTGGCATAAATATAAAGGGCTGAGTGGTAGAATTCACACCCGTGACAAAGACATGTCCCTTAGGCAAATCCCTTCAGATATCCTGCTGATCACAACAGCATAAAAGCCTAGGTAAGAGGATTTTAATAGAGTAGTTTAGGTGTATTTTTCTTAATAATCCATATGGAGGAAAATAACTTTGCAATATATCTTATGTCTATAAACACATATAAGTTGTTTTTTTTTCCCCTACTTGAATTAGTTCTACTTAATGAACCTTTTAAGCTCCAGAAAAATATTTCTTAGGGATCCTCTGCATTGTAGTTTAATCATTATTCCAGTTTATCAAAAAAAGTCACGATGACCTTTTGTTGCTGCATTTTGTACCTCTGTTGGCTAAATGAAAGTCTGTTTGGAACATGCTGTGAGATCAGAGTACTTGGGAAACAATAACCTTCATGTTGTGGGATAATAAAGGTCTACATCTGCAATAAAATGAACAATCTTGATCCTTCTGAGAATTAGTGACTCGATGGAGGACGTGAGGCAGAGACAGTCCCCTCTGCAGACCCAGTGCAGTATTTTGAAAGTCACTTCGTGTCTTCAGAGTCACTCCCGATGCCCTACAACATGAGTATTAATGACTTCCCAGAAGCATTTTTGGCATTTGAGGAAAAGTTCAAGCGATAAAGGCGCTCAGCCAGACGTTGTCTTGCTCTTGTCAAAGTGACAGTGCCGTACCAGAGGACACGACATCGGCTCTGCTGCGCATAGAGGGGTTGTGTGGGCTCCTTGAGAAATGCCACTGCTTTCTGAAAGCTCACCGGCGGCCACATCTCTTGCTCTGTGCAGATCTTCACTCGCTCTTCTCTTTTCCAGCACGTAGGTCCCGTAGCTCAGTGGCTGGGGTGGCTGCTGGACAGAAAGCACAGTTGCTTGTTGAAAACTTTTGTAAAAGTCTGAGCCAAGAGAGAACAGGGAACCCTGCTCAGAGCTAGACACTTCAAAAACATCACAATAAAATGTAAATTGATATAAAAACTGTGTTACTATTGCATTTTTTGATTTTTTTTTTCCTTTTAAACCAAAGATTAGAATAGAGATCCTGCTGCTTTCTCAGACCCAAAGCCCTGCACACAGCTGTGGGACTACTCCCAGCTCAGCCTTTGCTGAGAATGGCTTTTGTAGCCCTCACAATTTTGGAGATGAGTTTGAAAAAACAAAACATGTATTTCAAAATCCAGGGGAACTAACAAAGCGAGCTCTACATTTGTTAATTTTAAGACTCTCACGCCTCTCTTTAGTCAGCTTGACATAGTAGGTCAGGAGGCTTGAAGGAACAGTTTTTAAAAATGTCTTTGCTATATGCTGAAAATTACTTGATACGCGTTTATTTAAAATCTGTGACTGGCATTTAGACCCCTTCTTTGCTCACATGTTTGTTCTCTCTTTTTTTTTTTTTTTTCTTTACTGGAACATCACTGTTAGAGCAGGTGATGACTCCTTATTTTTGCATGTTTTTGTCATTCGTTCTTTGTAATGCACTTTCACATTCAAAAGATTCAAAAAGTCTCATGAGTCAGTTGTAGGCTAGTGCTGAGCCTCCTCCGAGAAGGCTAATGGGCTTCGTTCTGCCATCTGTCAGACCAGAGTCTCTTTTTGACACCATTATTTTTCTGCCAGCCTGACGTGAACCCAAATGTCAGGCACGGGTGGGAACGGTGAACCTCAGGAAACTCTTGGGTAAATCAAGCCGAGCGAGCGCTTCCAAACGCCCTGCTGAAATGTGCACAGCAGAGCCTCAGCTAGAAATGGCCTTAGCGGATGTGTGACAGGAGAAAAAAACAGTGGCTGTTTATTACTCTGTGTTGCAGGCTGTCATCTTTTTAACTTTTAAGACCCCTTTTATTTATTTATTTGTTTTTTTTGGGTGGCAATCACACTTATATTTGGACCAGAGCTCACACATAAACAGAGGATTAATCTTCAGTTGTTAGGGGATGGCTTGTCACAACTCGACCAAATGTCCATGTGCTCAGTCCTGATGAAATGTCTCCATGTAAAAGTGAAACACTTATATATATATATATTGTCCCTTTTCTCTGCCATGGACACTTCTGGGCCTCTAAAGCGTCACTAAAATGAGCTTGAAAAGCAGCTTAAGCAGAGAGGGAAGGAGGCAAGTTCTTGGGATGCCTTCTCTTTCCCATGCTAACAGGAGCCAAGCTTCCCCCATTTATTATATTTAAGTGAAAGATACTAATGATTGCTAGTAAAATGAGTTTTTGGTCTAGACTGTACCCTGGTTATCAGTGCCCAGCTTCACTGGGCACCAATATTTGCACAATCCAGCAGTTGCTCTGAGAACAAATTCATCAGCTTGCTGCCAAAGCCCTGACCTCCTGTAATTGATTGACCTGGCGAACGGCGCTCTGCTAACAATGAGGTATAAAAAAGAGACTTCTGAGCAAATGAGTGTCACTGGACTCCAAGCCGGCTGGAGCCATGAGGGTGATACTGCTGGCTGTGGTTTACATCCCCTTCACCGTGGCCGTGGAACGGTAAGAGCTCGTGCCTAGCATCACTGGCTCCTTGTGTCCCGGCTGGCTTCCTGCGGTGACCTGTGCTTATGTTACCTGAGGTCTCCGAAAAGACACAAAATAAAAAGCGTATGAGAACTCTAGAAAGGAGATCCACTTAGATTTCGTGTATTTCTTTTATTTGCATAGAGTCCCGCTCATTCGATTCAAATCTATCAAGAAACAACTTAAAGAAAAGGGAGAATTAGAAGAATTCTGGAGGAATCACCACCCCGACATTTTTGCTCGGAGGTACCTGCACTGCTTCCCTGCAGATATTACTTTATCGGTAGGAACCACGTCAGAAAGGCTGTACGATTACATGAACGTAAGTACGGTTATGGTAATACAATCATAAGGACTCTGGTCTGTTGAAGGAAGATTTTTTCCCATAGCACATATGAAATCGAGTCTCTCAGAGAAATTATAGTACTTGAGATGGGAGGCTCATTGTAAATACTAGATCATCAAAACTTAGTGTACTGCTTTGCAAAATACAACATATATAGATCTAGGTTAGCATGGAACCTGGGCAGAAAGCTAACGTAATCTAGCAGTGGTAGTCCTGTGATGAGTTTAATTTTTGTATAGGTCTGTATTGGCCTTCACTGGGTCTCCAAACAAATGTGGAAGGTTTCCCTCTGTCAATCTTGGGTGAGGACTGGGCTTTTAGTAGCAGATTCTAATTAGTTCTTTTAGCTATATTCTATTTATCAGAAACTTGGATTTTTGCATGTTATAAAATATCCCCCAGATCTCATTTATTTGATCACATGGAGTCATAAATCAGTGACAACAAAGACCCAAATAGAGTATTTATTTTTCTGCTTTATCTTCTGAGCTTAATGCGTACTAAATATTTGAGACTGACCTGGTTCTCTAAACTGAGAAAGGAAAAATATGAGTTTCATTGGATGTCAGACAGGCAAGTCAGCAGGTCAACCGTTTTGTAAGCTGTCTCCTGGTTTTAGCGTCTGTCCATTTTGTTGGTCTGTTTTCTATTTTCTTTTATTTGGTTCTTCTGTTATGTCTGTCTAAAGGAAAGCTAGGTTGCAGAAATGTTGTGGAAGCTGCATGTGGACAGTGACAGGAAGGCAAATTATTCAGAAAGAACTTTCTGATACTTGAGGCTCATAAAGAAGTAAGTCAGGATGAGCTAGAGGTAAAAGTGAAGAAGAACAGAGGAGACTGAAAAATTTCAGCCTCTTCTTAGACTTATCAAAGAGGGATATATATCAAAATAACAAAACAAAAACCACTTCCACAGCATATCCAGCTAGCATCAGTAACAGATTTGTGGAGGCTTCAGTGTGGGGTGTTTGTGTGTTGTTTTTTTTTTTTTTTTCCCCAGACCAAAGTGACATAGAGCTGTCTCACTTTACAGATTAATCAATAAAGCTTTGTTTGATGCAGTGAGGAATAACATCCTGCTGTATAGCTGGATATTCTGTTACATGGCACACATGCTCGCATTGTGGTTATCTCATTCATGTAAACTCTGGGTTCAGAAACTTTATTCAGTGTATTAATTAACAAGCGTGCACTTGAAGATACATCTTCAAATATTTGTATTGCTACAAAAGACTTGGCACTGGGTATTGCTTTTCTATCTGCCTTTGAATTCCAGAAATGCTTCTTCCTAAAAATAGGTCTCTTAACGCTGAAGTGCTCTTTCATGGCCAGATATGGGCACTTAGACACTTGCATGCTGGATGTTGATAAGCTCTTCACTTCAGCATTCACGTGTCCACAGATTATCTCTATCTTCAGCTGATGTCCAAGGACGGTCAGCGGTTCCTTTATCCACTGGATGAACTTTGCTCAGTACATCAGATACATCAGTCTGTGAACAGAATTCGTTTTTAACTTGCTAATAGCTGCTAATTCCAATACGCCCAGAGGAAATCACTGGTTTCTTGCTGCTGGCCTTGAGAAAGGGTCGCACCATGCCCGGGAGCCTGCCTGCTCCTCAGCAGCGCGGGGCTGACCGCATTGTCCCCCCCAGGCGCAGTACTACGGAGTTGTGAGCGTTGGCACGCCGCCTCAGAGGTTCACCGTGGTGTTTGACACTGGCTCGTCCAATTTTTAGGTCCCTTCCGCTTATTGCATCAGCGAAGCGTGCAGTAAGAAACCTTACCGTCCCTTGCGCTCCTAGTGTCCTGGGTAAATCGGCCGCAGCCAAGCACAGACCTAACTGGCACTTTTGTTTTTTTCTAATAAGGCCACGTGTGAGCAAAATTTGGAAAAGTCCAAAATGTTGCCCTCTGAAATTGTCAGGAGCTTGGGAGGGGAGGGTGTGGAACAGCTCCCAGGGCCGCCCTCGCCTCACTGGCGTGCTCCTCCGTGCTGCTCCTGCATGCTGCTGGCAGCCAGGGGAAGGCAGCGGCTGCAGCTGCCCGGTGTCCGCTGCACCGCCGGTACAGGCGTGAAAATAAACTGGGGGAGCTACAGATACCTGCGGGAATGTCACGTTCTGTTTGGATTTCCTGCTTGCATTTAAAAGACAAAAAAAAACAAAAACCAAGGTATTCTGTGAGCAGGAAGACCGGGTGTCTGTGGGGGGGGCAGGTACCTCCACTGATGGCTTCTTCATAAAAAAAGCCAAATCTGCCCTGCCCGCATCTCGGCCGGTTCTGTACGGGGAAGTGGGTGAGTGGCCAGGACCTTCCCTCGGACACAGGTGTGGTCTGTTCTGTGCAGGGGTGCACCAGAGATTTAAGTCCTTTCTGTCAGACTCGTACGAGCACGGCGGGGAAGCCTTCTCCTTGCAGTACGGCACCGGACAGCTTCTGGGCATCGCTGCCAAAGACACGCTGCAGGTGAGCATCCAGCCAGGGTGGGTGTCAGCCTGCAGGGCAACACCAGGATATTCAGGCTCTCTGCACTACATTTAATAAACGGAATGAATCCATCGAAATGGATCTGGTCTAATTTCTCGGAACGGATGGTGTCTTTACTTTCACTTGTTTTTTTTTTTTTCATCCTGAACAGATCAGTAACATCTCCATCAAGGGACAGGACTTTGGCGAGTCCGTGTTCGAGCCAGGAACAACCTTTGCCCTTGCCCACTTTGACGGCGTGCTGGGCTTAGGGTACCCCTCCTTAGCAGTGAGCAATGCTCTGCCCGTGTTCGACAGCATCATGAACCAGCAGCTGGTGGAGGAGCCGGTCTTCTCGTTCTATCTGAGAAGGTCAGTCTAAAAAGTGGCAGTGCCAAACAAGAAGCGAATGTACTTTAGTTACTGATAGAGACAATGGTGCGTCTGTATAGATTTTCAATTCCAGAAAATAATTTCCCCTATTTTCCTCTTTTTTTTTCCTATTTGCCATTAAAAGTATGCAATGGAAGGGGAAACTGTGTTGGGAGGGGACCATCAATTTTTGGACAGAGAGTTCTTCTTGTTGGAGCTGGTCTTAGACAAAAGAAAAGTTCCCAGCTCAGACTTGAAGTGCCCTGAGCTGCCGGAGGTTTCCTTATTGCCAGTGGAGATGAACAGAAATGCAGCGCTACACCCAAGTGGCCACATTTCGGAAGAGAAATGTTCCCTGATCTGAACCTGGCTGTAACTCCACCAATTTGTGTAGAGTTTACTCTGAGGTGAGAGCAGCAACCATCTCAACCTGCTCCTAGTTCCTGTCTTCAGCCCTCGGCAGCCTACAGTAAGTTTTCTCAGAGATTGCTTGGAGGTTTTCGACTGGGATCTATTCAGTTACAATTCAGAAATAGCCAGGTTCAGACATCCATATCTGAATTTAGAAAAGTCTGTGCTTTGTCTTTTGTTTTTTTTAAGTGTAATCTATGTATGATACGCTGACATACTCCCATGTCTCTGCTAACATGTGCTCTGCTTCCAGAGGAGATGACATTGAGAACGGTGGTGAGCTGATCCTCGGGGGGATAGACCATTCCCTCTACAAGGGCTCAATTCACTGGGTCCCAGTCACCGAGAAAAGCTACTGGCAAATACATCTGAACAAGTATGTATGTATGTATGTATGTATGAAATGCATGGTAAAATTCGCCTCAGACAAAGCATGCAGAGGCAAAAACGCCTAGCAGTACCGATGCAGGAGGACTTGGCTGCAGTGTTTCACTTTTGAGGCCCTCTAAGAGGGGGCTTGCCAGGATGAGTCTGAGGATTGTCAGCTCTCCAAATCTGCTGTGACATGGGTAGCTGGTTTCTGGGAGAGCATTTTAAAATGCTTTAATATGATTCACCAATGGTCAAATTAACTCTTGGTGGAATGAAGTGTCTAAGACACCAAGGAACTGAATCCAGCTCCAGGCCCTGTTCTAATCTTTCCTTTTAACCTTGGTCAAAGTAGTTAGTGTCCCTTTGTTTGTGCTTCATTAAAAAACATGGGGACACACACCTCACCTTGGGGGAGGACAAGTTCATCAGCAGGCAGCAAATGACTGGGGCTGCAGGAGTCCGGAGAGAGAAAAGTGGGTCCACAAATGAGAAGTCTTCCTGATGCTGCTTCCTTTCATTACCTATCTTTTAAAGACATTCTTGTCTTTTAAGACTGGGAAAGCTTGGCAGCTGGTTTTAACTTCAGACCATACTTCAGCTAGCAATGATGTGTTGCTTCAGTCACAGTGTATATGCCATTTGCTTACAGATGCTTTGTTTTTCACTTGCAGTATAAAGATCCAGGGCCGGGTGGCATTTTGCTCCCACGGCTGTGAAGCCATTGTTGATTCAGGCACTTCTCTTATCACCGGCCCCTCTTCACAAATCAGGCGATTACAGGAGTATATTGGGGCAAGTCCATCGCATACTGGAGAGGTAAAAACTATGCAGCCAGAAAATATCCAGAGAAGAAGAGAAACTGGTATTTGGTGCAAAGAGCTTATAGGGTGGGAAAATGAAGAAAATAACCAACATACGGGCTCAGAAAAGTCTCAGAGAAAACCTTGTTTCCAGGACAGTTCTGAACTCAGAGCGGTGCTGATTTTGATGATCTGCCTTGCTGCCTCAGTGCTCCTCCCAGATGTCCATCTCCCCTCCCACGCTTTTCAGCGGTGGTGTGTAAGGAAATAATGGGGGCATCTGGTTGAGGAATCATTCCATACTCTCTATATATTTCCAAAAGTTAATTTTCTTTTGGAAAATCAGAGGAGCACTACCTTGCCAAGTCCACAACTATAGCTGGGGTCTCCCCAGAGTCAGGAGGAGTTCAGTGTTGATGGCCAACCCGGTCAGCATCAAAAAGAAATGGGAATGGAAAGATGTCTTAATTACAGCCCCATAATGACTCCAGTGACAGGACCTCACTGTCTGCTCACAGCAGAGCAGGTGGGTTCATGCCTGGGCTCCCAGGAGGGCCATGTCCGTGTTGCTCACAGCCTTGGCTCCTGGGAGATGAACCACAGGGGCACAGGAAAGACCTCACTGCCTCTCATTCTCCCTCCTGAACTTTTTTCCCGTGTTCCCTTGCTGTTTTTCCTCTGTTCCCTGCTGCTCTCTCTTGTGTCCCAGCACTCCTCCTTGTCCCTGCCGTTCCCCCAGGGAGCACCTCTGCCTCCTCCAGCTGGCCGATGTGGCTGACACTTATTACTTCACGGCCTCTCCAGCCCCACACCTGCAGTCCCCGGCTCCCCACACCCCTCTCCAGGGGGCTGCAGGAGCTGAGGTTGCTCGAGGTGGGGCTAGTTGCTGCCACCCCACCAGGGATGTCTCTCTGCTGCCCTTCCTATCCTCCTGGTGTTAATTTTCCAAACCCTGGCAATAGCTAAAGCACTGAGATAATGAGCCTGAGATGGCTAAACTGACCCACCTCCAGGGAGGGGGCAGCTTATTTTTGCCGCGCGTTATTGCTGGCCTTTGGCTGACTCCCACAGTTAATAGTACCTTGCCGCAGCTCCAGGACCCCCCGTAAATGTACCGCGTACAGCTCCTGTTAACTGCACTGGCTCAAAACTGCACTTTGGAGAAAATTAAGTGTTGCTTTTGCCCAGCACACTGGGCAAAGGTCAGAGAGAAAGTGAGCCTTTAATCTGCCTCCCTTTGGAAGAGGAAGACCTGGAGTTGCTTCCATGTAACTCATGAGGCTTCTGACTTCTTTTTCAATTAAACTTTAAATTTTGTTTCCATTCAAGTTTTCAGATACGTTAAACAGTTTGTTTTGATAACAAGTTGGTCTTATAATGGTACATACTCAAGGATATAGATAAAATATGTATTTCCAAAGTAGTTATATAAATATAGTGTAAACAAGAAACAGGTCCTTGCAGTACACAGCTATGTACTCCAATGCTGAAGTAATTGTACTCAGCCGGCATCTCAGATTCTGCAAAAAGGAACCTGAAAACAATACTTTATGTGACTGTTTCTGTGGCAACCACAGACGAGCTAAGTATATTGGTTCAAATTTATCCCAGTGTAAGTGAGTGCATCCATCAATGATTTTACCAGAACTTTTATCTCTTTCCAGCAAGGATTAATTTGTTCTGGATGTACTAGCTATGTAAATTAATTATGTCTTGCTTCTCATATCCTACAAACCATTATACTGGTTCTGTTACCCTTATCGTCTCTATCCCATGGTTTATTTTGTTCTAATGTTATGACACCTGCTATGTATACAAAAGATTTAGGACTTGGTTTTCATTAAGCAGATTTAACAACAAAAACAAAAGTAGTTTCTTCCTTATAGGAAGCCCCTAAAACAATAACTTTAAACACAACAGTTTGCAGCAAAGATCCCTCTGGGGCTTGGAGCATTCAGCAGTGCCATTTAACATGCCAGTTGTTTCATGAAATAGTTAGAGAGGCCAGGAAACAATCTGCTGTGTTACTGTAAGTGAATGTATTATTTATAGAAATTAATGGACATGCCAGAGTTTAGTTCTTCTCATTCTGTTCTTTAAATCCCCCTCCAGAGCAAAGTATAAAGTGCTGTGTTCCTCTCAGGCTTTCTGGATTGGTCCCTGTTTTTCCTAAATCTGTGATGTTACTGGAGGGAGTGGGGTGAGCTGCAGCCACTGCGTGGGCTGGAGGCAGCCTCAGGATCCAGTATCTTCTTCACTGGGGCTCACAAGCTTGGTTTTGCTTCCAAATTGTACAGGGGGGACATCAGAGTACCCCTTCACCTTGTCCCTTTTGGGGCTTGCAATGATTTTTGTCATCCCCGAGTCCCCAGGGGCTTTGGTGCAGGTGGTCTGGGCTGCTAGGCTGGTTTGACCCAGTGCGGGACCTGCAAAGCTGGAGGGCAGTGTTGGGCTGTGAGTCAGCCTGACGTTGTTTCTCTGTGGTAAATTCACCATTAGCTGCAGCAAAAAGCTTGAATGCAAAGGACAGTATTTAAAAAAAGGCAAACCAATCACATGTCAAAGTGCATTGCGTACAGTTTCTTGTAGACTGCAGAAGACTGTCCAGCTTGCCCCACATTAGCTTCACCATCGGGCACCATGAGTACAAGCTGACAGCGGAGCAGTACGTGGTGAAGGTGCGTATCCTCCCGGCTCCTGGCTCCCAGCGCCCGAGCCAGGGCTGGAAGAGCCGCTGCAAGGAAATGCGCTTTCCTTTCCAGGAGTCTATTGATGACCAAACCTTCTGCATGAGCGGCTTTCAGTCTCTCGACATCACCACTCGCTCTGGCCCACTCTGGATTTTAGGAGATGTCTTTATGTCTGCTTTTTACTGCGTTTTTGACCGCGGGAATGACAGAGTGGGATTTGCAAAAGCTGCTCATAGGAAGGATTATTATTGAGTTGCAATAGCATTTATTCTGCCTCAACCCGAATGCTGATATAATGATCTTCAGCAGATGTGTGAAAAAGGACTGTAACTGAAACTCTGAACTGGGATGCAGCCACCGCTCCCCAGGTTTTAAGGGTTTGGGGTGATCCTTGTCCCAGATTATATAGTTTGGTTCAATCTCTATCTATTTACAATCAAGACACATTTTCATCCCGAATAACCGATGAACACCACAGCTCTCCAGATGAAGAGAGCTCATCGCAGCTCATCACGCAGATCTGCAAGAGGGCAGGAAGGATAAAAACGCTTAACAGCGCAAGACTGACAAGATGGCAGTTAAGAATGGGTGAAACTAATCCTGGTCTGATCTGTTCTGGGTACCATTTTTTCTTCTTGTGTGATATTTCCATCTCATTTCCCAATGAATTTCTTTTCGTCATTATGTTCCATGTTTTGGCAATCTTGTTTCCTTAGTGCCACATAAATTCTCTTTATATTCTTGCTCCAACCAATTTATATAAGGAGTTGGACTGATCCCTGCATTTCCACTATCCTTGCAGACATCTTCCAGCTCTCTCAAACCTGCTTTTCCTCTTGGTTTGTTCTCACTTGACTCTTTTCTCCTCTTTTGGGTCTCAGTGTTTAATGTTGCCTGACACCTCTGCCCTTTGGCAGTTCAGACAGGTGTGAGCAGCATCTATTTGCATTGCAAAAATCAAATCGCAGTCCATGCAAGGGGAGCCGTTGATCTGTCTGCAGCTGATCGAGCAAAAGAAGATCAGCCTGAATTATACCCACTGGAATATTAGTTTTGATTGTTAAAACCAATGTTGCCCCTGTTCATGTGAATAAAACTTGACCAAGCTTTGGGCTCAACGCTTCCTTGTTTTGCACTTTCTTGCAGTGGTTCCTGCACTGCCAGGGCTGCCTGTGCTGAGGGGGACAAGAAGGTCAACAGCAGTTGAATATCCAGCTTGCTTGGTGGCCTGGAGGGGGAAGATAGGATGTGTTGGGGCTGCTCTTCTCTCCCTAAAGCTGAAAAATGTCTGTGTATGGAAAGCCTTGAGCAAGGCTGCCGGGCTGGTGGAAGAGGCCATGACTTGAAGGCCTGGACGTGAAGGATCAAGTCCTCTCTGTCAGGCCCAAATGGTGCATTATCTCCCACCTCCCCTCACAGCCCAGCCTGATGTGAGGCAGGGGCTGGAGGGAGGCAGCAGTGGTGGCAGACGTGGCCGGTGTCCCCGGGCTGCATCCGTGGTGGCACTGGGGCAACCCCAGCCCCAGGCATCGGGCACCTCCCTGGGGACATGGGCCCATGGTTTGGGGCCAGTGGGGTGGAGGCCTTGGCCGGGCAGGGCCGTGGGGCACTGGGGACCAGCCCTGCTTTGGCACCCCTGGGGCAAGGACTGATGGCCATGGTGCCACATGTCTGGATGTGCTCAACACAGAGACAGCACTACATCCATTGTGGGCCTTGGCAGGGTTACCATCATGGGATCTTAGGTTTTAAGGCTTCAGTTGTAAGACTCAGTAAGCATTAACAAAGTGTTTGTGTGTATATATCTCTGAAATATTGATCCTGCCTTCAGGTATGAAATACTTTCTCTCTCTGGTGCATGTTTTCACAGCTCTGTATTTGCAGCTACAGCGTGTTAGACATCTGGTATCACAGCTATCAACCTGCAGCAACAGCAACTCATCTGCCATTTGTTTCTTTTTACAGAAAAGATTAAACTGTATGAAGTTGCCGTTTATTTCAGGATTATCTTGCCTTGTTCTCTCTTTGTCCAGATCATTCTTAAAGAACAGAGTGACCATAAGCAAACTTCTTTGGCTAGAAAACTTCAGGTTTTTTGGTTGTAAACCAAGGCAAACAAATATCTATGGAGATGTATCACTGCTTTAACAGTAGCTGGTATTTTTGTTTTCCGTGTTATGCAGCTGACTTACCATTCTGGTACATTTCTATTATTTCCAAAATACATACATATTTCTCAATCAGGAAATTGCAGTAAGAGTTAGAGAACTGTTATTTATGACAGAGAATTTTAGGGGTGGTGGGATGTGTCCCTGCAGCATGAACACGGACAGCTTGCCTCTGTGAATCCTGGCACAGAGCATGAACACATCCTAGAAATACGTGGAAAGTGAGGCTGAGTGTGCAGGGACCATCCCTCTCTTTGTTCTGACGTATCTCATCTGGTTTAAGATTAACACCACTTGATGGGTGCAAGCCGTTGTTCTGACATATTTGATTACCCCGTCCCTGTTATCTTCTCAGTCTTTTCCAGCTTTGCCCACTTCTGTAGCTCTGCCTCTCTGGTCCTGGTAGACATCAAGTTGACTTGCATGGTGGGTCAAACCTTTGCCAGAAGTGTTTCTTGACAGTTCAATACAGTCAAGACAACTCAAAATTTCAAAGTTTTCAAGTTTCTCAAAATGCCTTTATTCATGCAATACTTCTACATTGTTTATGCCAGTGAACATGAAGTGTAAATTGTTGGAGTTGCTAAAATAGTCCATTTACCATGCTAAGGCAAATAGTTCACCAAAAGAAGTGCCTAAGAGAGCACATAATTACAAAAGATAATTTAATACAAGTCAGAGCCCGCAGATGTTTGCAAAAGTGAGATAAGAGACTAAATGAGAGGAAATTTTTCTGATAACTCATCCCAGCAGTAGTTTCTTTGCAAGCTAATGAACAGAATATTACAGCAAACCTGGAGCTGGCCTGCTGTGTACGAAATGTTATTTGTTTATTGCAGAATATACCGTGGGACTTCAGAGTTGTCATTCCTAATTTAACGTAAGTCTGCATGTAACAGACACCTCTGTGGGACTTAACTGAAGCTTATCCACTCAGTGGCTACTGTATGGCTCCTCTTGGCCTCCATGAAAGAATGAACACTGTTGCTGGGCCAGGGAGTGCTGGCAAAGTCAGTGGGAGAAGCAGAAAAATCATTGCTCATGAGATGCATAATGGCCTAATGGAAAACATGAGTGTGCATCCTATTTAGCAGCCAGGCTGAGAAGAAAATGATGGAAGATGAGCAGAGCTGGACATCGAGAAGCTGGGAAAGTTTTTGCAGGCCTGGCTGTGCTGAGATAAAACCCGTTGATGTCTGATTTGGGGAGGATGAGCACTCTGCTCCCACACCTTTAACCCTGATGGAAGCTGTGTGAAGGAGGAGGTTGAGTAGATGTGGTGGAACCAGACCCTCAGTGAGGATTTGTAGGAGTTTTACATTAAAAGAAGAGTCATCTCTAATTTCTGGCTTAAATCCCCTTTCAGGTGGAAGCACAGTACCTCAAACTCATGGTCTGTGATGATAGAGCTAGATAAGAAGCCAAATTTTCTACACAGCTGCTGAAAATCCTTCCTATATGCCAGCTGAAGATCCCCCCAAAGAATGGGGGCTTAAGATCAGTTGCCTCTGCAGCTCTCCCACCTCTTGAGAGAGTGCCACAGCCCCTGGGCAAGCTACATACATGCTCCTAGGAGCAGAGACCAAGGCTCAGACCTCCAATGCCCAGCTCATCAGCAAATTTACATCTTCCCTTTTTCTCAATTAAGTTAAATATTAAGGTGTTTTTTTTTTTTTTTTTCCCCCTCGCTCTGTAGTGGCATAGCTTCCACAGGAGCAGAGCAGGCTCTTGCCCCCACAAGCCACACGCAAGGAGCATGATTTTTCAAGGATTCCCGCAGGCAGTGGCAGATAAGGGGCTGAATCTCTCCAGGCTGAGAAGGGAATTGAGCTTACACCTCCCCTTCCAGCTGCTTGGCTAGAAACCAAAACTGTTGGTGATCTTACAAGGATGTTACAGACTTAAATCTGAAGGAATGACCATCAGATTAGATGGCAGTGTTAGGATGGATCCAAAGTGTAAAAAGCCATCTCTGCTCTTCACCTTCGTGTTTCCTCTAGGTGAGCCTACACATCTCACTGCTGTGTGTGCTGCCTGGTTTGCATCCACCTCTGAGGCTCTCAGTTCTCTCCGTAAGTGTTTTCCCCACAGGGTCACAGATTTGAAGCCAGTGACCAAGTGGCTTAAAGCATATCACCACAATGTCTCCTGTTTAGGTGCCCAAATCCTCTGTTGGATCTTGCTCAGGACTTGTCTGAGCGTTATGTCTGCCTTTCTGCACTTTCCAACAAATCTGTGTGAGAACCATTTTCAAGAAAAGACAAGAGGTTCAGCCAGACCCAAAGGAAGCACTGTCAAAGTTTTCTTTCACTTTTCTCCTTAGAAAATTCTACTATGGCTGTTTCTTTTGTATCCACATTACTCAATAAGTGGTGCATTTCAAATGTCTCTGGAGCAACAGCAGAAGAAACATTTTTTCCATCACTTAAGGTCCTTTGTTGTGAAGTTGTCCCAGAATCTGTTACAGGAGGTGCAGATTCAGCATTTGACATTGTACTGTGGCTATGGAAGCTCGGTAAACTCCATCGCTGAAGGTTTCCCTCATGATCTGTTATGAAACCAGCTATCTTACTACTATGGGGTTCATGTTTGGGCTCCCCTATCACACTAGGAAGTGACTGATGCATGTCAGAGTCTGTGAGGTATGTAGTCATTTCTGGGGGGAAAAAAGGAAGGTCCAGAAGAGTCACATCTGCCTCGGTGAGGCTCCTTTGGAACTTTTCTTCTGGCATGCCTGTGGTGCTCTCTCTTTGGAGAGCTGGTTTGCCCAGCATATCAGTTGCTTTCTCCTCAACTTCAGAGATGATGACCTCGGGAACTGGCTTGCTTGTCTCAGACGAGGTGTCACTGTCATTGAACTGGGTCTCATTCCTTGAGGTTTCAGTTATAGGTCCTAGATCTCTGCTACCGTGAAATCTGTTACTTCTGTCAACTCCTTCGTGTTTCTTCTTGAAGCTTGAGGTAGAATGTCTCCCTCTTGTGTGCATTTCTTGCAACCTTCTGATGTGCCCCTTTTCATCTGCTGGGAAAAACACCGAATTCTCACTCGTCTGCCGATTGTAGCGCCGGTGAGCAGGGGATGAAGGGCTCTCATGGACGCTGAGAAATCTCTTGACTCTTCTCAGCACTGAATGTTGTCTTCGGTGTTTCTCCTCTTCCCAGGGCCACTCTTCCCCATAGAGGAATTCAGTATCAGCCAGCCTGCCAAATAAAACCATGTAGTAGGTGTTACTTACATGGAGGAAATGTGCAGTCTGCACGCACATATATCCCGCTGTCTTGGCAGGAAGAAAGCAAACCAAATCCCTCATGTGTCCCTCAGGAAGGGCATGGAAGGGAAAATTTGGGTCAGGAGCCAGGGCAGCCCGGCGAGGCTGCTACACCGAATGCTCAGCTGCAGCCCTCTGCGGCAGCTCCACATGGTTGGCTTGCACTTAGGGTGAGGGTAAGGGGAGAAGGAAACCCTGCAGAGTGCTGTAGATGAGGAGAGGCCTTCAGGCAAAAATAGCAATAATGAAAAAGCTACCCCTGGAAGCAGAATGCAATGGCTTCAGAAAAAAATATTGGGATGACTGAGGTGGTCAAACCTCATTTACTTCTAAGGCATGACAGTGTGTCTGAAAGTCTCACCTGTAACTGGTATTCTTCTCCTGCCCAGCCTTGGTGGTTAATGAGAACAACTATTGTTTCATCTGCCCGGCCATTCACTGCACAGTACTCACTCAGTGCATCCCAGAAGACAAGTCAAATTAGCCTGGTTATCTGTCCTAAGGGCAAGGATTGCAAAAGGACTCAGGCCAAACCTGAGGTGAGGAGCACAGGCAGGAAACACTAACCCAGAAGGACAAAGGAAATTTCATCCTGCATTTGTGAAGATGTGGGCTTAGGGGACTGGAGAAGAACTTGGATTTGGGCTCAAGTTTTACACAGTTGCTTTGGACTTGGATGACCCTTTAGACCTTGTTTTTGGAGTCTGCGTAAGAACTACCTAGCTCCTTTTTTTTTAGAGAGGTGAATGGAGAAATAGTTCAGATGGGAAAACAGTTAATAAGAAAAGTCAACACATCAAAGCTGTTTGCATTTCACAGAGGCTAACATGGAAATATTTTTCACTCACTACCCCCTCGTTTTTGTGAAGTGCTTCTTATTAAAAAAATTGTTCTCAGACTTAATAATGTTTCTTCTTATATTCTCCATTTTTCCCCTGGTAATTACAGTAAAAAAAAATGACATTCTATAGGTTTTTCTTCTTCTCTTTTTGCTATCTTATAGTTTTTCCAGAATGAAAGAATTTCTGAAAAGGTTGTGTGTGCTAAAAGGAACTGATATAAAGCTTTGTTCTTTGTATTACAGGGCAAGCAAAATGGAAAAGTAAGAATGATGATGAATAAAAATGAGAAAACATCATTTTCCTTTCCAAGGCCAAATGAAGCAAAACAAAACAAAACAAACCCACATTTCGTTACTGATAAAGGCTGGAAATTTTTGGAAATGTTGAAAACTTTTTGAGATAAACTTTAAAGTTACAAAAAAAAGACTACTATAAATTTTTAAAAAAGATTTTGAGATAAAAATGTCTACTTGCCCTGGTATTTGCTTAGGCAGGATATTATTTACACCTACTGACTTGTTTTATATTAGAGCATGTCACAAGTGTTTAAACTTAACACCTTCTAAGCTGACTGGCCTATCACTGCTGTCTAATATAGATCCTGACAACACCGGGCAAGCCGATACACTCTCAACATTTCTTTATAACAAGGGCTGTTGTGTTAATCTCAGCAAATAACTCATCTTCTTTATCCCTTCACAAAATCTGACCATTCCAGCTAACTTGCCTAGATTATTAGTCAATGAAAAGCCATGCAACATTTAAAATCACTTCTTATTTATCTTCACCAAAATCTGGACTAACTTCAGCCAGCAAGGTAAAAGGCATCATCTGTTAATTGAACAAGCAAAGGAATAGCTATTTG
>VXAA01003011.1:172746-206129 GCA_013399115.1 Anseranas semipalmata
TCGTGTCGGACGGGCCTGTGGGTTGATGAAGAAGCTGTAGTAAATTGAAATTATTAATATAGTTTGTGACTTTCTTCAGGTGCCATCCTGTACTCAGAGACTATCAGCAAGCCCTCCTCCCAAACATACTATGTTTATCAATTAGACAACGTGTGCTATGGATGCACAATTCGTATGAGCACATGGATTGCTGAAGACATCATCCCATCAGCACCAGCCTGTCCACCCCCTCCCAGTAACATAATTTCCCATCTCAAACTTCCTCACCCACAATATCATCACATCCTTAAGTCCTGTGCCTCTTTATCACATTCCTGCAAGGGAAATGGTCTTAATCACGTGTTAGAAACTGCAGTTCCCAAGGCAGCTGTCCCAGATGAGCATTAGCAGGCAGGCTCAGCCTCTGGGGACCAGCGAAGGTCCTGCACCAGCCACTGGTGCCAACCTGCAGCCCTGTGCTGAGCATCTGTTTGTCTACAGAGGTGGTGGGCTGCACTGGTGGTGATCTTGGTGATCTGACGGCATTAAGGAACTTAGTGCCACTCACCCCATTTCAATAGTCGACCCAAGGAATGAAGGAATGCAGTAATCAGCAGCTGCTTTTGTGTAGGGAGGCCGGGCAGAAGAATCGTTCCAGTAAATATCTTTCTCCATCCTTGGTAAGTTCATGTGCATCTCATCCACCGCCAGAAGCGAGACCTTAGATTTTTTTTTTTTTTATAAATTATGTCATTTTCAATATGTTACAGCATACAAAATAACCTGCTTTGAACTACCCAGCTCAACATTTTTTCAGAAACCCTTTAAAGTAAGCCACGTATGGTGCCGTGAGCATTGTGAAGAGACTCAGTATTATTAAAATACACCCCCAATACCCTCCTACACCCATGAAAGTCTAAGTTTTATTGTTACTTGATTCTTCTATGCTCTGAAGATATTTCTTTGGGATTGAAATCCTTTCCTCGTGAACGATGTGGTTACATGGACTTGCAATCCTCTATGTGCTATGGGCAGTCTGCGTAGGGCGTTAATTGTGCTCCTTAAAATATTCCACAGATTGAGAAGCTTTTTGAAAGGCTTTGTCCATATTTTAACACCTGCAGAATCAAATATGTGACCATCCTGATTTAGGGCCTTGTAGTATATGTCATTAAAGGGCTCTGTGTCACCCTTGCACAAGTAGCCTGAGCTAGTGTTAAGCCAGAGACCATCTTTGACGGGTGTGAAGGCCTTTCCCACTTCTGTGCATACTTGCATTGCTTGGTTTGCTTAATACTCAGGTTTGCTTTTCCTGCCCTTGCTGCCCCTAAAAACAGTCTCTGCAGTCCCCAGCAGATCTGGAGTCAGACTGTGGCTCAGCCCCATGCTTGGCACCAACACTGCCGTGCTGCATGCCTCATGCCTCCGGCCCAGAGCTGGAGTAAGTCTGTGTCCCTCCTGCACTGCTAACTGCAAGGGAGCAGCTGGTGCCCCAGAAAGACCTCCTGTGGTCTTTGGACTCCTTTGCGGCACGGGAATCTGGAATAACTGCAATGAACACCCGCCCCGGCCGGCTCGCAACTCCTGCTCATGGGGATGCTGCCTCTGGTGCTGGCCACGGGCAGCAGCATCACAGTGTGGATGGTGCCGTGGGCACTGCTTTTTGGCTCAGGGCCCTGCTTTGGTATCTTCACTGAGCTTTTTTTTTTTTTTTTAAAAGGAAGATTTATATACATTATTGTAATCATTAGACATTCAGATTTGCAGAACAACGTGTTTTCATCTATATGGGAAGAGGTGACTTTTGGATTTTGCAGGATTGAACTACATCGCTTGTTTTTCCTGGCATAAAGTGAGCTTAAAGCTGGAGGTCAGCTGTTTGTGAGTTTAGTCAGGCAACAAGCAACGCCAAAATCAGGGTGCATTAGCTTGTGAAAATAAAATCTGGGGATTATAGCTATAGGTACACCTTCAGGGAAAGAGTTTGTTTTGATGACATTTGTTGCCCTTAATTTGTACCTCAATGTAAGAAATAGGATTAAATGCAATAATGATCTATGATACGGTAAAGCTGGAAGTAGAAATAACAGCAACCTGTAAGTTTCTATCGATGCACCAATTAGTTTCAAAATCATCATCATCTTCTCCAAATGGATTAATAAGTTGTTCTGCAACCTGAAAGGGAAATGAGACAATGAATAGAGGTTGGCATGCAATGTCAGGACTGCTGCTGCAGAGAAGACATGATCTGATTTTTCTGTCTCTCCCTGCCTGTCACTTGCAATCATAACATGAGCTCCAGTGTGATGTTTTTGCCAGTCGAATGAAGGAACAGCTTGCTTTCCCTATGGATGCAGCCCCTGGTGCCTTGTTGGTGCTGTCAGTCATGATTGTCAGCACTGGCCTACAGGAATTGAGAAATGTCTGGGCCACTGTGATTGTCACATAAGATATTCCTTACCTTCCCTCACTGCTAGCTTGGGCTGATTTAAATTAATGATTTAGCTGCTGAAGGCTCTGTTATTGCATTACGGTCTACGATACTCCACCGGCCTATTCAGTTAATATTTCCGAGCAATGCAGCTGAAGCCTTCTGGAAGGCATACAGCCATCTTTCGAGCCCAGTCCTGGATGCCAGCCCCTAGCTACTGCCTATTTACCTAAGGTCATGTGAACTGCATTCTCTGAAGGTTTTGAGGAAAACAGCCCACAAAAACCCTCGACTCTAGTGAAAGCCGTGTGTCATGCTAGCCAAAGCCAAGAGACAGTCTCTGAGTTTGTTCTTTAACTCAGCCTGGTGTTTTGGGTTTCTGTAAATGAAGTGATTCAAGCTGCAGGCATGAAGTCCATTCTGTGGAGGAGACGACTGGTCAGGGAGCTCAGGCACCTCCATGGTGAGGTGCCTTAGTCTGCTAGGGATGGGAAGGGAAACCTCTCGGGCTGCCCATTGACCTATGCACTCCCCACCCACCAAAGGACTAAATAAACAGGAAAACAACCAGAGACCACCCCAGTCCTCATGATCAGCAAAATAGATAGCAGGGAGAAAAACCACAGCTGCTGGTGGAGAAGAAAAATCTAAAAAAGGGAAAACCAAAAGTAAATAGTTTTAGGAAATCCAGACTGCTTATTTCTCAGTTCCTTGGTAAACTGATTTTAAATATCTTCCCCTTCTTCATATTTTTTCTGCTCTGTTTGTCTTTTAAACTCCAGTTTTGAAGCTGGTGATGCCCTTGCTGATCCTGTAGATGGCCAGGGCCATGCAGGGGGCAGTGGCGAAGTCCCAGTTTCAACACAGCGTTGGGCTAAGTGACCGCAGGGTTAAACAGCCTTGCTCGCGAAACTTGCTATGGGCTGCTACAATCTAAATAACTTATGACAGTAAGGCAGTCACTCCATGGCTATTTATTCACATGTGCCTCATCTTTAAAGACCTCTTAGCTGCAATGTTAGCTAATTGCTTGCTGACTCTCCTAGGCCAGTGGTGGAAGGTGATGAATGAACTGCTGAGAAGACTAACACTATGAAAACCCCACCGAAGGCAGGAGGAATGAAAAGCAGATGGGGGACACCTCTGCTTGCACTCCTTGATGTGCCCCGGGCATTAAATTTCAGGTACAGTGATGTAGCTACTGGAATCAGAATACGCCAGAATGCAAATGGTGTTGTGGCTCTACAGGGAAGACACTGGGTCAGCTCGGTGTTAACCCAGGAATCACTGCCCAAAATTCCACTGCAAAACCTGTCACATGAGCTAAAAAAAAACCCACAGTGAACAGGGTTAGGACAGAGGGAACAGCAGCAATGGCCTTTCCCTGGCCACTGGCCTTTATTGTCTGGAAAGGAATGTAATGCTAGACAGCTAAGCCCTGTATTTGGATGGCCTGTCTATTACAGTAATGAAAATGGGGATTTAGCAATCTCTCACATGATGGGAAACTTTGCCCCGGTATTGCAGGTATAACAAATCAGGCCTGAGGCCAAGGAATGAGCTCAGTTTCGCCATCATTTCTGAGGAACTGCCAAGTTACTGGAAGTCAATAGTGCTGGGCCCTTTACACAGCCTGGCAGCCAAAGCCCAACACACTCAGCAGGAAACAGACTTTAGCCTTCAGAACAGAAATATCCCGACTCTGTGGCACTGCAGGTCTGAGGGAGCACTGCTGGTTTTAAATTTGCTTTTTAAAAGCTGCTTCTCCTCCCTTTCATTGTCTTATGCAGAAGATTTCTCAGTTATAATGACATCCCATACCTGCTGTTGCCTGGAGTTGGCTGGAAGCCTCAAGCCTAACTGGAAAAGGAGCTACCGACAGCCTTGGGTGTCAATGGAGGGGAAATCATCCCCATTAGGGCACTGGGCAGCAGGGTCAGGAGGAACAGCATCCAGTTTTGTAACCCACTAGTAAAACCCTGAGAGACAATGCCTAGAGATAAAGCATCACACCTGCAACTTCCAAGAAAATCTGTGCTGCTATGCACTTTAAAAAGATAGGAATTTAAGGCCTGTAGGTATCTCACTTGTTATTAAATGTAAAACATCATCAAGCTGGTAGCAAAACTGAATGGAAACTGGGGAGGTGTTTTATGAACAGAAGAACTGGTCCCACCACCTGTCCATGTCCAAAGTTCTCACCATCCATGGGCTTCTGCAGGCGCAGTGCACTCCTCCTGTGCTGTGAACCTCTTCCTCTTCTCCCTCTCCCTCTTTTCAGGCACCCGGCCCCTGTACTGCATCCTCCTTCCCTCACCAAATTTCCTACGATACAGGACTAGAGGAGCTTACCCTGCAGGTCTCTGAAGAACAAGCAGTTTTGCAGTCCCTTGCAAAACCCTTTCAACACACCAGCTTGGTACGCTGCTTTTTTTTTGCCCTGCCATTTTGAGCTGGCTGTGGGAAGAGGGCTCTAAAAATAAGGGCTCTAAAGGGAAGAGGGCTCTAAATAGCCAATTTTCTGCCATTTATATCTTAAAAAAGTGAGCTTGAAGTTTCCAGCTATGATTAATAATCCCCAAAGGAAACCTAATGTACAAATCTGCTTTTTATTCAAAACTTTTTTTTCAGTTAGTCTACCTTGCTACTCACTGCAGAGGAGAGAATCGGTGTGAGGTGTGTGGCTTAATTACTCATCTATCAGATCGATGACGCTATGTTAACTGACCAGGCATCAATGGGCCAATGGGTAGCATCCAAGCCCTTCCATAACTCTTCTATTTAATGAATGTTTTTATGCGGTGGGATTGCAGCCAATATTAGCTGTCATGCTTGATAGCCTTCTGAAACTGGAGACCTTTAATTGCCTGCATCTGATTAGTTAACAGCAGACACTAAAGGCAGGCTTTGATCATAAGAAGCAAGTATGATTTAGTCCCTTTCAGCTCATGCCAGGTCTGCAACAGTATTTCCCCACTGTGCAGCCAAGTGGGAGAAACTTTTCTTTATCTTTCTTCTGTTATTCTATAGTCCAAGACCTGGGACTGGATTTTGCTGGAGTAATGCTTCCTTGGGGAGTTGTCATTGCACTACTCCTAATAAAATGGGCTCTGTCAGGTTTCTGACGATTTCTTACAGTAAGATCTGTTGAGTGGAATTAAAAATGTATCGTATGATTTTTCTTTATGACCACAGGACAGTCTGGGCTGAATTCAGCTTTGGTGTAACTCCATTAGCTCTTGGTGATTTTATTGCGTGCCATGAATCTGACACCTTGACTTTGGCTCTGACACCTTCACCAGCTCGCCCAGGGAGGGTTCCCCCATCACCTTCCCAGAAAGCTAGTTTACCTTGAGCCATCCTGCGTAGAAGAAGAACTGTAACAGTGTGAAGATTGGAATGTAAAGATCTAAGTCATGTCCCTGATACCCTTGGTCAGTATCCAAAAATTGGCGCCCTATCAGGCAGGCAAAGAAAAAAGTATAGACTGCAAGAGTAACAACCTGCAAAGAACAAAACTTAATTTGAAACATGTAATAATACAGTTTTATGCATAAGGCATCACATATCCAAAGGCCTCTGAATGCCTTTCATAATACTATTTACAAATCTGTAAAAAAATGTTACAAATAAAGAGGCCACATGAGTAATTATGGCCAGGAAGTAGACCCAGGAAACAAGCATTTCGGTGCTTTCCCGCTCTCCAAATTATGCAAGGACTTCAAAACGTCTCCACATTAAACGTGACTTAAAATATTTAGTCAGGCATCCATAATCTAGTGGGACTCAAGGAGTGCCCAACAGCCTGGAGATGCTAGTCAAGTCTATGGATGTTTGGCACAAATCTCCCCTTTTGTGGAAATTTTGTTTCAAATTTTGTAAAAGACAACATCTCAGTACCTGTGTATAGACCAGTGGAATTCCAACCCAGTCATAGCCAAACAAAAGGCTACACCAAGACCGGTACTTATTCATCTCCTGAATAGAAAAAAAAGGAGAAAAAAAAGAAGAAACAAACCCCAAGAAACTAAAATGGCATCAATTCTGAATGATAAATATTTTGTTATAGTTAATTTTTATACATGCAAAAGAACAGGGAGATAAGAAAGCGTACTATAAATTGATAAAATAATTGTATCCAGCAGCCCATTGTCACTTTTGAATGCTTGCTTAATTTATGGAGTTGGAATGTTTAGTGTAATATCTATTTCTTCACAAATTATCTCTTGTTTCTATCTTATCTACAGTTTAGTGATATATGAAAGAGAATGCATATATTAGGCTAGAGACAATCTCTGTTTTTTCTGTCTTTTCTTTAAATGCATTTCTTAAAATAAATAACATTATAAAAGAAAGACAGCAACATTGACCTGTAGACTTGGTAGTGTTAGGTTATAGGTTGGACTGGATGATCTTAGAGATCTTTTCCAACCTAAATGATTCTGTGATTCTGTGTGTATCATAAAAAGGATGTTTGACCACTTAATAAAATATCCAGGGAGATTATTTTCCCTGAAACTGATATTAAAATTTTCAAAATGCCAAATAATTCTCTCTCTTTTTTTTTTTTTTTTTTTTTTTTTCCTGCAGCAATGGACTAAGTATGAATTTACAGTGAGGCTAGAATACATTTTTACTCATCAAATTGTTGTTTCAGGTAATACCTTCTTATATAAATACAATCCCAGTGAACTGCAGCTGTGTGTGCTTGAGCGTACAGTGGTACACAGAGAAAAGTGGTATAGAATTTGAGTGAGATCATTTAGATGACACTGGAGAGTTGTGTGCACTATATCAAGTTATGTAAGTGAAAAGCTCCTGCATAGCAATTTAATACTAGTTTTCTGTAGATTTACTTTTTCTACTTACATTCATTAGCGTCTGCAGATCCACACTGTCTCGAATTCTACCCTCTTTTCGTGCCTTCGATGCCAAATTTCCAAACCAGACAAAGGGAACCCAGTATTTCAGGTGGGGAGACTTAAGATCATCAAATATTTTTCTTTCATATCTTGTCATAAAACCTGTTTACAAAAAACAATAGCAACAACAACAACAACAAAAAAGAAGCTGATTTATTCTGTGCAGGCAGTGCAAGTTATGCTATAGATTTTGAATACGATTGAGTATGTTTATATGATATTTGCATAGAACTATGCAAAACACTAGTGGTAATTCTAACTAGTAGCCTCTTGTTTTTTTTTTTTTTTAATTTATTTTTCCATGATGAATCTTTCTTAAAGCAACATCTTTTTGCACTAACCAGCTGAAAAACAATCCCTCTTGATCAATATATGCAACAATTTGCTATGGCTCTATTCTCCTGTGTGACTCCTGAAATACTGTAGATACATATAATGCCAAGTATTGTACAGATTACTCTCTAGTTTCATATTCTACTTTTAGAAAAATAAGGAACTGGATAACATCTGTCAATAAACTATCACTTTTCAGCAATGATGGCTTTTAGCAGGATGTCATCATATGTTGTAAGGGCAGTCCGGTGACCTTCTGATTCTGATAATTTTTTTTGGTAAATCTGCAACGAAGTGAGCAAGCAAGGGAGGATACAAACGCGTGCATGAAGCAGAGCTCAGCGGAGAGCGTGCCTTCTGCCAATGAAACGCTTCTCTGCCAGATCGTGTTCTGTGTTCTCTTTGGGGTTACGCGGGTGTGCGAGGAGGAGGAAAAGGAGCCGTGCAGAGCCGTGCAATCCCGCTGCTAGCAGCGCACTGGGCCATGCCGCCTGCTCCGGGGCTGCAGGCCGAAGCCGCGCTCTGCCTGGCGGCCTGCCTGGCCCTGGCGCCGGGAAGGAATTATGTTTCCTGCGGAGACGGCCTGGCCTCGTGAAGTCCCGCTTCCCTCTGCTGCAAGAAACTCCAAGGGCAGCCAGGGCTGTGTTTAACAAAACTCCGCTGCCCATGTCTGGCATGGCAGCAGACGGCTTTTCGGAGCAAGCCTCAACACCCTTGGGTTTGCAGCTTTCATTCAAACTTCACATTTTCCTTTGTCTGAGCCTGAGACTTTCCAGGATAGGAGCAATCTTTAGGTTTGGGGATCTTAGTTTTTGCGCAGATGTGTATAAGGCTTCTTTTGTTGTGTCAATATTAGCTCTGAAACAGGACAAAGTTAGTAACAAAGCAGCTCCAAAACAAGCGCGTCATCCAACTAACTACAAGTTTGAACAATAGATGGAGTGCTCAAAATTCAATTTTGGGGAATTGAGAATAAACATGATTTTTTTTTCTAGTCTCCAGCTAGTAACTAAGAGCTGGCCTGCTCTTACTAATATTGCTAATGATACATGAAGCTGTGGAAAGGAAATATATACAAACACATGATTTTTTTTTTCCTTTTGTATAAAAATGTGAATAAGGTAAGAACAGATTTGTTAAACAAGGTGACCTTCTTAAACCCTGTTGTTAACGCCAATACCACTGCTGTACAGTTGCAACAGTACAACACAGGAGGTATGAAATAAATACTGCAAGTACTTAGAAGGAGCACCAGGACAGGACACATTGCTGTTGGGCTAGAAGAAAAGCAGTTCAGCAGCAAGATATGGTATTCCTGCAGAATCCTGGAATTTAAGAACAGAGTAAGATACAGCTTTTAAAAGGTTCCTGTGTGGTTTGCAACCAGCTCTCATAATCAGTTTCACAGAAATAATCAGGCAACCAAATTGACCCGCTAGTCATGACTCCTCCTGATTCCTGAAGGCCAGTCTCTTAGGCTGCCTTAGATTTTTGGCTGGCCAGCTTTCTTATTACAGGACAGGAAAAGATGTTTCTATCATGCTGAAACAGACAGAAGGAATATAAAAAAATTGACAGTCTGGAGTATGCAATTCCCTGGAGAGGTTCTGGGAAGTCATTATTGAGAAGGACACAGCCTGAGGGGTTCATGAAGAATAGCAGAGCTCCAAGGATCAGTTCATCTCTCCACTTAAACTGGGTACCTTTTTGTTCAGAAAAAAAATAAACAAAACATTGTTCTTTTCACAGTAACATTTAAATTGCCATTATTTTTAAAGTTAAGGCATTCATATTTATACTAATTAAACATTGTCTTTGATGGGCGTTAATAACACCTAGTATACTTATCACAGAACATATTAAACATTTCCTGCTTGCTCTTACTGCTGGTGAATGTTACAGCAACACAGCCAATATGCAGTACAGAACTGCTTATTGTAATTGCAGGGGTAAGAAAACACTTTATATTCCATGAATTACAGGAGAGGATATTAAACCTCAATTATTAAAATGAAACAGTTTCTAAATATGTTCATCTTTTTTTTTATTTAAGAGTATTCAAAGAATGAACTGAGAAACTCTCTGAAGAACATTGGAACTGGAAGACTGGAGCAGTTCCAGAAAATTGAAAATGTTTGGCAAATACTCTGCCAAGATCTTGAAAAGGGTGATCTAAGGAATGATAAGGCATTGAATCCTTGCAAAAGTACGAAAAGCTTGACATGGGATACAATCAATAAAGAATGAAAAAATAATAATGTGAACAGTGTCAGCCAAAGTGATCTTATGGAAAAATTACTAATGAGAACACAAGCCTGGCTGGAAAAAGGCACTTGTGCTCTCCCTGAAATGATTCATGGAGTATTCAGGGCTCCGATCAAAATGGGATGGATTGAGGCAAGACTGGTTCAGGGTACCCACGTCAATTACAGTAACAGCTAGTAGTTAGAAGAAGGAACTGGTCAGTGGGCATCTCCCACATCTCCACAGAGTGCGCTAACAACTGTCAAATAGATAGAAGTTTCACTTTATCTTTCTCTATTCTAATCTGAGAAAGGATTAGTTAGGTACTTCATTCCTGGAACTTCAACCAGCAGTAGGTATTCATGTCACTGGGCTCACGCCTCACGTTTCTCTTCAGCATTTCCTACTGTTCAGTTTGGGTTGCTCTCTGCGCAGCTGTTGACTTATTACTCATGTTTTTCAAGTGTCATATTCTTGAGCATCCAGCTTTCCTCTCACACCTTGCAACAAACAGGATTTGTAAACTCAGGACTTCTACGCATTTGATGCTTATGGTGTACGTGCTGCAGTACTCAGCATCGTAATGTCATGAATCTATGTGAAACAACTGCCTACAGTTCCATAAAGAATGATAAAAATGAAAAAGAGTTTAGAAAATAGTTATGAGGAAGATCCAGAGCTGAAAGCCATACCTTGTGGGGAGAAATTAAAGAAGACGAAGCTCATAAGTTTTTTCAAGCCTCTATGCACTCTGCTAATAAGTAGTTATTGAGAGAAAATGGTGTTTTCACCTAATTAAAAAAAAGAACAACCAAACCCATTTAAAAATCCAGTGACTAGAAAATGACTGTATGCAAGTTCATACTCAGAACGAAATTCCACTTTTCAACAGTGAGTTCACCGTTGTGAATGTCAGCTCTGTGGTGTATTCTCCATTGTACTCAGCTGAATTTTAAATCAGGGCTGCTTAGATTCCTAGAAGGTATTATAGTTCAGTCAGAAATTGCAACTTGATAAAGGAGGTTGTGAGTAAGCTTTTATGCCTTGTGTTCTGGATGAGTCAGACTAGATTATCATTATACTGCTTTCAGATTTAAAATCTATGAATTTAAGCAGTTCATTTGCTGAAAAGGGAAATGTGTAGCAGTAGTTATACTATGGCAGTTCTCAGTTTGAGAGCAAAATGCAAAATCGGCACAAGTTGTTTCAGTGATGACTGCTCTGTAAGTATCAGATTCTGCCACTCATGTTCATATTAAATGTTGCACTCCCATGCAGCCTGTTATATAATGCCATAGGGAATTAGGGAGGGGATAATTGCAGAGTACTATCTTAATCACTGGATGCTAGTAGTGGCAAAATATACCCTCAAGTGCTCAATACCGCATCAACAAAAATTCTGTGGCACAATATGTTTAAGAACCTACACAATCTTTACTGAAATCCACAGAGCTGACTGCCAATACTTAGTTATGCAGTTTATAGTAGAATGTTTTCCACTGTATAGAAAAAAATGTTTTCCAGTCTACAATTTTTGTACAATGCTGCGACATTTTGTCTCTTTCGGAACAGATTGTCTTTAGCAATAGGGAGGCAGAGCTGGATTAGCCTGCTGGAAATGTGGTAATTTTCCAGTGCGTGCTAGAAGCAGATTGCTGGGGAGAGCGACAGAAGCTTGCTTGACCTCTCACAGGCTCAGGTAAACAGTTTTATTGAAAAGCCCAAGGAAGAGAACTACAAAATTCAACTGAATTTTGGAAAAAGGGTGACAACACAAATGATTTCTTTTGGTAAGATCAGTGCATTCTGCCTGTATTTTTTTCAACATCCAAAGCTTCTTACACATATTTGAATGTGTATATGTATATACACACTGCATATTTTAACTTGCTACAACTTTGCTTTCTAATCTGTGCCAAAGGAATAATTTTAAGAAATGTAAGATGTTCAGTAAAACTCCTATTTGGAAGAGATCACCAAATCTCTATGCTGAGAAAATAAAGATATGTTTAATATTTAGTATATCTATCCTTGAAAACCTAAGCTTAAGGTGAGGTTGTAAATTTAAAGAAAAAAGCCCTGGAGTTTGGGATATTTAGAGTGTATGACAACCAATCTGTGACCTATGCAATCCACTCACAAATAATTGAGATGAAACAGTACTTATGAAGTGCCTGTGGAGACCAGCCCCTGATGCACTAGACAAAGCTAGACCCTAGACATTGAGGCAATGTTGGATAACAAGTCAGCACTCCTACTGCATTACATGACATCACAACTACATTAATTTTCACGCCTTGTGAAACTCACTTTGTACCTGCTCCATGTGCATGTTTGTTTGAGGCAGACCTATTGCCTCCGTGATGTCTGCAAAAAGATCCACATGAGAGTCTCCAACTCATTCTGATTTCTATAGCACCACTAGATGAAGATCTGAAGAACACTAAAGATGGGCATTTACAGGCACTTCAATTAAGCCAGTAGCAAAAATGTGATAGCTTGACAAGGGTTAGTGTGACAGACACATGGGGCCAAAGAGGAAAGAAAACATGAAGCTGACTCCTTCCTACCCTGTGTCCCTGCCTGCAAGGGAAAGGAAAGAAATTCTGGGAGAAGGACACAGCAGTACCTGCCCCCACCACGTGGTCCATGGTGGGAAACCTTTTGTACACGGCTGTGCTCACGGAGCGAAAGATCAGCAGAGAAGTTAAATTCACATAACGCATCAAAGTCCTCCTGATCAATCGGCCGTATTCATCTCTTCCCTGGACACAGCTAGAGATCAAGAACATCAGTCGGTCTGGCCATGGCAAATTCACAAACTGGTTCCACCAACGATTCACCACCAACGTGACATAGAAACCTGTGGGTTAGAAGAAAAAAAATGTCCAGTGCTTATTAGGGTTTCTATTTAGCTTACTTTGATTTACATTGTACACTATTATTCATATTACTAAGCTGCTACATTTCCCAGAATAAATGCATGTCACAATCAGTATGCAATCAATACTTATTATTTAACAGACACTGCAACTTAATGATCTATTACAGCTGAGTATCTCATACAATGTTGACACAAACTTCCAAATTTCCTTTTCTGTAGTAAACTTTGAGTGTATGTAGTGCTTTGAAAGGTCAGGCACAATGCACCAGTGTCAGTGGACACTATATATATATATATATATATACATATATATACACATATATGAAAATACACTTTTTTTTGGAATACTAAGAACTGGAGCATAAATGTTGATGTGACAAAAGCAACCTGACTTTACGGAGACCTGCCGGAAGCTGATGACTTTATTGTGAGCCTCTAATCTCCCTTATGCCCCTCAGCTCTGCAATGCTTCCATGCACAGACACTCACAAGACACCTGAACAGAGACAGAGTTGGAGAATAATTTCACATGTAACCAGTACTTACCAAGCACAAAAGTTACTGGGATTTGTTCAGCGTATTTGTCACAGTAAATTGATAATTTTTCAAAGAACCGTTTTTGGCTTCCTGTAAGAAAAAATCTGCAGCAAAAATAAAATGTATATGTCCTTTTGTAATATTCTGGCACTAGCTACAAAGTGCAAATACATACAAGTGACCATACATGTGCATTCGGGAGCAACCTTGGCTAATGTCTTCAAGAAGATTCTTAAAGTGCTGAATACTTGTACAGTGTAATAATGGAGCTAGAGGAGAAGACAATGTTATTCTCTTATCTTTGCTGTTTCCTTATGACTAATTCGACTGGCACTACTAATTACAATCAATACACCTTTAGAATTAACATGCTATCTCATCCAGACCAATGATGATAGTAAGAGGTAAATCAGCAAGCAGAGCGTACTCATTCTCCAGAGGACTACTCGACAAAATTGCTTAGCTCTGCTCGAAGTGCCAGAAGTTACCAATCTCTACTCACTGTTATTTGAAAACGCCACATTGTTGCAGCAGTTTTTGCTTTTAATCCTACGAAATTTTGCTTATTCACAAAATGCAAAACACAACTGTATCTATCTTGTAGTGGGGAAAATATTCACCAGATAATAAAAAGCACAGCAGCTTATTCTCATGGAGAAAGGTATCTAATGGAATACAACAAACTTAAATACAAACGATTATTTTATTTGGATACATAAGTATTACAGTTATTCTTTGATTTTATATAAAAGAAACACGTGACAAATATTTGGCAGATTTTGCTTACAGTTGTGTAGCAAAATCTGTGGTGCATATGAAATGCTTTCCGTGGCATATTTACTACAGTCTTTAATTGCCTAACTCTTCAGTGAAACTAGATTAATTTAAATAAATGTCAGACTTCGGTGTTTCTTTACATATTAATGCTGTAATTTTCTTTCTGAAAGTACAGGTATAGATCACTGAACATTGTGCAAAGTTGGTCATTAATCACAGACAAACTGAAGCTAATTTTCTTTGTTACACATAAAAAGAAAACACCAGGGTCTAATTACAGATCGAGGTAAGAGATGAATCACGATTTTGATACTCATGCATAGTGCACTTCATCAATTAAAGGCTCACTACATTAATTGATGCATCGCTTCTGTTTAATTCACACCTTGGTGGAAGAAGTAGCTCTCCTTCTGACCTGGCCCTCCCAGGTGCTGTGTTGCACACAGGTAATAATCACAGCTATTTTCCATACGGTCTTGCTTGTCCCTTTGCAAGCTTAGGTCCTTAAAAATAAAGTTAGTCATGCTCTCCCACCTTTAAGGAAAAGTTCACCTTTCCTGAGAAAAGGAAGTCTCTCTTTTCCTGAGACTATATAACCAGCCCCTCAAATTACTCCTTTCAGTGTCGTCAGTGAAATTACCTCTGAGCAACCGAAGACCCAGTTCTGCAAGCAGAACGAAACGTCTATACTCATCATTCAAAGCAGAGAGGCACACTCAACACCAGAACGATAAAGGCTAGATATCATGGGCTACTTATGGGTGTTTACTTAGTTTATTTAGTTAACTTAGGCTAACTTATTGAGCCTAACTTCCACAGAAGGGTTGCTCAACACTGGCAGAAGGCTGAGAGTAGAATCAGTCAAATATGATAGACTATATTTTATTTACACTCTACACGCTTTCTCTGGAACTATAAAGTAAATGTGGAAATTAAAGGAGATTAGAAAAGGTCCAAGGAAAAGATGACCATCATATAGTACCCCCCGCCCCAACCAGTCACTCATCAGCCTAATGCTATGAAGTGTGAAACTTCAGTATAACATTTAATGAGATGTGAATTGGAAAGAGTGTACCTGTATAATACACTTATCGCTGTGTAAAGAGTAGCAAAAACAATAAATTCTCTGTACAGCAATTTGTAGATGCTGCCCTTCCACTTTAGGAGTAATCTGTGAAATCCAAAGAAAGTGGCATTTGCTACTTTGCTGGAATAAGTGACTGTCATCGTCTTGGCAGGCTGTGCCTAGAAACAGTAGAAGAGAAGCAGGAAACCAATAACATTTTAGACAGCGTATCCTAACCTGAATGCACCCATGTATAGACAGATATACACTCACATTTACACATATAATAGTACATGTATACATAAATACATGCTGTGTGTTTCTATATATAAAAAGAGAGAAAAATGTGAAGATCTTGCTGTTACAAGCCCCGCTGAGACCTGCAGATCGACGGACGCAACGCTGCACTTGGGGCTGGCCCCAGCACCACCAAAAAGCAGCAGCCAGTGCCAGATGCGGCTGCCTGCCTGAGTGGCAGTGTCAGTGTCAAAAGGGACACATTACACCTCCGAAGCCTCTGCTTACTCCCAGTTTGCTCCAGTCTGGTGCAAGCAAAGAAAAGGAAGCAAATTTGCTTGAAAATTTTCCAAACTTTGTCAGCGCGCCAGCAACAGAAGCAAAGTTAAATTTCACAAATGTACCTTCCTCCCCAGCCAGTATTTTTAGCTGGCTTTGGTAATTATACTCATCGAGAAGCAAATGAGATCTGGAGACGGCCTCTTTCATTAACAGTTACGACAGCAGCTGAGATCGGCTGGGGAACCCTGTTATTTTTCTCCTTGGCAGCTAGACACACTCATCACTACGCTGGTGCTTCAGCATTGCACGGCCATGCAAAAAAAGCCACCGGGTTGCTCAGGTAGACAGTGTGCAACACCGTGTAATTAAAGCAGTGCTAAAAGCATACAGGTAAATATTTTACACTGTTTTTCTTCCTTGCTTACCTGGTGCAGGGATGCTACAGCAACTTCTATGTGCTTACAGAAAATTTAACTCCAAATACAGATGAAAGCAATTTTGTACAGCATTCAAGAAAAGGAGCAAACAAGACAAGCACAAAGCCTCAGGGTGGTTATTGTGTAAGACACCAGCCTAAATATTGTTCTTGTATGCATTTTCTTGGTGCCAGTGTAGGTCATTTACTCTCAGAAAGAAATATGAACCCACAGTTAATAGATGGCTTGATAGTGTTTTATGCAACTTGGCTACATCTCCTATGCAGAGCATAAAAACAAGCCATTAAAATTCAGCTGTAAAAGTGCCACTTTTTCTTTTAGTCACCATGGGAATCAGCAGGGAAAAGACACCATAAGCCTCCTATTACTGACAGACTGTCTCTTCCTGTGTGCCGAATGTCTGCTCGAGGTTTGCCAGCTTGGGCTCTGAGACATTATTTTTTTGGTATTGTTTTTCTTTTCTTTCTTTTTTTTTTTTTTTTTTTTGAGATGCATGGTTTTTATTCCTTAGCATCCAAATCCAAATGATAGTTTTTCTTCTTCTGAGACTGGGCACATCCCTTTACATTTTGTTGTTGTTGTCGTTGAACTCCAAAAAGCTAAACTCAGGAGCCAAACTGATTGGCTGGCATGCAGCAGTGCAGCCCTGTCTGCTGGAAAGCCTGTGGTCAGGATGCAAAATTTAAGAAAACGGAAGCAGAGATTTCCATTCTTCAGCAGAAACAGGGCTTTATAGGCAAGGACAGAAGTTGGTGGCTAGGCTATGGGTGGGAATGGGGTAGAAAGATGTTATTAATGGCACACTGAGTCTCCTGGGATAGCTATAGGAGGCTTTAACCCTTGCTGGTTAATGTCAGGCAGCGTGTGTGTGTGTGTGTTCAAACAAACCAGTGAAGAAGTGTCCATCTTCCCACTCATATTCAGCCCATAATGGAAACCATGTGGGGACACAGATACAAACAAGGTAGCTGGTAACGTGAAGGCTTATAGCCTGGCTGGTACCCAGTCCCCCAACAGAGCAGGGTGCAAGGATCAGAAGAAGAAGTCAAACAAATATAGGCTTAAGTAAAGCATAAAATCCTGGCTGGGGGTGGCAATCAAATATTGGAACTGGTTTCCTCTGGCTGGGGCATCCATGAAACTTCCTGCTCATTCCCCTCCGTCGAGGACCATGCAGGGAACAAGACTGCAGCTCTGAAGGAAGTCAGTGATTCAAGTCAAACCCACGGCTCTCAGTTTCTGCCTACAGGGTTCAGGAAGGATCACCCACCAGCACCAGCACCAGCACCAGCACCAGCACCAGCACCAGCACCAGCACCAGTCCCCTGTGTTAGCTGCAGGGCTGTGTTTCTTCCTCCACCTCCACCCCCAGTTACTGTGATCTGTGTATTTAGTGTGTGTCCTCCCAGCTTTCCTATAAAGCATCAGTGACCACATGGTACCAGAAATTGACACCAGCTCAGCTGGACAAAATGGGTTCCCCTCCTCTAAGGACCTGCAGCAAATCCTGCCTGGAAAAGCTAGTGGGTGGATTTTGGCTACAACTGCAGAGCTGTAATGATAATAGGATTCCAGATTATGAATATTTCCCCCCACATCAGACTGGGGGAGGGGAGTTTTCTCCACGAAGTGCAATTTGCCTGCTTGATTCAAGCAGCTACATTTCACTTAATCAGATTCCTGCCATCTCTCTTAGCACTTTGCTTGAAGTCCTTGGCTGTGAGTAGAAAATCTTCACGTGAGCTTGGGAAGCACTGGGCGCCAGTGGCTTTTTCTTTCTGCCTCTGAAACGGTGCAAATAAAAGTGGGGCTCTTACAGCAATTTCAGGCTGCCTGCCTTGGTTTTCTCTCCTTGCCTTGCCTGGGATACTCTGTATTTTAGTTTCCTGCTAAGCAAATGCTTTATTGAACATTAACCATTGGGTTCATACAGGGACTTCAGGGTGAAATGTAATGTCCCAAAATATACATTAGGTCACATTAGGTGATCTTTAGACTATAGGAAACTGTGGCAGACAGCAATGTGCCAGTCTGGTTAGATCTTACAACATAGCAAGCACAGATTTAAGTCTGCACTTGTGTTTTTCCTCTGTGAACAGCTACCACTGCCGGGGTACAGCACACTCACATTTATGTGGCATTTTTTGCATAAATCCCGGTGCTGTGGCTGATTCCTGCACGGTGGTCCCAAGCCCCTGGGGTATGGGCAACGCTTGCCTGAGAGTCCTTCCAGCATTACTCATGGTCACAGGAAATTAAAAAGCTAAAGCTGAGGATGACAGGAAGAGCAAAGGATCACGATGCCCCCAGCACATTCCTGCCTGTCTTGGCTGGGGCCACAGAAGGACAGAGCGCTGGATCAGACACCTCAGTAACTGCTGCCATGGAAGACTTTCCTGTTAATCGCATTGCCCTGGGCTTCATTAGCAGATATTGGGCTAGATTTTCTGCTGATTTGAATTTGTGAGTTTTGAAGACGTGACACAAGTTATACCCGTTTTGTGCCTGCTGAGGATTTGACTCACATCTGTGACATTGCTTTTCCTTTGGTTCAGTGTTTGTTCCCGCTCTGAAACTTTCTTTAGCCTGGACTGAAATGTGAGGTATATATCACTCCACTTTTGCTAAGATCATCAGGAGCCCTTAGACATAAATTTCTAAGAATAAAAGATGTTTTTCCCTGCTAATACTGAGCCCAATTGTAAATGGGATTTTTGCCTGGCTGAGAATTTCAGGATGCATTAGAGTTCAGAGAGAAACCACAGTAAAAAATAACAGCAATCAGTGTTCCCTAACTGACCATTAAAGAGACATTACACAGCATATAAATAAATAGTGCCTCTGCACAGACCTACCCTTTGTCATTGTGTTATCTGATTTATTTGCTTATGGTATATTAGAGAAAGCAAGCAAGAGAGAGAGATTTGCGTTAAGTCAAATACAAAAGTACATCGAGCATGCTCTGTGCCCACTGACCTGCTATTTGGATCTGGCAATCCAAGCACGGAGGCAAATCCCGGACCCTTCCTCTTGCTCAGACGTCCCGAACAAAGCACCCCTTGGGGCTGGTGTAATCCCCGTGCTCTTCCCCTAACCTGAAGCAGGGGATTGCTTCCACCGAGCCCCGGGAAGAGAGGACTGACAAGCACAGGGGTTAAAATGTCTTTCCACTTCTGGAAGGCTGTTTTTGCCAAGTCCTCTGTCCTGTCAGTTACACAGGGAACAAACGCAAGCAGCAGCAGCAGCAGCAGCTGCTGATCTTGCTCTTTTCTAGTCTATAATTATAACGCCGCTTGCCGTCGGAAGGACCCCTTTCATTTGGATGCAGAGACTTGCCATGGCTTGGCTGGCACCTCCAGTTTTCTCCATTTTACTTCCTGTCCCCAAACTGGGAGAGACAAGGGGCATTTTCCTCTGTGACCTTAAAAGAGTCACCTCCTCAGACCTAGCCCTGAGAATGGCACTGACTGCATCTAAACAGGAAGAACGGACAACCTGGGCAAATCTGGGACAAATTTGGGAATGTGCCCCAGCTGCACGTGGTTCCCACCCTGGAGCACATCGCTGCTCTCCAGCTGTCTTGCTGCCTTGAACTGGGAAATCAGGACTGCAGGGCATGCTGCAGAAACCACCCATTCCTCAAAATAACTGCAGTCGCTCTTACCAGAAGTCCCATCAGGCTCAGTGAACCTGTTCACGACGGCACATTTGAGGCTTTGTGTGACTGGAGGGAACTTCTTCCCCTCTTCCCCTTTGTAAAATGAGATGAACTCCCTCTTTTATGACTCGTGGCATTAAGAGGGAGTTGTAAAAGGTGACAGACTGTGAAAGCCCAGGAGATGTCGTATAATGTTGACATAAATCTCTATGGAGAACGAAATAATGTGACTGCGAAATAAATAAAAAAATTCCAGGGGGAGAGAGTAAGCAAGACTTATAGATTTAATACTTTTTATGATCAGAGGTTTTTCCCCCTGCCTTAGCCCCCATTGTAAGGTACAAAGCTATCTGAGAGCACTTATTTAATTAGAACTCTCTCTGAAAGCAAATAAGTCGCTGACATTGTTTGCCTTTCTTCTCATTGGCAATTGCAGAAGGAAGACACTTTGATGTCAAAGCAGGCGAGACACGAGACTGTGGCATGTGTGTGTCAGGCAGTGGCCTGCAGTGAAAGATGACAAATCATTTTAACATTCGGTGACTTGGCATGAAGAAACATGCTGCCCGATCCTATTACAGCAACTGCCCTCCGCGAGAAAACTCCTAACGACGGGGATCTTCTAGGGTCACTTTTAAAATAATTACTCAGACCTGAAATGTTTTTCTTTGCCGAATGCCATCTTTTGGTAGCCTCTTTGTGCCGCGAATGCCAGCACTGTCAGGCTGCGGGTGCGGGGTGCTTCTCCTGGCGGCTCCTCAGTCTTCTCCTGCAGAGCCAAGCAGCTGAGGTCGCTCCACCAGCTCTGAGCTGTTTTCAGAAGATACAAGATTCGGGGTTCCTGTGTTTTCAGAGCAAGAAATAAATAAATTTTCTACCTGTGTAGATCCACTGCGACTGGCTCTATAGGAAACATTCCTCATTTTATCAGTAAGGTGCCCCTAAGCCCTTGGTGGATTTTCCCCAAAGATAGGCAATATTTTCATCTCCATCTCCGTTCCCTGCTTCCCAGGAGAAGCAGATTTTTTAGTGCAGAGCCCCTGTTAGCAGAGGTTGCTGAGAGGCTTTGCTGCATGCTCTGACTTGGTGGAGCAGATCCTTTCCCAGCTGATGGTGCTCCTGTTTCAGGTGGTCCAGGTCCCACCTTGATCCACCTGAACGTGGAGGAAGGCAGGGAGGGAAGGGGTAGCTTGTAACAGCTACTGGCAGTCCCTGGTTAATGAACTCATTACATTTTCTAGCTAATGCCAATATCTGTGTTAGCATGAGTGGAGACCGTTACTGTAAATTTTAAGGTAGTCTTTCATTTTGATACAGCTCTTCTATTTAGCTTTGTATTGGTATCTTGAATGCACAACATGAACAGCACATTGGTGGGCGGCTCCAAAAGCTCAATTATTAGAGAGGGCTGTGAAAGCCATCACAATCATTTCTTTGTCCTTCATTTCACTAAGGACTAGCCAAAGAGCTCTGCAAAAATCCTTTTTTTTTTAAGACATTAGAGGCTGCCTTCTGCTTCAAAGGCAGAGCAGAAAGAGGGGGACTTGGGAGGAAGAAAACAGCAGCAAATGCTGTTCCCCATCTCTGACGAAGTGTCAATGTTGTCAGCTAGGGCTAAGGACTGAGGAAACACTCGCCAACACTCCTTTGCTCTTGGGTGATGCTGACATAGTCATGACGGTGCTGCTGCATACAAAATGCCTGCTGAGTGCTGAGAGCGCTGGCCATGAGGAAGCCATGCACAGGATGTCACTTCTGTCATTGCCCAGCTAAGCAGAGCTGTAAGGAGGCACCCGGGTGAAGGGGGGCCGGTCACCTCCCCTGCTCTGCCCCTGCCCCGCTGGGGGTGGAGAGACGCCGGGCGCTACCTGACATGGAAGAACCAAACCCATCAGCTTTCAACAGAGCCGGTACAGGTACAGCCATGGGGCCTCAGCCAGCCAAGGCAGCCTCAGGCAATGGGACAGGAAAGGGGACATGGGTTTCCCAAAGCATTATCTGCCTGGAGTTATCAAGTAATGAGCTATTTCCCAGAGATTCAACAGAAAGATTTTTTTTTTTTTCATAATTCTGATGATTTCTGACACAGTAAAACTTCCCCATCAGCCACTGAACTTGGGAAGAGACTGAAGAACAGAAAGACCTGCCACCTATGACCTGTTATTAGAAACTAGCACTGATATCTCATACTTTCTTACAATCCTGTCTTTCTGCCAAATTTGTTGAATGAGCAAATCTAAGCTACAAAGAACCACTTGTGCAATCTGAGTGATCTTCTAGCACTTCAATGCACTATTTAGTGAAGAAGCGTGTTCACATGGGGTGCCAACTGGTTAACTGGTTAGTAGGCAGCTGATGTGTACAACATAATTGACAAAATAAATAAATATGTACATTTGGAGGAATAAAAAAGAAAATTTTCTGTAAAGATTTGTATTTGTATTGTCACCCCTCTGCTATGTAACTGTTTCCACCATAAGATGCACGGGTGGTCATCACCATTTATTAGATTTTTTAAATGTAACTGAATCCACTGCAGCAAATGAAGTTTTATAGCAGACTCGTAAAATCTCATAATAATGAGTAAGGGCCTGCAAAGTATTGCTAGAGCTCCCGTGACTTTTATACTACAAAACACTAATTATTTCACCTTCATATTTAAGGAACGATTTTGCAGATCTTGCAGAGCTTTTAAAACCTATATGGAGCCTTATCACGGATCATTAATCCAAATGAAGATATCTTCAAGACATGAGAAGTAAAGAATACTTTGTTTAAGATATTCATACCTTCGCTATCACATGCAACTATTTTTATCAGGTGTAACATGCCAGACAGCATGCAGAAATTCTGCTTGTATATAGCATGCTTCTAAAGGTTATCAGAAAAGGATAGATTTGCAGTGTGTAAAATTGTATTTCACATTTGCAATGAATGGTTTAATTTTATCACTTCTTGTGCTTTTTCAGATCTTTCACTATGGATGTCCTTAGCATCATTACCAAACAGGAGCAAAAGAGGTCCTTTGGTTTTGCAGGCGTATATGGAAGACAAGAATTTGAGAGCTGTCATCTGCAAAAATAGTTTTCAGAAGTTCCTCTAGGCGTGCAGCTCCATCAATGATCACTACTAATGGTGTATTTTGCATTCATGTTCTCTTGATGTGTTTTGGATACATATAAGTTACACAGGGAACAAAACATTTTCACGCTGTGTAGGTTTCTGCTAATACCATCAATGGGTGTTTAATAAGACAACGCAGTGCAGCAGATGGTAGTAATCTATCAATTAGAAGTTATTTCATTTCTTTGTGCTTCCTGCTCCTCTTTTCTCTCGATTTTCTTTTGGTTTCCCAGTCTTCTACACCGGAAGATTTCTGGAAGAAAGACTAATTCATATTGTGTGTTAGTGAAGCTTAAAGCAAACACGTCAGTATCTGTAATAACAATACATTATGCCAATATCCAAAGAAATGCCATAATAACTAGGCTAAAATGTGGTCTGAACAACATGAAAGAATCCTCTCATTGAAAAGAAGTGAATAATTAAAATGCTGGGAAGAGACAGTATTAAAGAAGCTTCTTTCAGATTTTTCAGACAAGAATGGATTGGGTTTTGCTTTATTTTTCTACTTACTGTCATTCGCTGCTAGAATTCCTGTCTTAAACAAATGAACAAATTAACATAAAATGTCCTCTGACCTTAGAAGGAACATGTAGAGAGCTGCTGTGATATCTTACAGTCTCTGTCATAAGAGAAACAGCAATAATTAAAAGTTAATCTAGTGAGAGAGTTACCACCATACTTAGCATCACTCAGTGTGGGTTGTGGAAATATACTTTAAAGGAGGCTGTTTTATCTCTGGAAGTCACATGGCAGAATACTTCAGAGGATTACAAATGAATTTGTCTGCAGCATAAAGCTGGCTGCCCCGACAGATTAATTCTCAGGGTCCTGTAAAACTGTGTTCAGAAACACTTTGTCTTCCAACTTCCATGTAATGAAATAAACATCATTTTTTGTGTGGTAGTGCTGGGTTTGTTATTAGAAATATTGGTATTACTGTGATTGCTATCGGCCTCAACAATCCCTTTATTGATGGAACGTGCACACGCACAGAATCATAGAATCACAGAATATCCCAAGTTGGAAGGGACCCATAAGGATCATCGAGTCCAACTCCTGGCACTGCACAGGTCTACCCAAAATTTTAGACCATGTGACTAAGTGCACAGTCCAAACGCTTCTTAAATTCAGACAGGCTTGGTGCAGTGACTACTTCACTGGGGAGCCTGTTCCAGTGTGCAACCACCCTCTCAGTGAAGAACCTCTTCCTGATGTCCAACCTAAACCTCCCCTGCCTCAGCTTGACATCATTGCCGCGGGTTCTATCACTGGTGATTAAGCAGAATAGGTCGGCGCCTGGCCCTCCACTCCCCCTCGCAAGGAAGTTGTAGACTGCGATGAGGTCTCCCCTCAGCCTCCTCTTCTCCAGGCTGAACAGGGCAAGTGACCTCAGCCGCTCCTCATACGTCTTCCCCTCTAGGCCCTTCACCATCTTCGTCGCCCTCCTCTGGACAGAAGCAAACTGATGTCACGGCACTGGAGCTGTCCGAAGGAGGTGGGATTGACAAAGCACCAGGAGTAAGGTGTCCAGGAACTGGACTCAAAAGCCAATAGCTGGACTGACTGGGACAACTTTCTCTTGACTTAAGACATGCTTCTCAGAAATGCTGTTGTTCATCTGCAGAAGGCCGTGTGGGTTAGTTAATACATGCTTGTATTGTAAATAGCTTGGGCTTAAGCAGAAGCTTAAGGTCAAAAGGATAATTGAAGATGGAGAAGTGCTTGATTTTACTCTGAGGACTAGCTGTTCTGAAGTCAGTGTCATTCTGCTTTGCAAGATGACCAGGGCTACAAAACTTCTTGCACTATATCAAGCATTAAATATTAGATAATTTCATTGCCTGCCTAAAAATACAGCTAATTGTGTAGCCATCAGCATAACCATCCTTTTTTACTGAGGGAATCCTTCAAAATTCTACTGTCTTTTCTTTTTAATGAAAAAAATATATTAACAGAATTTGGTATTGTAGTGGACATTGAAGAACACTGATTGTTGACAAATAGTCTGTGCTTTATAATGCATATTAACGTCTCCTGCTCTTCTTGTTCATGGAAATTATGCATGTTCATTATGCATGGAAACATAATTATGCATTGTTCATTATGCATGGAAACATAATAACAATACCACATAACAGTGGACAATATGCTTAACAGTATAACCGAACCATCCTATTCCTCCCATTTAATAATTATGAAGACAACTTTGCTTATCCTTTGAAGAAATTCTCTTTATGAACGTATTTTGATTTGTGTACATGAAAAATCATTTGTGAGAATAGAGATCCAGATTAGTGCGTGACCTGAAGAGAAACACATTGTGTGTTAATGACTGATGTAAACCTGTGGTGCAATATATTGCATTTCTTAGAGGTGTGATTAAACCACGCTGCTGCAACTGATGGGAGAAGCTATACTCTTCATTACCTGCAAATGTAGAGACATGTTACCACTGGATCCATCTGGGACTGTAAGGATGGGAGATTTTCTTGAATTGTGTCATGGGCAGAGAGATTTGTGAAAGTGTCTGACTGCATGAGTGAAAAAGGGAGAGATGAGACAGAAGATATTCAAAGAGTGAGATGGAGACTAAGAAAAGACAGAAAAGTGTCTGCAGGAAAAAGTGTTTAGAAAAAGCAAGTTCTTTTGTGTTAGATGTTGTCTGAAAAGGACTTGGAACCGCAAACAATTCATGCTGCTGCATTTGGGAGAACAGGATTATTGGTCTTTGTGTATAAAAAAGGATTGCATTAGGATGGCTGACCACCATCAATTTCTCTTTGTAAAGGAAAAAAACCAACAAGAGTTATTTTTCTTATTTATCTGGTTCTAGTTAAAAAAAACAAAACAAACAAAAAAAAAAACCCAAAAACTAACAATACTTACTGCTGTTAAAAAAGTCATTTGATAAACACATGAAAAGGATAAAACTGAGGACTTGACTCAGTGACCCAGGCAGTCCTGCTAGTCCTGCATTAAAGTCAGTTCTGGCTTTCCTCCCTAGCATACTTCAATACTAAACATTTCTCTCAGAACTTTGTTTGCTTTGCAGATGTTGATTAAGAGGAAAAAAAAAAAACAAACAAAAAAAACAGTATGAAAAGAGAAAGTAGCAACCAGGAAAAAAGAACAGCGAGTTTAGTGAACTGACATAGATAAACACAATCAGCCGTTCCTTTTTCTATGGACAACAAGGCCAGTTATTTCCACCTGAGCTTCAACAAATCCTCTCCTTCTCTGCTTTCTACAACTTTTCGCTTAAAAAATGCCTAAATTGCCTTAGAAGCTTTTGCAAAATACGCACTATGGTGTGTTTGTTTACCTTGGTTCAAAATCGAAAGTCTCATTGCTCCCCCAGACATGAGGTTTAGTCTGTGAGCCAGGAGCGGATGGACCAAGCCCCAAGCTGGCGGTAAAGGGGGGGAGGCTTGTTGGGTTGCCGCCCGGCCAGATGACACACGGGCATGGCATGCTGCTAGCTGGGGGATTTATTCTTCACACTCCTCTGGGTAAATCCTTGCTTTGACTATTTTAGTGAGGTGAGGGAAAACTTTTCCTGCCACAGTGAGTGTGGATACATCCCAACTCAATGTATGTAAATGGTCATGGAGACAAGAGTCCTCGGGGTGGATGGCACTTTGGAGGTCACTTTGCTTCGGTCTGGTAGAGGCGTAACAGAGTAATCCTTCTCTTTTTTAGAACTGGAGCTGTTCTGGTTTCCATACCACTTCAGCTTTTTTGCCATCTGGACTTCAGAAAAGCCTCTCTGATCTGCTGCACCAAACTCACAAAGCATTGCTACCATGGGCAAGTCAGCTCAGGAGATAAGGAGAAGAAAAGGCCACTGTCTAAACTGGGAGGCATTCCTATGCCTAGTGGAGTGATGTCCATACAAACTAGATAATGCTGGACAGAAGATGAATAAAACAGTATTTCTGTCATGTAGGGAAATAGCTGGTAACTGCAAAAACTTTCCTGTAAGACCAGTTTTACTCCTCAGAGCAGAATATGGCAATAACTGACAGCCTTTGTTCAAGTCAGTTTTTGAATTTCTGTGTCACTGAGCAAAAATAATGAAAAAATCAGTCCAGTAAAGCCACATTTTCAATTTTTATAGCAATGTTGGTCTGAAAAAATGAAGACTTCTGAAACATTCATTTTCTAAATGTTATAATGGGGCCACATGTTATGGGGAAGGAGGAAGAAGTCTCAAGTATTTCAGTTTAGAGATGGCTAAATCAAGGCACAGTTGAGGGTATCCCAATCCAAAGCAGAACTGTGAATAAAACATAGGATTCCTGAATCCTCACCCTATGTTTTTCACTGTCACTAGCTGGAGTATTTGGTGGAGCTATTTTTGGAATCCTGTCAGGCAAAAGGATTCTTGAGTTTTACCAATAGATTTACCAGGATTACAAAGTTTGGCTTTCGGGGTACTAATTTTCAGGTGAAAATGCATTTCGCATTTTTATTTTCTGATTTCTGAGTTCAGTTTTGGCATCTCTGCCACTTTCCAGCTAGGGATGAACATGTTGCACTATTTTTAATTGCACTCAGGATCTGTCCCTGGCTTGCTTCTAAAGATAAACAAGACCACATGTCAGTCCTTACATAAGTTGGTAAGGCCATTTCAGTTTTCCATTTCTTCCGTTTAGTATTGAATTACATTTATAAGCACCTTCAAAAAAACTAGATTATTTATTTTATAGGCAATAGCAGAATCTGCCTAGTTCAACAACTTGTGTGCAGAATCAGTCCTATAGTCAAAATGGGCAATTGTGAACTAGCCTGTTTGAAGGGGAAGTTTCTTTTTAATCCTTGTTACTTAACAGTTGCCTTGTACCCTAAAAATAAGAATTGATATTCTTTATTCATTCGTATTTTCCCTAATTAGGATAGGTTCTGTGTAGTCATACAGAGGTGTAATTATCTTTTTTTTGAACACAGCTAAGAATTTGCCATTCTTGTTATTGTGTCAGTGAGTTCTGCAGGTTGTGTATAGATGCATATTGTGTACAAAAGGGATTTCTTTCCCCAATTTTGTATTTTTTTTGCATTCAAGCCTTGACTCGAATATGAGTCAAGGCTCATATATCACATATACGAGGAATATGAGTCTTTAACGAACATTCACTTTTTAGACATCATTTTAAGCCCATATTTCTCATGCTGATTTAGTATGTTGACAAGTCTAACAGAAGAGAGGACCATGAACTAGTCTGGGGTTTTGATTCTGCAACAGATTGTTTGTGTGATTTGAGCAAACCATTTGAGTCATTCCAAGACAAATAGGAAAGAAACAATATATGTGATATAGACAGACTTTGGTGAGGCTTTAGTAATTCCCTCCTATGACATGTCATTAAAAAGTGAGGGAAACATTGAGTGCATGACTGATATAAAAACCATGCTCAAAACACAGTTTTGAATGGCCAATTGTTAAAGCATGTAATTTCAGAGGATCATCCTGGTTCTGATAATGTGCAATACTTTAATTAATGACTTGGCTGATGGAATAGTGAATGCACTTACTAAATTCGCAAGATACAAAGGGCCAGAACCTTTTTTTTTTTTTTTTTTCAGAATGGGATTTGGATTCAGTAAGACTCAATGTACATAGAAGTAAGTTCACAAGTCAAGTCACACACAAGTGGGAGAAAGACTGGTTAAGCAACATTCTGCCATCAAAAGAAAGAAAGCAAGACTTTTGCTGGGGTATATTAGCAGGCACATGATGTGTTAAAGCCAGTGCCGTTCAGATCTCAGCCGGAGTGCTGTACCCAGACTTGAGCACTGGTTTTCTATGAAGATGAGGGCCAACAGGAAGAAGCTCAGAGAAAATAATAAAAACTGGAGATCTAAAAAATATGACCCATGAGGAAAGATTAAAATAACTGTTTAGTCTTTGAGAAAATGAAGGGGGTAGATGATGCCATCAAATACACTAAAGATTCTTGCTTCCAGTAACCACTGAGATAAGCTCATTACACCTTGTCCTACACTGCAGCAAAGGAGATTACGTTAGACTTTAGGAGATATTTCTGACTTAAGGATAGTTTGGCACTGGAATGCACTGCACAGGGAGGCTGAACAATCTCCACCATCGGAAATTTGGAGAAAGAGGTTCAGGAACAGTTAACATCAACCTTGTCTATTTGATACTATTCTTTTTTTTTTTTTTCTTTTTAGTGTATAAATTTGAATAAAAATACAGACCTCATTGGTTTAATGTTATACTAGTTGAATCAGGAAAAGTAGCAAAAAACTAAGAGCTGTTATTTTAAGACTCCCATAAGCTGGGTGGTTATTTATGCCAGCGTACCAATTAGATTTGCTTTCCAAATGCTTAGGTAAAATGTTGAAGAAATATACCTGACTGGGAAACTCGTCTGTGCTGTTGTTCCTCAAACACAAGCACTGGTTCAATTGAACTGGTAGAAGGAAGAAAAAAGTCTTTAGAATAGATAAAATTTATGGTCTCTGTACCTTTTTTGTACATAGCAGAACATTGTTTCTTTTCACTGTGATATGGGGTTACAATGTATGTGGGACTTCTATTAGTAGATTCATCCTTTTGTTTGCTTGAGTTTATTGTTTTATAACATCTTCTTTGAAAAGGAGGTAATAATTACAGTTCATTCAATATTAAAAAAAAAAACAGTAAAAGAAACAAGCAAAAAGTACCACAGGCAAGCAAAAACAAGATTTCAAAGTTCATCTGTTTTATTTACCTGTGAAATTTTTGAGACATCCTTCCACACCACACACTCAAACATCTTCTATTAAGAGAACAAGTGTCTCCTTCCTTTTTTTCCTCCCAACCTTTAGGAGGAAATATTTAATTAGCTGGCATTTGTGTTTGTGAGTATATGCAACAAATTTTATATCAATTCAAGCCAGACCAAAGAAAAATGCTGCACTTGGTTTCTTTAAAGTCCTGCAGCAATTCTTGTCTTCAACGCAGAAGACTGCTATGGCCTGGGCCTACCTTCTGTGAAACACCTTTGTCTCTTCTGCTTTTTCCTCCCTGATATAGGTTTCTTAGGTCCAGTGGGTGGTAACCACTAGTGAAGGACACAGACACATATGAAGACACAGTCTCTCAAACTGATGGTTTAAATGCAGTGGAGGACCTGGACAGACAAAGGTGCCATAGTCACTGGGACTCTGAGCAGTGAGGGAACTGTTTGCAATGATGTTTGCCACATTTTGCTCAAGTGTGACTGGACAGAAGCTACACTAATGAGAACATCACTTGTTAGTACATAGATTGCTGTGGCCAAGTCTGACTGTGACAAGATACTTATCCATCTTTCAACCTAGCTGGAGAATGGGAATTTCTGATTTGGGGCATTTAAACATGTTGAAGAGTTCAAAAGGGACACATGAATTGATTTAACAAACTCAGTGAATGGATTTGATGGGAGCAGCAAATACTAGTGGTCTTTAGAAACAAAGTTTCAGCAGAGTCCATCCTCCAGATACTATATATTGTGTGGTTTTGTTCAATGGTCCTGTCAGATTGCATCTATTTTATCAGAGACACCATCCATGGTGTATGCTATCCCACCAAAGCTGTAAACTGTACACACATCACTTTCTACTGGCAGCCGCGACTCTGCTTGTTTAGAACAAGAGTGACACGTGCTTTTGTTTCTAATGTGACTTCCAGTTTTCCTGATTGCCAGGGCCCCAAGGGTGCTAATAGGGCTTAATTGCCCTGATCAGCCTCAGCTGCGGCTCCCATCCAGGCACCTTCTTCCCATAGTGGGAAGGGGCTCTGGGGCTCCATTTAAATTCCCAGGCCACCGGGACTTGTTTGTGCTTTGTTTTGGGTGAGCCTCTCTTGGTTGTTACCTCCTTGGATAAACCTCAGACCTATGCTATAGGTGCCTTTGTCTCTAGTCCTGTCTCTTGTTCTTCCTGACAAGACTTCTTGGATGGATCCTGGACCTGATTTGAGATCTCACCTTTGATGGTCACCAGGTCTATGACAAAGCCCGTTGCTGTCACCAGCCTAGCTCTGCTCTGGACTGTGCCCTCACTGGTGGGTTTGCCTGTGGCTCCCAGTTCATGATGCCTGGAGGAATAACCCCCCTCTGACACTGATGTATAGCTCAGGAAGGAACCAAGGGTTGAATAAAAGTACTCTTTAAAATAGGTATTTACTTATAGATATTTACTTTTCCTTTTTATGTCTCTGAATTTAATCCAAATTGTTTTGACTTTCAATTTTAACCATGTAAGTTATATTTTCTGTAGTTTGTTGCTGTCTGACTTTTTAAAGTATTACATAGAGCAAAATACAGGAATACTCTGACAAAATAAATCTGTTGGTGATTAATTTTAGCACAGTCAAATGTCTTTGGAACTGTATTGCCTTTATTTCTTGAAATGCAAGATGTCTAATCTGGTTAAAACAGCAGATTGTCATGCCAAGTACAGTCATGTACAGGATTAAGAACTATAGGATTACAGATCCTAATTATAGACTCTTGTTGGTGTACTATGTCTTAATACATTGTTATCAGCTTCTGATTCCACTTGTCATGTCTTTGCAATCACGTTTTTAATGAACTTCCTGACATATCTAATTTGGCAAACCTGTATTCTGATAGCACTGCATGGGTTCTATTGCATAGCAATATTAGCGAATTAAATCATCTTAAAGGTCGAAGCTCTTCAAACTGAACACCTCCGTTCTATGAGGCTTCTTGCAACAAATTTCAAGTTATACTGCTATTCGAATACTCTACTTTTTGCACTGCTTAGTTTCTCGGTTTTCCAATTACTTCCAGAAAAGCTGTGGAGATGATTCTCTGCAGCCACTTTTGCTGTCTGAGCCCCCTTGTAGTCTATGTAGATTTATAAGCTGAAAAACAGTTGAAAATATATTACTATTTATACGTAATATATTTACTTTATGATGAATGACATTGATATTTGTAATTTGACATCCTCCTTGTCATTATTTTGCCCTTGATGAAGCACTTGCTTGGTGGATGCTATGGTTAATGTGTCACAGAGAACATTATTTGTCTGTGGCTATGTCCTGCAGGACTGGTCAAACAGGATTCTTTCACATTCAGTGGAAAGCTGTCAAGATAATTAACATTTCAATTATTGACTGGAATGTGGCCTAGATTCCTTAAATGATGAATGGGACAAGATCTTGTTTACATCAGTTTTTTTTGCTAAAGTTCCTCATCATTGCAGCATGCATTTCAGTTCAGCTGCACTAACCACGATGAAAGTACAGAGTGCAGCCAATACTGCTGTCCTTTGAAGCACACTTCTTGGCAATCTAATTGGACCAGGGGTAAAATGGAGTCCTTTTTATGGCAGCTTTCCAACATTTTGCATACTGCTTCTCAAGACATATTAAACGCAAAACAATGCTATAAAACGCAAAACAATGCAGACCAGGACTTCAAAGTTTAAAAAAAAAAAAAAAAAAGGCGAAGGGTGCACGTTAACCTCTGAAAGCCGGAAAATTGCTTGATCTATTGTGGTTATATCAAGGTGGCCGTAGTGAAGGCTTAAGGACATAGGTAAACCAAGATTAGAAGTAGTGGTAATCTCTCTTTATCGGACAAACTAGTAGAGCTGGAAAAACAAATCTTTTTAGCATGTGAGCTCTGTTTTAGCTGTATATGTGACCTTATTTCACAAGTCTTGTGCATACAAGTTACAGTTCAATCCTTATTACCTGCATTAGACAGGCTCAGGACCTGATCTGGGGCAGTGCATGCCCATGAATGAAAAACCACTGCATAATGATCTGGTACACGTTTCATTTTCCCATTTTTAATTGCGTAATGAAGTGCCTTTGTTACTGCATACCACTAACCACAGGATTATCAATTTCCTTGTGTTTTTCATGGTAACAAAACATTCAGACTTTACCAGCCCTGTCCTTGCATGCCCTTGAACAAAAGCAGTGCTTTAACCCTCCAGATGATTAGTGGAGGCACAGAAACGTTGATGGATCTCTCTTGAAGTTGCGAGTCTGTTTGCAGTCCATCCGTCTGCACTGTCTTCTCATGAACCACACCACCTGAAACCATTTGTTCAACCGCCAGTCTCCACCACCCTTCAAGGTCGGCCTAAAATGACCAGATAATGACATTTTGTGGTCTGCGTGTTTGCCATGGGCCGCCCTGGCGCTGCCGCTGACAGACCCACCATCCCACACCATGCCACACCGCCTCCTTCCCTCGGCCTTGGGCCTCCCTCTGGGCCCTGAAACCGGGCCTCGCCTGTTGACAGCGCGCTTGGCTACGGGGGTACGAAGGAGATGCCTCCCTACTGAGGTCACCTCCGAGCCAGGCGGCCGCTTCCAGGCCGGCCCCGCGCGCCGCCACTCGGCCTCCAGCGGGCTCCGGAGGGGCCCCACCAGGCCGCAGCGTGCGGGCCCCTGACCCCCGTGTGCCCGGGGCTGGGGGGCTCTCGCACACCTGCACCCCCCCC
>VXAA01003011.1:210552-228048 GCA_013399115.1 Anseranas semipalmata
ATTACTTTCAAGAGCTCTTTCCCAAAAGATAACTTTTTTTTTTTTTTAGGACTGCTTAGCTTTTTGCACGTGTGTTTGGTTTCGTTAATGCATAACGTGCGTTCAGGAGACATTTGGTAACAATGTTCTGGTGTTGGCCAGTCTCGAAACTGAGATATTTAAGATAGGCTTCTTTGTCTGGTTTGGGTGGTTTGCCCAGCTTCTGCCTGCTCACAGCAAAGTGAGAAGTAGCACTAGGGAAGAAAAGAGTTGTGAATGGAAGTGTGTTACGCAGATGGTATGCCCGTGAGCGCCCATTTGACAGGCTATGGAAAGAGTTTAGCTGAAGGGCTTTATTTTCAGTTCTGCCAGGAATAACGTGTAACTTTTTTACTTACTGTATGAGAAGGAGCTTGCTTTTTAATAACTGAGAAGGTATGTGTGGATTTACTTATAAATCTGTCTTGGCTGTTTAGGCTGAGATTGATACTTCATGTACAAGCAGAACGATAGTCTTGTAAATAAAATTCCATCTTTATTTTTTTCTGACTATTAAGAACACTGCGGGATGTAGGCAGTTTAGGTGGAAAAGCCATAGGATTCATAGGAGCAGGAGCACGTAGGTAGGATAAATATTTTGGATAAACATATTACTTGTAGATTGATGTGATAGTCTGGAAGGAGAGCTGCAAATGCATTTGAATGTCTGGAAGGTAATAAGCAGGCTTATAATTATTTTTTCTTTCTGTATGAGCCAGTGTGACTTTGTGTACTTTATAATGTAGCTGAATTTGTGTAACTTATCATAAGGTTAAGGAATGGTGCATCTTCAAGCCTGTTGTTTACTTGATGTACTTGCTCCAAATGGCTGAGCCCTAAATTTGTACAGAAATACTAAGCATACATTCAACACTGATAATTAAGGTTTTCCTGAGCCCTTTGTTGCTGGAAATGGCTAAATAATATTTATTTAAGACCAGTTTTGTGAAAAAACTCTCTTGGCAAATTTCAGCTGAGTGGGGTTTGCAACTGAGAACGAGCGGTGGTACTGGTGATGCTAACTGGTTGGCTGTGGTGTCGCTGCCAGATGTCAGGTCGGACAGTTTTCGGTGGAGCTATACATCCTTCAAGCATGAAATGGAAACTAGTCGACAGACGGGAAGAAGTAGAAGAACGGTTGTTTCCATTTTGCTCTCATCTACGTTCTCTGTCTTGATGTCGGTGGGTGTTTTTTGGTGCAATTTCCTACCTGCTGTAGGCATAGAAAAGTCGAGGCATCCAGGCAGCCTTTCAACGTTGCTGTGCAGAAGCCTGCATCTTCGTGCATCTTCTGTTAATTGTGAAGATTGGCATCCGAAGGAATTGGGAATGTGAAGAGACATCTTGGCGTTGTTGCCAGCATAGTAGTATTGGCTATGGCATATGTGGAGGTGGAAGAAGAGAGTGGTGGCAACAGCGAAAGCGAATGTGTTCGTGTAGATGTGAACCCGACTTTGAGACTGGCGATAACGTTTATTTTCAGTTGCATCAATGAACTTTAAAGGACTATTTCTGGAATTTTATTTTTTCAAGATGGCAGTATTTAGCTTATTAAATGCTAAACGCTGACATGCAGTAGTTTTACTGTAGACCTGAAAATGTTTTGGACATTTGACCTTGAAGAAATGTCCTGTAGCTTTGGCAGTCCCTTGGCTTTAATTTGTTGACTCAATGGGTTTTATCATCACATAGAGCATATAATTAGAATGTTTATAATAGCTAAGAACTACAGGGAAAACAAACAAGAATGTTTGTCAGACTTACTTAAATGAAACTCAGAAATAAGCTGTTCCTATTTGTGTTATGATAGAAAAGCTCCAAAGCACAAAATTGTGACAGTTTTCTTTGTAAATGATGTTTGTTGATCAAAACAAAGCACACTTATGCATAGAACAGAAAAATGCGTACGTGTCCATTTTTATTTATGTAAGGTCCTGTTTGTGCTTTAAGTCTGGGCAGTTTCTTAGCGGTGGTTGGGTTTTTTGGGGAGCAATTAACAAAGAGCAGTAACACTGTCGATAACTTATTCTTGCTGTCTGAACAAATTTCTAACTTTTGCTCCAAATGTACTATGTAACGTGGTAAAGCAGCTTGTTTAACGTGGATGTATAAGTGCTCAGTATAATACTTGAGGCAGAAAAAAGTTTTGAACAATGTTCTTTGAGGTTTAAGGAGACCAAAAGTGTTGATGTAACTAAAACATTAGTGTGTATAGTAACTTGGGATTCCATTCCTGACATTTGCTGTGTGTTTTATGAGACAGTGAGCTGGACATACGTGCAACAGTAAGTCGATGGCATCTCTTCATGGTTATAATCCATCATCTTTCTAGATCTTCTCTCCACCTGCTCTTTTCAAAAGAAAGAGTAAAGCATATTTTCTCTGTAAAATGCAACGGATTCTGTCAGATGCTGCAGTTCTTTTCCATGTTAGGTACCTTTGTGAAGCCTTAATCTCATCTTTATTTATAAACCATGGAAAATGTTCTTTTGCAGTGAGTAATCACTGCTAAGTAATTCCTTCCTGAATTTCTTCATGCTACTACCAGTTTATAGTTTTGAATCATATGAAGATTTTATGATCTCTGATAAACGGTGGAGAAAATAGGAGCTTCTCTGTTGGGGCTTGTATAATTCTTGTTCTACCATCTTTCTGTTGATCTTACGAAAAGCATGGAATTAAAACCAATAAATAAAACTAAAAGATAATGCGAGTTAAATTGCCCACACTGCCAATTCATCGTACACTTTCATGTGTATTATATATAGTGAATTCATTTTTGGTATGATACTTGTTAAAATACACTGTCATCACTTAATTATGTGATGGGTTAAATACACATCATCATGCTTCATGAGAAGTCTTATCGACCAGTTCTGTCACTTCAATGAACTGTTACCAGGTTAGACATAAATTAACCAAAGCTGTTATGGGCTGTAATTTATTTAAAGGTACACTGATTTCTGTCTCTAGATTATTTGTTTCACTGAGATTAAAAGTGGAAGCTTTAGGTTTAAAAAAAAAAAATGTTTTTTTGTCCTGATTCACAGGTCTTCTACTCTTGAATGTAAAACACTTGTGTTTTGATACAAAACAGTTCTAGGCTATACTAAAGATGACTTTGTTTTATGATATATAGCGTATTCTTGATTTCATCGTTCATTTTGGATGTGGAGTCTGCTGTTAGATCTTCTGAACTCAACAGTCCAATATGCGGGGGGAAAAAAAATTTTGGTTGTTGAAGTTGATACTTGTGCAAAATTCATCCGCAGTTTCCGTTATATCATGAAGTATTCTGATCATATTTGTCTAGTTTTTTTAAATTTCAAATAATTGTGACAATATATAGTTATAAAGATATGACCATATGTTTCCCGTTTGCATTCTGATGATGTGATTATTTCATTCAGGGTTTCATATGATGAGGCTTTTATTATGGCCAGTGACTCCTTGGAAGGCTTTCATGAAGTGAACCTCGCTTCGCCTACTACACCAGATCTTCTTGGAGTAAATGAGCCAGGGACTCAGGAACAAACTACCTCACCCAGCGTTATATACCGACCACATCCTTCTGTTGTGTCCTCTGCACCAATCCAACCCAATGCATTAAATGTTTCTGACCTTCCCACGCAACCTGTTTATTCATCTCCCAGACAACTGAATTGTGGAGAAATATCAGGTGTCAGGTAGGTTTTGTGTGTCTGTTTACTGGTGTTTTTTTGCTTATAAACTACTTGCTTCACTAAAGATATAATTTTAATATAGTGTGTAATGTTAAATTGTGTCCGTAACGGTACATTCAGCACTCCTACTTCTATTTCTAAAATATTTCTTCTTAATATATAATATAAATAAAAAAACCTCTCACTCTCTTTACAGCATCAATGTTACCGACGCAGTACTTTGTTCTACCTCTGGACCCCAGGGTGGGTCATTCAATCACAATAATTCCAGAAAGGAGAGCAATAATGCAGAGAGAGAGTTTTTGAAGGGTGCTACAGTAGCAGATGTTGCTGAAGGAAATGAAGATATTTTTGGGTTGAGTACAGACAGTTTATCTCACTTACGGAGCCCATCTGTACTGGAAGTAAGAGAAAAGGGCTATGAAAGATTGAAAGAAGAACTTGCAAAAGCTCAGAGGGTAAGGCTTGTTGTCTTGTCTCCTACTTTTTCTCTCTTCACAATGGTTCTAATGTGGCAGAATGATAGATGGGCAGTCTGAGTCATTTATTATAGAATTATTACAATGTATTTATTTCAAGTACAGTTATTCTGAGTGTCTGCAGTGCTAATGTCTTAGAATTATTCCTTGATAGTGTTTTCTACAGTGCTGCTGCTACTTACCATGGAAAGCTCTTGCTGCAGCATCTGGTTAAACATTCTTTTTCTTTGAAATGTAGGCCATTCCTTAATTCTGACACTTGAGAACAGGAGTAATTTTCTGTCATCCTATTGTTACATTCTAAGTTTTTATAATGCTGATTATATACCTCTCAAGTCTTCTTTCTCCTGTGGTATGAAAGTGTAACCTGTGTCGTGGAATATAGAAATATTTTAGAACATGGATGAACTTGTGATGTATCATAGACGAATGCCTGTATAGGAAAGAAGCAATAAAGATGTCACTGAAGTTCTTTAGAGTAGTGTTACACCACACTTCAAATTGAATATGGATACCTTTGAGGACACTGGCTCAATTCGTTAATATTTGTAAAGCGCTTTGTCTTGTTTGGATGAATGGTGCTATATAAATGCAAAGCCATTATTTATCATTCTAACATCCTTCTGTGCTTAAACTTTACAGTAGATTTTGTGCTGTTTGTACTTGTGCCCTTTCCTCTCCTCTACATGATTCCACTCTTGTTTAGATTTAAGCTCATCTTATCTTGTGTTGGAGCTTGTTTTCCTCTGTGCTTGTTGCCTCTTTCTGTTGAATGCAGTCATCGTTTCTGTCATAGTTGCATTTGCCCTTGTCATTGTGAATCTTAAATATGGATTCTGATATCACTTCTTCTGTTGGTTTGTCACTGAATAGTTGCTTCCCTTGCTAAGGTGTTTGCTTGCTTAGCATTTGACCACAGAAAGGAAACATTAACCTGAGCTAATTTTTGAGGACCTTGCATGTGAATATATAAACCTAGCAGTTAAACTTGGAACCTTAGAAAGTAAGATCAAACTAAAGTTTAAACTTTAGAAGAGCTCTTCCAGCTCCTGACAATGTACAGAAATACAGCTAACATACTTAAAATCTGCAACTTGGATCTGTTACTGTTACCTTTGAATTATCTGAAAATGTTAATCCACTGTAAAGTTGTGTGGGTTTTATCTAGCTCAGCTCATATCTTAAGGTAGTTTTTAAGGAAATAGCATTAAAGCTGTTAAGATGTACTAATGAATATAAAGTATTTTCAAACACTTTGTTCGTAAAATAAATGATTCACCTCTAACTTGAGAATGTTGATGTCAAAGTCCTTGTTAATTCTCAGCACATTAGGTTGATTCTTGTCAGTGTCACACTAGATGGATAACTTTTCTCCACTTGTCTTCCTTAAACTTGCACTGGTTCAGAATTACTCTGTAACACAGGAGTCTTTACAGACTGCACAACAATAATTCATAGTATCTTTCTTCCACTTCCTGTATAGCAACTAGTTTTTTGTATTCCTAATTCATCCCCGATTGCTTTTTCCCCGAAGTCATGGCTGTTCATATATAGGGCTGTGCCACTCTGCAATATTCAGTGTCATGCAGTCTTTGAATATGTATCCAGCTATATTCACTTTTGTCAATGAGTGCTCAGTTTAAAAATCTGCAGGGATATAATTACTAGGTGGTGCCTATGTGTAGCTTGTTTCTCACATGATGCTTTTAAATTCTCTAAGTCTCTGTGGTCCCCTCAGTTTATGAGCTTTGTTGGGAACAGTGAGAAAAATGAGAATTGCAATTTGCACTTGAATTTCATGAACTCATTCAGCCTGGAAAACTTACGGACTTTCCAGGAGTGAACAAAGTAAACACAAATTTGCTATCTTGCCTTTTTCATTTGTTCTAAATTTCTTACCCAAATTGTGTATGCAATTGTGATATGCGTTAAAGACAGGTTGATTTGAATTTGTTGTAGTTGTGATTGGAAGGGTAACTAGAATGGAAATAAGAATTTTGAAGCTTAGGGATCCATTATCTAAATTCTTCTTATGTCTCTGCTTCTTTGAATACAACTTTTTTCTTCATATGCTCTGTTTTTTTTATATTAGAGAAGATATATAAACATGTAGTTTTTGGACATCTAAATATGGTTCTTGAAGTTATTCAGGAATAGGATAAAGGTGTTTTTTCCACTTTTATATATGCATTGTATTTCTTCACTCTTAAGAATTTACTTCTCAAAATGAACAGCATTGCTGGCAAAATTGTTGGAAGAAAAAAATCTTCCAAAAATTTGTTTCATGATAAGAGGAAATATATTTTCTGCTTCAATCTGGGTAAGTTGCAGTATCAAATCATATCATAAGATTGTGGGAAAGGTTGGGCTTGAGGTAATAGCAGGGCAGCATTCTGTAGTAACAGAGTATGTAAAGTAGGACATACTTTTATCTCAAAATGCCCCCTTAATTAAAACTTGACACAGATATATATATTTTTTTTCCCACTCTTTGTTGAGGCTATTCAGGACATAATTTTCAGTGAAGACTTTCTGGCTGTACTTATAAAGTGGTGCTGAAGAGCCCTTGCTTTAAATGATCTGAACCTTTCCACATGTTTCACTCCTCTTTTTAAAACAGCATGGGGAAAATTGAGGAGGTGTTAAAAGGCTTAGTGACTCAATGCCCAGGACCGTAACTCCTCAGGTCTCTGTACGTTTGCATTTTTAGCCATGTTTGGATTGAGCTGTGACTCTGTGGTTATTGAAGGTAAATACACCGCATTTAGGTAACATTGAGAGAACAGTGGTGGTATTTTGATACATGGTATTTCTTGGTGTGCAAGTTTAGTGGAGCCTTTGCGAAGGGATACCTTCTGTTTTTCATACTAAGTAACCAGCGTCTTGCATGTATTTTGGATAGCTTGTTCGCAGTTTCTGAGCTGTGGCAGTTCGTGGTCATGATTTCCTTGAATTTTTGTGCGACTTGGCCAGGAAGTTACTTCCTTATGAAACTGTCTGTCGATATAATGATGTCATCCCTAACTGCAGAGGAAAACTTAATTTTCTGTGTTGATATGTTTTCTCTTGGAGTGCTGTAATTTTCAGCTGTCACTGATGGTTAGCCCCTTTCCCGATGAGGAAAGAGCAGTCTACCAGAGATGATGATTGTAAATACCATACTCAGTTTAAGAATGAATGCCATGCTTCCCACTGTCTTTAGAGTGAGATCTGTAGGCTTGTTGGCAATGAGTAAAACTGTGTTTATGATTTTTGTAGTAGAAATCTGCATTATTGATATTTCCCTAATAGGGTGAAATTGAGAGGTTTTCTCACACCGATACAGTGATTCTTGTGAAAGAGTAACAGTATAAAACGTGATATGGTAAATTTCAACATTTTTTTGAACATGACGTTCAGATCTGTTATTTCAGAGGCTTCAGTTTCTCTATGCATTCTTCAAGTCATGAGATCAAACTGCAATAATGCGTTTTATGTCTTCAGATCTTGCGTATTGATACAGGATTTGAAGTGGATTTTTGCATTGTTCTGCCTGTATTGTCAAAGAATCCAATATAACAGGTTATTGCCTTTATTATAGTGTTTCTGAGTAGGCTTACATTACTGGTTAATTTTTTTCATAGAAAAACATGGTATTTTTAAAAACTCTGCATGGATTAATGAATAAATAAATTCACAATAACTACTCAGGAATTCCCGTAGCACTATAGGAGAACATTTGGCATTCTTAAATTTCTGCTGTCATTTGCTTATAAATTAATCAAGAATAAAAATGGGAAGGCTCCAGAATAACATACTGTCCCAGAACTCCACCAAAGAGTGTGCCTACAAGCTTTTCTAAAACAAATTGCAGTTGAATTGTAAGGCCACTAGCATGTGACTGCTCGAGATGGGTTCTCTGAGGGTGTTTTAGCAGTCTGTTGCTGTCCTGGAGTGCTGAAAGGCTTGTTTCCACACCTCTGACGGATGCTGTTGTAGTATGTTGCAGGCATCAAATTTTTTTCAGGCAAGTAGAAGACTACATGCAAGCAAAACAGAAGCATCTTCAGCCACACCATAGGACTGTATAATTCAATAGTCTGTGAAGTGCTTTCATCTCTGAAGATAGAGTAGAATAGCTTCAATTAGAAGGGACCTACGAAGTCCAGTCCAACTGTTGGACTACTTTGGGGCTGACCCACAGGTAAAAGCGTATCATTAAGAGCACCATCCACATGCCTCTTAAACATGGACAGGCAAAGGCGTCAGCCACCTCTAGGAAGCCTGTTCCAGTGTATAACCACCCTCCTCTCGGTAAAAAGTTTTTCCTAATGTCTCATCTCGACCTCCACTGCTGCAGTTTGAGCCACTGCCATGCATCCTGTCGCTGGATACCAGGGAGAACGGCCGAGTGCCTCCCTCTCCACTGCCCCTCAGGAAGTTGCAGGGAGCAATGAGGTCACCCCTCAGCCTCCTTTTCTCCAAGCGTAACAAACGCAGTGTCCTCAGCTGCTCCTTGTGGGATGTGCCTTCCAGCCCTTGAACTTTTGTCATCCTCTGGACCAACATCCTTTTTTAAATTGTGGAGCCCAGAACTGTGCACAGCATTCCAGGTGAGGCTGCACTAATGCTACGTATAGCGGGAGAATCGCTTCTTCTGACTGGCTGGCTGTGCTGTGTTTAATGCATCCCACGATGCAGTTTGCCCTCTTGGCTGCCAGGCCATGCTGCTGGCTCATGCTGAGCCTGCTGTCAACCAGCACCCCCAGGACCCTTTGTGCTGAGCTGCTCTCCAGGCACTGGGCTCCCGGTCTGTGCCTGTGTCTGGCATTACTCCGTTCCAGGTGCAGAATCTGGCACTTGTTAAACTTTATGCCATTGCTGATGGCTCCGTGCTCCAGTCTATTGAGATCCCTCTGCAAAACCTCATGTCCCTCAAGGGAGTACACAGCACCTCCCAGTTTAACCTTGTCAGCAAACTTGCTAAGCAAACAGCAAAATGCACTCCTGCATTCAGATCAATCAACAGTTCAATCAGTGGACCTTCTATCGCATTGAAAACCCTTGTACATGTGGTTCCAATAGGCAAATTTCTGTGTAGCTTGTTTCACGTGGGTGCTCAATGAAGACCCGACAAATTTAAATGTATTCTATTAAAATGCCAACTTTTAACAACCTCACAATTCAGCTGTATTCCACAGTTCTGCTATCTCTAGAAAATTTTTGCTCTTTTCTTGATCTTCTGCACTTGGTCACGACTTGCTTAAATTGCTGAACTAGATCCAGGATGATTTTCTTTCTAGAATTTAAAACATTAATTGTTTTGAAGCAGTAATTTGCATTCCGTATCACACTGGTTCTTTCTAAAGACACACCCTGTATTCTGTTCATGAAGATCGAAGTGAAATAAGCAACAATGTGACTCATTTGATATAGGTATATGTTTTTTTTAAATTTTACGTTTTTTTAATGCAAGTTACAAATTTTTATTGCCTACTTCAGTAACTATGTGTTTTGCTTTATAATAGCTCGTCTTCATGTAGTTACTTTATCAGAACAGTAATGTGGGAAGGACTGCAGCACGGATGGTTAATCTAGCACGTGCGTTTGTCTTTTCTGCCTCTGTGTTATGTATGGCTGGGAAGTGTTCAGCAGTGGCTTTAAGGTACAAGTGGTAGTAAAGGCTCTAATAACTGATAAGCTTTTGCTTTGGGCACTCTTTATTTCTTCCCTGCATAAAACCCATCAACCCGAGCTATTAAACTTATGTGACAAAATAATGTTATATTATGCTCCTCCTGAATCATGTCATGGAAATCTGCCCAATGTTTGCCAAATGTAGCTAAGCAGCTGCGTGCAATAGACCACATGCTGTTGTCTCCCTTTTGCTTTCATTAAGTAGCTTTACTCATCTGCCTAAATTTTAATCTAAGCCTCCCCATATTCTTTCCAATTACAGGCAAAGCCGCAACAATCTTACCTAAAATAGTGTATTGATAGTGATAGACCAAAAGTGAACCAGGTTAGTTCTGCTTTTGTTGAGAGTTTGATAACTCGTGAGCTGCATCTTAATACAACCTCCTTTTACGAAGTATTGTAGCACTTTTGTATTTAAGATGTATGTAGCATTTTCCTTATAAACCAGTGAAATAAACCAAAGAATTAAGAAGTATTGATGTATTCTTTGTATTTATAGGGACACATAAAACTTGAGCTTTAAGCATTTTGCATCAGAATCTTTCATTTCCCTATTAACAACCGTATGTTATATAGGAAATATTTTAAAGCAACAAGAAATTAGATTTTGTTTCTCTAACTTTTTCTTCTTTTAAGTAGCTTTTTCTTTTTAGCTTTCTGTATTCGTTCTTTTCGTGTCTTCCATCCATCTGTATCTATTTTCCTGCTTTTTTTCTTATTTTCTTTTCGTGAGAAATAGGTCATTGTGTACAGAATAGTGCATAGTAAGTAGGAGTTGAGTACCATCTGAGAAATACCATGTTTAGAAAAAAAAAATTAAGTGGTACCTTTCAAAATAATTAAAAGGCTACATATGGAAAGCAAAACAGCAAATAAACTAGAATAAAAATCAATCAAAATGTACAAAGTTAAAATCAAATAAAAGCATGAAGAAGTAATGCATTTTACAATACAGGGGTCTTGAACAGTCCTTAAACACTTGTTAAATTTAGGGGCTGAAGTCAGACAAGAAGACTCTCATCCTAGAGGAAAATCTGTTACCAGTTTCACTGCAGAAATTGAGAGCCTGCTACAAGGCAAGATGTAGTTTCCCACATTGTTGTGTACAACATTACTCAATCATGAAGACTTCGGGAGAAATACTAATTAGCTCCTAGAAACATACAGAAGCTGACATTTTGGCCCTTTTATGACTCTGTAGGGACTGGCTTTCCAGAGTTTTCTGAAGGCAGGTGTATTCTTTATTGTTTTCTGGAGGATTTGGAAGCAATATGTTGCTAGATTGTTTATGGAATCTTTAACATGTCAGTGACAGACTTGGATCCTACATCTCAGGAGTGATAGTACTGTAATAGCTAGATTGGCAGGGAGAAAAGACGAGGGAGAACAACTAGATGGGGAATGCGGATGGGAGGGGAATTATGGCCAAAAGAAATGCTTGAATGGTCAGAATGGGCTGCTTTCTGCTTTTCTTTCCCTTGTTTTTTCTCTCCATCCTTCTCTTTCCTGTTAGATCTTCCAGCATTTAATGGGTGGGAAAGGGGAGAGGAACTCTTCTTTCAAATTCCTAGTCAAACTTTTTGCACTCTGCAAAAATACCACAGTTCTCCCTCAGACTTGGGAAAATACAGACAAGATTGGGCATGTGTAACCCTTACACTCCAAAACTGTACTAACGTCTTACTGTAAAAGTGGTATGGTCAGGCTTTCTTCACTGAAGTGATATTTTAGTGATATTGTAGACGAATTTTGAATTTCATAAGATACTTTCATTTGGTTTATGTATCTCTGCATAAACGAGAGTATGGATATAATTACAGGATGATTTTGTAATTAGTTATAAGGAGACCTACAGGGGAGACACTATTTATAGTAAGATATGTTTTAAGATTGTAAGAGAATTGGGATTGTCTTGAGGCAAAGCTATCTTTGAAAAACTTTTTTTAGACAACAAAACCAAATACTTGTGGATTACTTTTAAGTGTCTTTTAAGGAATGGATAAACAGAACTGGTATTCTGTCTGTCCCAATAATTAATTTTATTTATATTTTAATTGACTGTAGTCTTCTATACTTTCAACAAAACTTTTTTTTACCTCAGAGAATTTTGCAATTGCTGATGTTTAGGTTAGAGATACTGTAGACTGGCTTGATACATTTCTGTATAGAGGAAGAAATAGCTATATACGCACAGCATGAATTTAATTGCTTCTAGTTTTAAGACTAATATTTTGAAAGGTTTTGTTTAGTGAAGGTTTTGTGTTCCTCTGATTCTTTTCCTTTTTTCCCCCTCTCTGTAGTATTAGCTTTAAAAGGCCAAATTACTACTCTAAGTCAGAATAAATAACTTTCAATTTTCCATAGGAGCTGAAGTTAAAAGATGAAGAATGTGAAAGGCTTTCTAAAGTGCGAGATCAACTTGGACAGGAATTGGAAGAACTTACAGCTAGTCTGTTTGAGGTTTGTTGGAGTCTTCCATGTGATATACTTAAAGGAAGCTGAGCCAGATGTTTTATGTAGAATCAGTGTATCTAATGCTGAATTTTTCTGCAATAAGTTTATAAAGGGATTTGTGTTCTGAAGACCTGGGTGTGTTGGTAGAGGCTTAAGAGCAAGCAGTAGACTTTCACTTAGATGAGAGATGTTGTTGAGCTTGTCAATTTGCCTAGACACAAAATGAAGAAAATAAGGCAAATGTATCAGAAAGCTTAAAACTATTTAGGCTTATTTTTTTTGGCATAAATATTTTGAGACAGCTTCTCTGTCTGACAACAAGGCTATCTAGATAAGAGCTAAATCTGGGGTTGTCATGGTGATTAAATACAAAATAACAGTTCCAGATCAATGGAGGTAGCACAATGTATTACTTAACCATGCTTTCAGCTTTTGAATTTTGGGTCTGGCAGCATGTTACTCCCACAAACTTGAAGAGAAACTGGGTGATGCACCAGGGTGGAACCTGGTTGCAAAGTGAGAAGCCCTGAACTCTAACTGATCTAATGATTCGATGATTCCAAGTGGGACCTTTTCATTTGAGAAAAGCGCAGCGGTGCCAACAAAGATTGTGAGCTTGCCTTAAACAGAAAAAATCTTAAATCCACACTTGAAGCAAAATCAGTTGTCATTTTATCATGGAATGCCTAGACGCTAAATTATATGCAAACCTGTTGGAATAAATTTCGTAAACCTGTGATACTTAGTGTTTACTAATTTTTAAGTATTGGTTTTCAGCAAATGAATAGAGAGAAAACATTAGACATGTTTTAGAAACAATGTTGTTGATGTTGTAGTGTTATAAAAGTGCTATCAAAACCTGGAAAATATTGACGTTCAAAAATGAAATAACAAACTGCTCTGTGGATTGGCAATGCAATTTATTTCATCATACAAGTAGGGCAAAGTTACTTAAAATATGAAGCAGTTTCTGCATGTAGAGTATATATGGAACACTGGAAAGATACTTTTTAGCATAAATATTTGTGTAGATTGGGTGGAGGAAAATGGGCAGGAATTTTAACTGTAGAGGAATAGACGTAATTATCCATGTAATTTTACGTTAATGACACTTGATAACTTAAAACAATGTATCAATTTGTTAAAGCTATGTTTGAAATATAACACATCAGTAATGATGATTCAATGAGTTTTAATTACTCAGAACTCCCAACTGCTGTGGGCATGTCACTTGAATTTTCTTTTGTGATACAATTTCACTAAGAGTCTCTAATAAAACACAACATTGAGGTTTCTTGATTTTTGCACTGGGATCTACAGCACTTGGGTTCACGTTCAATTCTGACTCCCGTTAATTTCAGTGACCGTGTAAGTGGATATGCTGGAGCTTATATTAATGTATCCCAATGGAGGATCAAGACTTGTTTTGCACAGCTGGATGTATATGTTACATTATTACACTGTAATAGCACTGTAACATGCTTTGCTTTCAAAGGTGCATCACTAAGCAGAAACTGCATGGTCAATGTTAAATGTATTTGTACACATTGTATAAATGTGTATGTTCCCATTCCTGCATGTGTCTGTTGTTATTTAAGAGAATTTTACAAGCCCATATTACACAGCTGTGTTGTATGTCAGTGGGAGCCAGATGTTCTGGTATGGTGATGTATGAACTTTTTTGTTTTATTTATATAGCGTCCAGATATGTGCTAGGCGCTTTACAGATATGAGAAGGATCCTATCCCAAGTAATTTAGTCAGTGGCCCTGATCTTTCAGTTTTTGTTGCCTTCAGTAAGTACCAAATAAGAACAGAAATTTGATCACAGGTGCAAATTGCTGGATCAGAGCCTAAACAAATACATTATGCAGACAAAAAGCTAGAAGTCTGAGGTAAAAGGATATTTAAAAAAAAAAATCCCAGTCCTTTTACACTTTCTTCATTATTAGGTTAGTCTTGCTTGCTTACTTGGATTGGTTTTTAGTGCTTTGTCTGCTCTACTTATGGAATGTTTATTAATCCACAAACTATTTTTAAGCTTTTACTTTACTTTTTTATTGATGGTAAGAATTCAGACTTCAGTTGTTTGACCAGTTTCTTCATGCAGAAATTTACAGTTGACTAAAACTGGTTATTCTGGCTAGAAGAAGGGAGAAGTTCTTTTGAATGTGCTACTGTGCCCATGTTGCTTTTGTTGCCACTGGTTCAGTCTTTCTATTGGGGGTCAAGGAACTTCGATTGTCAGCTCCTGACACGTGACCAGAGCCTGGCAGTCATGACAGGTATTGTTTCTGCTGGAGGGGGGTTGGCTGTGGCTGGGAGGAATTGCTGAATATCTGTATCTGGGCTCAGCACCAAGGAGAAGGAACTTGCCGGTGCAGTGATGAATCCAAATGATAGATTTAAAGGGGTTTTTGGTATATATTTATTTAATTTCAGCAGATTGTTGCACAACTTATTATTTACAAGTAATCTCTGTGAAGCAAAAGTATGATATAACTCCTTAGTTTTTTTAACTTGATCTTGTAGATTTGTTAAAGCATTTACACTAGCTGAACATTTTTTACAGGAAGCACACAAAATGGTTAAAGAAGCTAATGTCAAACAAGCTGCAGCAGAAAAACAGTTAAAAGAAGCACAGGGAAAAGTGAGTTTTTTCCAACTTGCTTGCTTTGTCTTTTCACGTGGTTCTAAAGCTAAAGTGTGAATGATAAAAAGATGTTTATGCATTATTAAAACAATACTGGGTTGTTCTGTGTTGCCTTGACCTGTTCTTAGCTAACACTGATAGATGTAGAGTCTTTTTGAGCATCATATCAGATATCTTCATATCCTATGAAGAAAGGCTGAGAGAGCTGGGGTTGTTCAACCTGAAGAAGAGAAGGCTTGGGGGAGACCTCCTTGTGGCCTTTCAATACTTCAAGGGGGCTTATAAAAAAGATGGAGAGCAACTTTTTACATGGGCAGATAGTGATAGGACAAAGAGGAACAGTTGTAAACTAAAAGAGTGGAGATTTAGACTAGATGTTAGGAAGAAATTCTTCACTCAGAGGGTGGTGAGGCACTGGAACAGGCTGCCCAGAGAAGCTGTGGATGCCCCATCTCTGGAGGTGTTCAAGGCTGGGTTGGATGGGGCTTTGGGCAACCTGATCTGGTGTGTGTCATCCCTGCCCATGGCAGGGGGGTTGGAACCAGATGGTCTTTAAGGCCCCTTCCAACCCAAATCATCCTATGATTCTATAGCTAACGAGGTGTACAAGGAGCCAGTGCAGTTGCATAAGGATCTGTGTGTTAGTACTGTTGGAAAATGAAGTCTTGATTTGAGCAGAGGTAATTGGAAATTTTGTTAAATGATATAACACATTCATAGGCTAATATGATATCTTTGTTTATGACTTTTTATTTTCAAGATTGATGTCCTGCAGGCTGAAGTAGCAGCATTGAAGACACTAGTACTGTCTACTTCACCGACATCTCCAACTAAGGAGCTTCAGTCTAGTGGAAAAACTCCTTTTAAGAAAGGGCATGCAAGAAACAAGAGTACAAGTAGTGCTATGGGTGGCAGTCATCAGGACCTTACCATGATGCAGCCAATTGTAAAAGACTGCAAAGAGGTAACAGTGCAAGGATTGTCCTCTTTTTGCTGATAAACAAGTTTTATTGTTTTGTTTTTTCCTCACAGTAAATGTAGCATATACTAGATCTTGTTATACTGATTATTGAAGAAATATTTTTGTTAATGAAAGTTTTTTTTATATCCCAGTAGATGTTGATTTTTCCAAGCTTTGTTTACCTTTAAATCTTCAAGGGAGGATGAGATAAAATTTGAAATATTGGAATTACTAATTTAAAGATGGGAATTAAAAGAAAACAAAACAAAAATAAAACCAAAACTCAACAGTAGAACTGAATGGCAAGCTCTAATGGCTTTTTTTGTCAAGTCCATCACTGGAAGTTCATAAGCTTTCATAAACTTTTCATAAACTGTCACAAGAAAAGAGGAAGAGCCATTTTGTAGATCAATAATGGATGAAAGGGAGTGAGGGGAAAACAGAATCAATGACAATTTATTAGAGAAGAGGAGAGTTACCACTGGAGTCCCAGAGGGCCCTGTGTTTTTATCTACTCATGCCATTGAGAGTGGGGAAATATTGAGGGAGCATCTTGGTGCTCAAGTCCTCAGAATGATAGTACCTGAAAGTGACCAGAGTTGTGAGAAGGATCTGTCTCATGATAGCGAATGGGTAGTAGAACAGCAGATGAACTTCAAAATCCATAAGTGAGAAATAATATATCTAGGAAAAAAATGCAACTCTAGCAGACATGCAGTTGTGGGCTTAGAATTAGCTACATGATGCAGAAGAAAAAAAGTAGTGTACTTGTGGATGATTCGCTGAAGGTACCATGTCAGTGTTCAGTGATGGTCAAAGACCCACAGAGCCTTAGGATTTATTAGGAAAGGAATAAATGGCAAAACAAAGTGTTATACTGCTGTATAAACATGGAGTAGATATATGTGTCCAGTTCTGCACACAGTTATACCTACATCTCAGAAAGGCCATAATGAAAATACAAAGTAGTGTGACATGATCAAAGCTATAGAAGTCTTTCTGTGTAGGGAGACTAGGACTCTTTACATTGAGATGCTCTGAAGGTAGAACAAAAATCTATACAATTCCAGGTGACAGGGGGAAGATGAATGGTGAACAAATATTAATGATTTCCTCTAATGAGAAAGCTCTGGAAACTAAAAGGAAAATCATTTTCAATCTGCGTAACTAAATTTTACAACTAATTGTCACAAGATCATAGCAGGACAAAAAAGTGTTGAAAATACAGTCAGGTAAAGTTACAAAAGAAAAGCCTGTCAAGGTATATGGAAGATGGATACGATTTTTGGATCAGGAAGCCTCTTTAACTACAGATTGGTAAAAGTTGGGAGGGTATATAATGAAGACCTATCACTGTATTTCCTCTTGTACTGCTCTGCAGGCAGCCCTCAGTCACTGCAGGCCATTATCAGAGAGGGTAATGAGCTAACTGGATCTGTAATGTGATTCACAGTGGTCATTTTTATACTTTATTTTGCAAGTCATCATTAAGTGCATTTATACTATATGCCTTTTTGTTATAAATCTAGAGAAGGCATTTTTTCTGTTTTATCGTTATCCCCCCCTGCCCACC
>VXAA01003011.1:228105-240718 GCA_013399115.1 Anseranas semipalmata
TTTATGTCATCTTTACTTACTTTCACTGGTACCCAGGATGCTTTTCTTATTAAAATTGAATCCTTGTTGCTCTTCAGAAAGATGCAAACAAAACTGGGACGGAACCTTTGTAAACTTTGTAAGCATCAAATTGAGGTTGTGACTCAATGAAATTTTTAAATACTGGGCAAGAGCAGGATAGCGGAAAAATTGGTTTTGTCTCAATTTCCTGTGGAGAGAAAGTGGTGAATGTAAAGGACATGCTGCAGAAGGTCCAGTCTTCCTGACATTTTTCTGTGTCTCCTTTTTGTTGGCTGGACAAGGAGGTGCTTTGAGGCTGCTCAAAATAGGTGACTATTTTTTCCAGTTAGGAAGAAGGAATTGCTAGGAAACACACAGCTTTTCCATCCACTGGGACTTGAGTCTTTCTGTCTGTCTTCTGAGCAGACATGTTTGAGTGCAGCATGGGATGAAGAAAAGAAGACTGCCTCTGGCATAGTGGTTAACATGTTCAGGTTTAAGCAGGGGAGGCCTGCCTTCCCTACTGCGTTCATTATCCAGTGCTGTGTGTTTTTGTTTACTGTTGGTCTAAAGGAAAAGTTTTTGCATTTCTGGGAGCTGGGTCTGAAACTCCACTTCTGCTTCCTTTTTACTAAATATTCTTACCAATGAATTTGGTTACCCTTTGCATGCCATTCGTCTGGTTTTGAGTGACTCGGCTTCAAAAGAGGGGCTTGGCTGCCCTCACACAGAGGTATGTAGTAGCCTTGTGGTGCAGGAAATAGCTTTGGTAAGCCGTACAGAGAGCCTACCATGCAGAGCTTTACGTTTCCAGGTGTTGGATGAAGCTAGGTAGTCCATGTCAACCCTCAGGTTCCTTTGTGGAATGTAGGCAGAGATGGAGTGGCTGTCTACACTAAATCGCAGTAGAGCCACAAGGGTGCCAGCATCCCAGACAACAACTTCCTAGTATGTGGGAGTAACCTCAAGGATAAGTAGATGTGTCAAACTAATTTAGGTATGAACAGGATTTAGGCAAGCTGAATAGCTGCCTGGATATTAAGCAGGCAGGTAACATCCACTTGGTGTAAATACTAAATGCATCAATGTTTTTGTTTTTTTGTTTTCTTTCCCAAGGAACTGAAATGTTTCTCTGATGTTGTAGTTTACTGGAAAATTAAAACATTAAAAAGTTAAAAATTATAATTACAGTTGGCTGTGTATTTAATTGCGGGTAATCAAAACTTTGATCTAGTGAAAGTGCAAGTAAAGGTAGGGAGCAGATACATAGCACAGAGGGTAGATTGGAAAGGAAGAGCATGAAGCTATATTCACTGAGCAATTTTTTCAAGGCAGCTTTTTTTTTTAATAAATTGTAGGTTTGGGCAAAATTGAGTTAGATATAGAAAATAACCAATAGTTACTAAGAAATGCATTGTAATTTTTTGATTTGTACTGTATAATTTTAAAGTAGCATTTTTTTTCTGCTGATATCCCCTGATGGTACTCTATTTTAAAACCAAACCTGAGGTGGGTTTTAAGGTATGGGAAATGCTCCTTTAGGGGAGCAAGTTACACCTATTGAGTTTCATTCCTGCAGTGAGGTTGGTGGCTTAGCAACCAGAACATTTATGGACTAGCTTAATTAAGATGGTTGTTCCTGATTGTACCTGAGTGCAAGGCAAGTAGTTCTAATGGAAAACAAATTTGCAGTCTATAATTTTTGTAGATTCTTTTTCAAGAAAAAAAAAAGAAACAAAATTAGTCCCCGAAACACACATGTAAAAGAATGGTAAAGTGCTGGGAGCTCAGAGAAAGGGTGATGCATGGTAAAGAATAAGACTGAAAGAGGTTGGTTCAAAGTGATGTACTGATCTTTTAAAATGAATTAAAAAACAATTTTGATTTTAGCATACATTATTTTCCCTTTTTCACTCTCATCTATATTATTTGTTTTAAATATTAGAAGATTTTAGAATTACACTTGCTTTTTAAGATGCATATTATAAAAGCAGTATTAATATTTGTGTGTAGGGTTTTCTTTGAAACGCTTTCTTCTAAAATACTGCTTTTCTTTCTCAGTCCCTCTTTTTCTATTCTATTTGTCTCTTTTCATATTCTGGAGTGGAGTGGCAACCTAAGAAGCTCACAGAGGGAGCAGCATTGGGATCTGCTTCTCATTTTTCCATTTTTGTAACCTTGTTGTTTGTCATCTTTTGACTGCACAGTCAGTTTGTTTTTTTTTCCTCATTCTGCATGACTGCCTGCCATTTCTAGGGGCACTTTTCCTACAAGATTCTGTTTCTTTCCTTTACTGCATCTCATCTTTGGGGGCTTCCCGACCTTCCTGGCCTATTTTTGGCCTGCAGTGTGTATCCCTTCATATAGCTTTAGGCTTGGGTTTTGGGAGTATAGGCCTGTTACAATACAAAAAGGGATTTGACAACCAGTTGGAGGTGAAGGTGCTGAAGTCTGTGTCAACAGAATCTCAAAGCCAGTCTGAGCACATCAAGATGGTGTCACATATCTTAGGAAAGTGATTTCAAGGTGTTTGTAGCTGGGGCATAGTATTCTTTCACAGTGTGGTAGAAAATATAGTTTTAAGGCTCATTATTTACCTGTGGATATTTGCAGATGATCAACACCAGTGTGATAATTACAGTAGTTAATATGTGAATCTTTGCGTTTTAGGCTGACCTATCTTTGTACAATGAATTCAGATCTTGGAAGGATGAGCCTACTATGGACAGAACATGTCCTTTCTTGGACAAAATCTATCGGGAAGATATTTTTCCATGTTTAACCTTCTCAAAAAGTGAGGTAAACAGTTTAAATGTTGTCACTGATACTTTTCCTTTAAATATGTTACATGAAGCCAGTCAACTGTATTTCAAAACTCTTCATATGGAGTTTTACCATTTGTGTTTCATTAGAGTATGACCATTTACAGTGAAGTACCTAAGATTAGTCTGAGGTATTGAAATCAGTTTTTCTTCACCATTTGCTATTCCAGCTATGGCCACCTTAGGTGGAGGCTGTCTACATCTTAGATGTTAATGCTGTCTAGTAGAATCAGTGTTTGTAGGAATGGATGGTGGATTTTTCCCTGATATGTCAAAGGTACTGTTTATTAGAAATAGTGTCCTGTCACTGTCCCTTGTTTATATAGGGGGCAGTAGAGACCAACATATTTAATTTTGTTGACCTATTTTCTCTCCCATCGATCAGAGCAGCTGGAAAGCCCAGTATCTTCTTGAAGAGAGGTTTGAGTTTCAAGAATTAGACTTTGGGATTTGAAGTGATTCAGCAGGGACCGTTTGGGAATATGGTTTCAGATGAAACAAATGATGTGACTTTTTTTGTGATTTTTTTTTTTTTTCCCCTCCCCTGCTTTCCCAAATACAGAGGAAGGAATGGTGTTTTACTCATCCTAGGAATACTTTGGAACTGGTTCCAGCTGCAGCTTCTGTACTTAGTCTTTGTTCTTAAGCAGCATTTATTGGCTGCAGTTGCAGTATCAGTCTCTGGGGAAAGGGACTGTGTTTGTAGATATTTATTAAAATAATAACAAATTTTAAAGCCCTCAGACTTGATTTTTTTCAATAAAATTAAACACCTCAGATGGAAAAGGCTGTATTTTTCATAATGCTTATCTGTTGTTTTCCTATGGTGTATGTACTTTTCCCATGCTTTTCAGCTGCTGTTACTTGTTGGCCATAAGCATGCATTATATTTATTTAATTGTATACTAGTTCATTAGGATTGGTCTAGAGCATCATATGAAACTCTCCCACTAAAAAGTTTACTCAGTTACTATGGGAATTAAATTACTTCTGCAATATGTGTAAGTAATCCATCCTGTCGTCTTTCCCAGCAACTCTTTTTTCCACTTCAGTGGTGATACAGTTACTGTAGAATCGTATTTCCTCTAAGGAAAGAATGAGGCTCCTAGCACTTGTCAGCTATGTCAGTTATTGTTTCCAGATACTGTGCATAGTGACAAACTTCTGTTTTCCTTTGAATAACAATAAACTACTGTTCAGTTGAACAATAAATTACATATGCATATGTTTTTGAATAATTGGGAATGCAGTTATCTGGATGGTTGAAGTATTATATTAGGTCTTTATAGCCTCTTGTGTATATATGTAATCTTCTGTTTTGCATTTGGTAAATGGTATTGGGAGAGTATTTCATATGAATTTCTTTCATAATAACATTCTATTTTTAAAATATTCAAAGTACAATAGAAAAATATTTCTATTACTTAGTAGCAAGGAACATGGGTGCAAAATTATTTAACTACTAACATAAATTTCACTGTCTTTTAAATCAAGTAATGGATATTACTTGTGCATACTTAAAACAGTCTTGGGCAAGTGTTGAGTCCAATCAAGCAAAAAATGAGCATATTTCTAATGTGTAGTAATTAATATATAAATAATTAACATAAAAACTGCACTTTGTTTCTGAAGGTGGTGTTTTACCTATACCAGTGTTGTAAAGTCACAGTAACCTGTTGGCTCTTCTATATATTGTTCAGTCTTACTTTTTTGAACACCTTTCTAAAGTGATCTTTGACTGAAAAACAGTGGATTAATATTTACTTTTTTTTTCCAAAGTATGGAAGGCATGCTGTGTCATTTTGTTTTTCCATAGGACATGATAAAATTAGAGCAATTTTTTAAATAAGCAAAGTTTGTGCTGTATCCAGTATCTGACAAAAACTCTCCTTGTACAAATGTATGTGCTATTTGGGCTTATGAGGAGTGACTGAAAATATAGTTAGCGTACTAGTCAAGCATAACATTCCATGCTGTGAAGGCAGTTATCTTGCCTCAGGGAGGGCAGGGTTATTTGGAGGGCAGAACTTAAACTGGAGGCTGGGAATGGGACCTCTGGTGTATGGCATAGGCAACATCTCATTTGTAATTGAATTCCTGTTTGAGTTGACTTCTTCAGTGTTCCTAACTTTACAGAGGCAGAAATGTGTCACTGCTTTGAGGCAATGGATAACACTGAGCTGTTTTTAACCGCTTTCTAAATTTCTTTTGCAGTTGGCCTCAGCTGTTCTGGAAGCTGTGGAAAACAATACTCTGAGCATTGAACCTGTTGGCTTGCAACCTGTTCGATTTGTGAAAGCTTCTGCAGTTGAATGTGGGGGACCAAAGTATGTTAAGCTAACAGACAGAGGGGGAATCTGGACTCATTTGAGATAACTCTTGGATTGAGAAAACTGCTATCAACTGTTCACCTGACTGAAATTTGTATATCTTAAACTTGTAAATATTTCATAAAAATCTCAGATTTCAAGATTGCTGTTGCAAAATTTTATGGGGAAAGTAAGCAACTACACTTAAAGGTTTGTTCTATATTAGCCTTTTTAAGATAAATTCTCTTTTTGGGAGAGCTGCTTATAGTCAATGCATCATAAGTGAATAAAAGTAACATTCACTTCTGTGGAGAAGACTAGCCTGATACTTAAAATGGAGTCTTTTTGAACTAAGGGCTAACACCCGGAAAGCATCATGAAAATATAGGTATAGAAGTAGTACAAGCTCAATGTCATACATCTAACATATTTATGGTATAAGAAATGCAGGACATAAGTAGCATACAGACAAAGTCAGCTGAAGGATGTGAGAGGAGATATGTAAAGTAAACCCTCTGAATGTGAGCAGGAGGAATGTAATGAAGAGGGAATGAAGGTGAGGGTGAGTTTGAACCTAAAGCAGGAAGTGTGGATGAATGACCAGGTGGCTGCTTTAGAAAGTTTGGAATGGTCCTAGAAGAATCTGAAGCAAGATGATGTCAGGTATTGATGCAGACATTAAAGTTAGGTGGTAGGAACTTCCCTAAGGCACCGCGGCTTTGAACATGGAGAGGAAGGAAGGGATTTCTAGCGTGCTTTAGTGTATGTCAGGGTTAAGCAAACAAAGCCATTGTAAATCTGGAGCCTTCCAAATCTTGAGAAAGTCTTGACTTCTCTGCTGGAGATCTTTTGGACAAGTTGACATTCCTCTGTAATATTTGTTTTGATAGACTCAGGTTTCTGGTAGAAGACTTGCATCAAAATGTTTTCAACTAGCTTAAGATTTTTCTTTCTCATTGCTACTGTTCTTTAGTTCTCACTTGTTGTTTCTGGGTGGAAGAGAAAATACATTTAACACTTCAAAGGAACTTTTTACTTTTCCCTCTAAAGAAGCTGTATAAAATGAATATTATGTTTTATGACTTACACTGGTAAGGATCAAAGACTACTAAATTCAGGCATTCGGATATTCTTCAGCTTACTATGAGCAGAAAATGTGTTCTTTGAGCTGTTACAATCCCCAGTCAGAAGGCCTCGCCACAAATGATGGTGATTTCAAGGCGTGGTGATTTCAAGTCCAAGATGCACTGCTATGAGCAGCATTCCATGAATGCAATGGGGAATGGGGACAGCAAGAAGCTACTGAAACGAGTTGTGTGACATCAAAGAGCAATTGACAAACTGATTTAAAATTGTTGTGATTCAAGCAACTTCCCTGCATCTTGACTTGATAAAATACTCAAAAATAGGGTACTCATTTGCATCATTCAAAAGTTTCATGAGATTTTTAACCTATTTTCTGCAGTATAATCCTTAAGTAGTTGGCTGGGCATATATTAACATTTTGAGATGTCTATGCAGAAATTGTGCTTTAGTTACGTCAGACATATCAAAAGACCAGGTTTATTCTTTTCTCCCTTTTTCCACTGTCATGTAGTGACAAAAACTTCAGTATTACTGCTTGTGGTTAAGTAAGAGGTAAGGAACATGCAGTATTTAAGCTTAATTTGACAGCAAATGTGCTTTGTCTTAAATATTACTGGCACTGAATGGGAAACGACTGTTTCAGTTTTCACTTAATCAGAGTAGCAGTTTCGCAGTTTCACATCTTCTAATTTTATATAGTGAAAATCACTATTTTTATTGAAACCATGTTCTTTAATAGGTAATGTAATATAGACAAACAGTGTAAATAATAACAGTAATTAGAATAATGCTCCTAAAAGAATTCTTTTATTGTACAATTGCCTAGGGGATAGGGGGGACCAGATGCATAAAATAGCAGGTAATAAATAGCCCAACAGCAAAACAAGGAGTGGAGGGCAGGGAGCTCTGATAATAGCGAAAAAAGGTTCTTGACATACAAAAGTTATTGAATGGTGCCTGTGATGGTGTGTAGTAAGTATTGCCTTAACAAAAGACAGCTGGGTTTCCCCACAGGATTCGAGTAATTGTCCCCATGGGGAGCAAAGCACTAAGCTGCACTTGTGCTGTGCAGTGCAGAACTCAGCCATTAGTAGTAACTGTCATGCCAAGGTTTAACCTGGTGTGATGGAAGATAACATACAGAATGTAATTCTATTGCCAGAAGGAAAAAAAGGGCTTTATTTTCTTAGCATTAAAAATTTGTCTATCTGCTCACAAAGGCTTGACTGCAATTGTGATCAGCTTGCTTCAGCTACTATAGGATTTCTTGGATCAATGGACTTTTGTCAGTTTTCATAAATTACTGTGGAAAATGATATACACTCTTGAACTTTCTCCTGTCTTACATGGTTTTGTGAACCAGCTGCAGACTATTTAAAAGGGCCTCTGGGCCACTGTTTAGAACTGTAGAAGCTTAATAATTTTCCTTTCACTTTTGAAAGGCTACTGCTTCTCAGACTCCCTAATTTCAAGAGATAGAAATGGAAGGGAGAAGAGCCAGCAGCTTTCAAAATCAATGAAACAGTGGATACCATGACAACCCAGTTCATCTGAGATGCTGCAATATAGAAATTCCAAGTAAATCACACGCCTGGTGTATTTACATTCATTAAGATTGTATTAATAGCAGTTTCTTCAACTGAGATGTAAAACTTCAGAAAAAAGAATGCTGGAGGCATTATTTTGAATTCTTTGTTTTTTTTCTGAATTCTTTTTTGGAAAATTCCTGGTGACTACTGACCTTTCCTTGTTCCTGGATGTATTTGCAATACACCAGAAAAAGTAAATTTAATTATTTTACCATCACTTTTTATAATGGTAATAGAATTATTCCCAGGCAACCTGTTTTCCTTTGCCTCAAACTCTTCTGTACTCTGAATGTAAAAATGTGATTTCAGTTTGGGCATAAGTACAAAGCTTATCTTAGAGTGCGTCTGACAGAGGCTTCAGAGAATTCACTGTTATTTTGTCGGGCTGATATTTTTTTATGACATGTATTGTCAAGCAGAAATTTTTAAAAATCTGTTTAAATGTTGGAATTGACTGATAATGTAAACAAAGCTTATTTCACATATAAGGTGTTAAAGAATTCCCATTGTTCCAGACCGTCAGACATGAACTAGTGAATGTGGAGGTACCTTAGCAAAGCTGACAAAAGATTTAAAAATCAGGAATACATCATGATGCACTGGCATTGAAACAAAATTAGTCCATGTCAAGCTAAATTAGTTGACAACATCATTTTGTAAGTTGCAATTATTACATTATGGCAGAGACTTGGGTATCTGTGCTAATATGAACTAATTACATGAACACTTTAAACACATGTAGGTGTTAGACATTGTCAGATTTGTTTATTAAATTCTGCAAATTTTTTATTTTGTAGGAAATGTGCTCTCAGTGGACAAAGCAAGTCATGCAAGCATAGAATCAAATTAGGAGATTCAAGCAGTTACTACTACATTTCTCCTTTTTGTCGTTACAGGGTAAGTAGATTTAGCATGATTTCATTTTGGGTAGTTTTTTTCCACAACATTATACAAAATATTAACCACCATTATTTTTATGTGGGTTCAGATCACTTCTGTGTGCAACTTCTTTACATATATTCGATACATACAGCAAGGACTGTTGAAGCAGCAAGATGGTGAGTAGCAAATTGTATTTTGCATATATAAACAGAAATTTACATAGTGCATGTGCCTAAAACCTGCTGTTGGTAGTCATTGTTGTAATTATGAGAACTTGGTGATATCCTGTGATCCCTTAAAATTATAAAGAAAAAAAACGGTGCTTTTTAGTCCATTTAAAAAAAAACTACATTATTCAGTGAGAAATTTCATGAAAAATTGTGACGAGGAGTTAGTGACAATTTTTCTACACCATATTCAAAAAATTAAGGCTCTTTCTCAAAGTGTGGTAACACTTATGGCCTTTTCTCACTGTACATCATTTTATGCTTCCAGTTCCATTGTTTTGTTCTTGTTCAAGCTTGAAAACAAGGCCCAGTTTTTTGGTTCTAACACATACAATAATGTGAAATTTTTCTCAAAAAAAGAAAGTGTTGCATTGGTTAGAGAGACCAAAAAATCTTCAGTTGGTTTGATCTGGGCCATTCTTTGTTCACGTTGTGCACTGACACATTTTTTCTCATTTTGTGCATTGAAAATTCAGGCAGCCCTTTTAGTCAGACTGTCTTTCAGGGAGAACTGACGTGGATGTCAGAGTGTTTTGTGTTAAGTAGTTTTTAAAAAAAGTGAAATTATATTGTAATCGTTTATCTGAATGCAGCTGAAAAATAAGCACTTGGTCTCTGATGTGGCATTGAAAGGTCTCTTGATTAGGACTCTGTTTATAAATGTATCTGCTAATGTAAGGCTTGATTTCTCACCTCACCTCTTTTCCCTCTGCAACCCAAAAGGGTAATGTGTTTTACTGCTGTTGCTTCAGGCTGTTTTTTTTTTTCCCCACCAGAGTTACCTGGTTGCTTTGTTCCTGTCAGGATAGCATATCCAACAACTGTCTATTTAAACTCTTATCTGGGCAGTGAATTGGAAATTTGCTTAACTGTGCTATTTGGTTTCAGTACGTCCATAAAAAAGAAGATGGCTATGAAAATGTACACACTGTACATCTAGGTTACTTAATTCTGGATTTAAAAAATACACTGCGTGTTGTAGTTGTTCTTCAGTTGCAAGACTATTTGCAAGACTATTAGACCATATTATCACTATAAAAGAAAAAATCATGATGATTTGTGTTTAAACAGTGCACAAGTGATTTAGTTATATTTCCTGTCCAGGTCACAGAATATAACTAAACAGACTTCCATCTAAGGTTTTTGAAATGGACTTCATCACTTAGGTTTCTGGATTTGCTAAGCACTTCAGATAGTGGAAATTTTGGGATAAATTAAAAGGATATGGGATATCCCTGTGGTCAGTTTAGGTCAGCTGCCCTGGCGATGCCATCCCCCCACTTGCCCACCCTGAGCCTACTGGCCTTGGGGGTGTGTGGGAGAGACAGCCCTGATCCTGTGCCAGCCCTGCTCTGCAATAGATAAAACATCAGTGAGATATCAACCGTGTTCTAACAGCAGGTGCAGAGCACAGCACTATATGGGCTGCTGTGGGGAAAGTTAGCTCCATCCCAGCCAGACCCAGTACAAGCGCCTATGTAGTTTCAACTAAAAATTGTTTACTTCACTATTAATAAGATAAAGAAATTGACTTAATATGTTATCCATCAAATAAAATGTTTTCAGCATCATCAGAATTACTTATTCTTCACAAGTAATTTTGGAAAAAATTTGGCTCGGTGTTTCAGATCAATTGTCATCTTTACCATTAAAGACAAATTTGCATTTGTAGCTTTATGCAAATATTTCAACAATACCTTTGAACAATGTAGGCACTCATAATTGTCTGTATTGCTTGTATTTCTACTCTTAAACAATATCATTTTTGAGATAGAGTTCACTTTTGCAAAAGTGTTTTTTGACATATAGTACAGAAGACCTTAACCTCAGGTTAATAACCTTTATATTCATTCTGCATCATAATCTTGACTGCATGGAAATAATTTTTGTCTGGAATAATTATGTACTCAATTATTTTGATTTGTGTTGCAGTGACGTCTAGCAGCTTAAGGTATGCACCAGGCTCATCATGTTTGGCAAAATACAGATGAAATTAAAAAAAATCTTTCCTCTCTAATTCATTGCTGTTGTCAGATTTCTGTTAGGAAGAAAAAAGAGGGAGGAAGAAAGATGGAATGGAAAAATTACAACAAAATTACAGGTTCTGTGATGAAACAATTTTTACTTAACCAACAAGTCCTACTTCTTTCTTTTTGTAGTCTTTTAATTATAAAGAAAATGAATCAATGGGCAGGAAAATTAAATTGAGAAACTGCACTTAATGAAGCTGAAGAGAAATACTGATGCATTTTTGTTCCCCAATTAAAAAAAAATTAAATCTAAAATTTAGTCTTTTTTTAATAGGACCGTCTTTTAGAATTTTCAAATAAAATATTTTTTTCAAAAACCGAACACAAATAGCTCTCACATTTTAATTCTGGTTTCACTAGATGTTTGTTACTTCTAAAGTTTCCTTAAACTGGTGTACAATGAGGCAGTGTGTATACTTAATGAATTAATGTTTTATTTTAACTTATGTTTAATGATATTTCTATCTATTTCAGTGGATCAAATGTTCTGGGAAGTTATGCAGCTGAGAAGAGAGATGTCACTAGCAAAACTTGGCTATTACAAGGAAGAACTCTAAATCTTTTTACTCTTGCTCATGCATGAACTTCATTTAATATACATCACTCTAAAATTGCTGAATCTTTTTTGTCACTTGATATTTATTTCCACAAAGTGGGTCCAAAATCTTTCTCCTTTTGCAGATTGCACTAAGAAGTACTGTGATTGTTTTAAACTGACCTATGCTGTATATGCGTACATACAATACCTAGTTGAACAAATGTGGTAAGCACTTGCAGGTGTATTAGTGATTGTAATTTACATTAAAAAACAAAACTTCTGATTAAATAAATGTTAGTCTGAAGCAGTATCTGTCGTCTGTTCTTTGTGATGCGGAATGATGTGAACCTTTCTGAAAAGATAAGTAATTCCAAACTGTGAAACTGAGATGATTTTATGATGAGGGAGTGAATGCCTGGTATTTTCCTCAGTGTAGTGTTTAGATGCATGTATGTATCTTCTTTGTGTATGTATGCCAATACAGTTAACAGGTCATTAGGAAAAATTGGTATTCTTGTAAGTGCTGCTTTCCTATGTTTTTCATTTTTAAAGCAATATAAGAGAATCATACACTGAAGAGTCAACAACATAATAAATTGGGCTATCCTCTCTCTAAAGTAGGGTGCTTTTCAGACATCAAGAAACAATAAAATTACCTTGGTCACTCTTTTGGGTCTCGCTTAGACAAGTTAGAAATCTCTCTTGACCCCTATCTGACTACTAAAAACTTTTCTTTCCCTCTAATTTGCTTTCATTAGTTTTTTTTATTATTTCTTTAAATGAATTTTTATACTTTTTTGAAATTTCCAATTTCCATTGTTTTATACGTTAATTTCCCACAGCTGTCTTTACATCTGCAAATATCCATTACATGAATTTCTTTAACATGTTGATTGTAATTTACATGTAATGTTAGCAGTTGCGGTCAGTCCACAGCACTTCATCATCTGCCATTCCTTCATGGTCATGTTCTTCTGTACTCCAGTGTGGGGTCCCTCCCATGGGATGCCATCCTTCCCAAACTGATCCTGCGTGGGCTTCCCACAGGCTGCTTCCAGAACTGCTCCCATATGGGTCTGTACCATGGGGCCCATCCCTCAGGACCAAACTGCTCCAACATGGCTCCCCCA
>VXAA01003011.1:241003-315412 GCA_013399115.1 Anseranas semipalmata
GACCTGACACGGGGCAGCTGCTGGGTTCCTCTCACAGAGGCCACCCCTGCAGCCCCCTTGCTACCAAACCCTTGCCACATAAACCCAATACAGGTAGACCTGTTATGTAAAAGCCTTTTTGGAAAAACACTAGGTCTTGATCATGACAGCTATTTATACAGTTATAGCAGTGGCAGGTAAAGCGATGAACACAAATGGAAGTTTATGGAAGTTCTCCAAAAAGAAGCATCTTAGTGGTTAAAATTTCTTTTGTTTGATGCCAAACAAAAATAACATTTTTCATCACTTTCTTACTGGAGTGTGCCCTCCACCCCCCTTTTTAAAAAATAAATAGAATGGGCAGCAAAATTTAATACCATATTTGTGTTGCATGCACAGATATGCCTGAAAATGCTTTGCTAGTGTGCAATCGGGCATTTCCACATTAAGATTAAAACAAACAACTGAGCCTAAATCTTTTACTAGTAATGGACTACGTCCAGCCTAGGTTATTTCAGTCCTAATGAAATATTTTTTGTCAATCTCCTATGGCTGGGTGCAAGTTTCTGCTGTAGAAACCTGCAAGAATTCTAGCTTCAGCTGTTAGAAAAAGGTTGTTTCTTAGTTCATTTAAGCTAAGGAATATGGTTTTACTCAGTCTTAGAAAACAAACCATATTTGTTGGTGTTACGTAAGGCCCATAAATGCTTCCTAAATTATTGTTAATCCTTAGTTTACGTAATTAAATCAAACTGTTTCCAGGATTAGCTAGCAGTAGTTAAATGATAGCTTGTAGCTGCTGCTGTTCTGATTTAATAATCCTTTACAAGTGTTGCTCATTAAAACAAAGTGGTTTTTTTTTTTTTTTCTCCTGTACATGATAATGTCAAGACATAAAAGGTATCCAAAGTTGATTATGCAGAGACTATTTTCTTGTACTAGGGACTACAAAGATGTACCACTTAAGTGGCAATGGCTGTTTGGCTGGATTACATCGATGTATTGTAAATACTGAATCAGTTTGCTTCTGTTTTCATGTCTCTTTCCCTAAATTATTTTCTATATTTTTGATATAAACTGCCTATCATGAGAAACCTGTGCCCCTGTGAGTGCCTGGGGCTTGTAACAACTGCACAGCAGTTACTTGTCTGGTGAATGCAACTACTTCAGAAAATGGCCGTATGCCAGATTTCTTCACTTCATTCAAGCTTTTGTTCATAACCAAATGTCTTTTACAGGTACCTACTCAAAATGTCTGAATAGTTTTCTCCTGTTTGCTCATGGATGACAGAATAGGGGCAATCTGCAGTGTACAAAGGCCAACTGAGAGAAGGTGAAACAGGATTTGCTGCTAGCCTTAAATACCTTAGTTGAATACCTAGCCTTCTCATAGGCTTTTCAAAGCTCCCTGGGACAAGAAGGTTAATCTGTAGTTTAGTTTTGTTATAACAGTGTAGAAGGTCTGCTTCTCTATCAGGAGACTGTGCTGCAAGACAAAACTCTTTTTAGAGCAGTTGGATAGCCTGGCACTCAGCTGCTTGGGTGGGATACTGCGTATGGTGAAACCACCGATGGCTCTGCTCTTACAGCTACTGGAACACTTGGTCTTTCACCAATGGTTGTAATTGCATCAGACACGTGAAAGTACAGAAGTAATTTTTATTGCTGTGTTTTTTGCGCATGTGTAATCATGATTAGTATTGAGACCAAAGGTCCCTGAAGCAATAACATTTAAATATACTAAACTGAAGAAAGCACATCACCTTCACCTTGCCTCAAAAGTCATACCAAATTCTTCTTTACATGTAGCAGCATTTAAGTATATCCGTGATGCTGGTTATGAAGGAATGAGAGTAGCTGGGATAAAGTCAGTTGAAACCTCTGACAAAAGCATGATGTGCTCCTTCACATGTTTGTGATCACCTGGAAGAGAGACGGCGCCTTTTTCTCGGTGTTTTTCTCTTGTTTTTCTCAAGCAGCAGGAAAGCAAAGCACTTCTACTGGCTTGTCATGGATGTGGTGGGAGAAAATGAGGCCCTGCAGCAGTTCTTTGAAGGTAAGAGTCTAGTTTTAAAAGAGTCTTAACAATTTGTTGTGGCAGCAACCATACAGCAACAGTTTGGGCTTAATTGAAGAAGAAAGGATGAAGAAAAAAAGCCTCCAAACAAAAGCTCTTTTTATGCAAAGGTAACATGTAACGCAATGCCAGAAAGAAACAGTACAAGTGGTATAGATGCACTGCAATGTGTTTTTCTTTGTATTTCGGGGAGAATAACAAAGGAAAGGTGGATCCTGTGGAACAGTGCTGGTAACTGTCAGGAATTAAACCGGGAAGTGACCGAGGTCTCCTCGCAATGTACCGCTTCTGAAATCTCAGTGATTTTCATGAGGTTGGAGAGCTCCCACCCTGCTCTAGCCCATCATGTCAGGTTAAAGACTTTTTTTTTTCCCACTCATAATTCCTCTGAAAACTACCTGATTGTAATTGGATCTCAGAAGTTAAAAGCCAATTTGTTTTGTCTTTAGGCTAGGATCTGTCCTTATGCCTTTTTCCCAAAGACGTTTCACACGCAGGCAGGTCCCATTAGTGTCTTGCCTTTCTCTTACCACAAAAGTTACTTTCTACCAGATTCCTTAATAAAAGTGGATCTCAGGCCCTGCCTTAATGTGATTCAAAATGGCTGTTAAAAGGCTTATGTATTTTTTACTAAATATTTTTTTTCTTGTTCCAATTTTCACTTTGCATTTTTTTTTTAATATTAACTTTTCATTTCCAAGCTTCTCTTTCTGTATTTTCTTTTCTTTCTATTACCTGTGCAGGTATCCTTCATCTATTACTGGTCTTAACTAGAACAACTACCTTTTCTGCTTTAGCCAAGATGGGCAATTTTTGTTTGCCTGCATTTAATTTCCATTTTGCTAAATAAATGATTTTTGTTGTTGTTGTTCTTTAAATTTATTTATTTATTTATTTTTATGGCTGGCACTTTTGGCCTAGGTGAAAGGTGGCAGCTCTAACTTTTGACCTTGAATTTCAGTCTAGGAAATTAAAGATCTGCTTGCATTCCTCAAGGAATTGTTTTTAAGCCAAGAAATGTAAACCAGTGAACAACAGTCTAGGGCTGCTAGCAGGCAAATGTGTTGTTTATAGGTATTACAAAATCCATACCATGTTTCATAAGTTCACTTGAAGTCACAAAGATCAAAAGCTAATAAACTTGGCTTTGCTTTCAGCAAGATACTTGTTTTTATCAAGCTATTTGTTCAAGTACTGTACTGCATTAGCTGTTAAATACTCAAAATAGTGTTGGACATGAATTACATAAAAAGCTGATCACCAGAAAACATTTTAGGAAGTGACTTGGGAAACAGTGCTTCCTGGGGAGTGTGGGCTAGGTTCTGTTGACTTTTGGGATGATACTTTGATGGTAGAGGGCATTTCAGGGATCTTAGCTGTGTGAGCTCTTTAACTAGAATTACTAATTGTAATTCTAGAATGACTAATTTAACTCTTTTTATAAGGTAGTTTGGTAGAACATCTGTATGGTGTAGGGGGGACAGAGAGGAGCCCTGTCAATTCCATTTAATCACAGAAAAAATGAAGCATCTTGGAAGGTTATGTTCCTTTAGTAACATTGTGCGGTTCTGCTGTGTAGAACTAGAATATGACAAAGGTCTGCTAACGCGATGCAACATGCGGGGATGACATTTCATTGTCTGGGCACTGACACTAGATGTATGGTAAGGCTACAGAAGCTAATCGTTCTTGCATTTAACATGTAGGTAGCTAGACACCTCTTGCTGTTAAACCACAGGTAAATTTGAAAAGGGAGCAAGCTGATTTAAAGGATGGTTTGCATTCTTTTCAAGCAAAGGTTAGCTCCACTGAATGTAAGGCCAGCTTTGACTGCTTCTCTCCAGCTTAGTGCTACGGCTGGTGGTTTGGCTTTCGAATGCTCCCCAGTGAGATGAGAGCAATAAACTGCTAAGTCTGATTTAGTGGCCTCTGAGATTAGTCATAGCAGCTGGAACATTGTCTTTCAAGGCTACAAAACAGCTGAGTCTTGCAATAACAAGTTTTGAATGCTGCCGCTGAGGAAGTCTCTCTTTGTCAGTGCTTCAGCTTTGGCTTCCAAATGGATCAGCTGGCAACTAAGCACATTTATAATGTTTTGCAGGATGATTTGAAATTCATGAGCAAAAAGGACCCTGCTTTCCCTGTTGATTTAGTTCCTTACAGTGCACATTTGTTTTGACACTCATTGTAAGATCAACTTGCATTTGCAGTATTGAGAGGGACAGTCTGTCTGAAGGAGTTTTCAAGGAAAATGAGATAACGTAACGTTTGTTTTCCTGTCAATCGCTACTTTCAATATTCAATAGACCTCTTAGATAGGACTAGATATGACTCTGACTGGGACTTGACCCTGGCTTTTTCTCATTCAAGTAAATGGCTTTTCTCTTGTGGTGTGGCTGTTCTGAAAGTTTTCTGTCTCATTTCATTCCTCCCACACTAGACACTTCACCTTTGATCTAACACTTTTCCATGTTTTCTGCTGAAATTAATATTTTTATTATTAAAACATTTAGATTTTTGAATCAGTAACTTCTGATTTGTCAAGGGGAGGCCAGTGCTCCTCATTAGCTCTTGTGCCTATCCGTTGCTAGCAGAGCAATCTATTCTTGCTGATGTTATCATTAGGTTGAGACACAGAATGAAGGCCAAACTACTTTGTTAAATTCATCCTCTCTCTCTCTCTCTCTCTCTCTCTCTCTCTCTTTTTGTTAGAAGCTATATTCAGCTGTTTGAGATGTGTGTTTGGCCTCAGTGCCCTCTGTGATCTGAAGAAGTCTCTTAATAGTGGAATCACCACCTCTCTTTATACTCATGCTCCTACACGGATAACACTGAATATATTTGGGGGATCTTGGTAAATGAAGAGAAAATATTTCCTTCAAGTTGCAAGGGTTTGTAGCAAACGTTCTGAATTTGTCCTTCAGAAGGCAGGTAATACTTAGCATTGAATGTGTTTTATGAGCCATTTTTACATCTCCAGCTGTATTTAAGGATTGTGCCCTGTATAGAATGGCTGAGGTTTTAACATGAATCTTACTACAAACAGCTAGAGTTGGCTTGGGACTTCCTGGCATACCTCTTTTAATGTCAAGTAATGATCAGTTTAGTATTCATTTGTAGTCAGTACTAAACGTTTGATAGGATATTTTATTGATTGTGGACTGAATATATGTTTGCAGAAAGAACACCCTAACAGCCTGGTTATTTGGGTGCTCCTTTGGAAAGCGGTGGCTATGCTTCATGCCAAATTCAGACCTGTGTGTGACTTTCTCTGAAATAGATATGCTGGGAAAAACATAAAAAGAACTGCAAGGAATTTCTGCTCCTGCCCCCCCCCATCCCTCACTTTGCATTAGATACTACTGAAAAGGAGGCAACTGATTTAAAAGCAGTCATATGTAAGGCTTTACAAGGAAGTGCTGGGAGAATTAACCAAGGCAGGTGACCGAGGGATTAAGACTGTGTCTGTTGGCTTCAGGAGTGTATAGAGTGAAGCTCAGGAGCCAGGTGACTGGAGCCTCATGGCTGGAGGAAAGGAGGTGTCTGCCAAAAAGAGATATATGAACCATATATATATATATATATATATGGATGTATGAGGCCGGAGTTCAGCCTACTCCGGGGTGCCTGTGGCTGGAAATAGGGACAGGCTAGGGGAGAACTGACAGGGAAACAGAAGGCAGTGGTAGAAGAGAGGTTTGGGACTTCAGATCAAAGGGGACAGAGCAACAGAATATCCATTAGATGGAGAAATGGTCAAAATACATCATTTGCATATGATCCAACAGCTCCTCCTCTGCTGAAATATGCCAATGCAAGCACATGATGGCACAGAAAAGGAAAGTAAGTTCAGAAAGAAAGAAAAAATATGGTTATTAGAGTTAAGTTCTACAGTGCAGCCAAATGTAGTCTGGCTCTTCTGTGCATCAGTATTGTGAAACTTTCATTAGTGCTGGCCTGTCTTCTTCCTGGTGTGCTTCCTTCCCCCCCTGCACAGAATTACTTATTCCTTCCTTCTCCTCCTGCCCATTTAGCTGTTAATGCAAAGTGGAGAGATTAGGAGGGAATGACGCATTATTGCTGTTGTCATCACTTAGCAAGGTGGCTGATCTCTGGACTGTGGGATGCCCATATTAAAGACCCTGTCCTTTTTTTTGTTTCAGAGCTGCACTTCAGAAGAGTTTGTTTCTGACATTGGTCAAAATAAGCAATTCCTGGTCTTGTGGTACAGGAAATACATGTTAATAACAAAATTGTTTCATTATGCATGAGGGCCTGGCAATGTGAACAGGAGTTCAAGTTTGAGGAAGGTTGTTGAAGAAAGCCAGGCCCTTGTGTACTTTAAAGCTCTTTTTTCAAAGTGCTTTGTTTGCTACTACTTCAAGACTTTGTGTTACGGTTTTGCTGAGGCTAGTAAGTGTGCTGCATCTATTGAATCAGCTCTTCTCTGATGTGCGGACAACAGATTTGTATACAATGCCAGTGTGTTCGGATGCAAACATCTACCAGCACACCCGCAAGTTGCAATCGCACAGTGAAAGGCAGCTACAATTCAGTCTGTAGCAGCAATAAGCAAGTGATCTCTAGGTTCATCTGTGATCACAAAACAATTTAGGAAACATTTGTTAGCAATGTGAATTTATATAGTAAGACACACACAAGGGAATTCCTGTGCAAGGTGCTTGAAGTGGATTTTTAGATGCTGCTTGCAGTTAAGCAACGTCTAAACACTAAAGAAAGAACCACATTGGACAGAAACAACAGAAAAAAAAATAGAAGAAATCTCATGACTTCTATTATGCGTGTGTCTGAGGCAGTTACTGCTCTTGCGCTCAATGAAAGTGATTAACCTCATGTTCTCCCATGCAGCTGCAGAGTTAAGGGGAAATGGTGTCAGCCACTGGGGGCTGAGCCATGCAGCTCTCCATTTACAGCCTACTCCATTTTGTCCTGTGTGGTAGTGGGATAGAGCCATCCAGTGCCAGCAGCTGACTGGAGAAAGCAGTCACTTCACCTTCCTTATCTTGCTTGCTTTCTGACTGGACACACCTGTGTTTATAGAGGGCTTGCTGGAAAGGTGGTGAGCCTGTGCAGTAGTGTTTTTTTTCTTTCTTTCTTTCTTTCTTTTTTTTTAAAGGAGAGTTCCGGCTGACTTGCTTGACTTGCTACAAAAGAACTCATGAATTCCGTAGACTTTATAATCATAAAATCTGTTTATAGCCTTCAGTAACTAAGCAGCAAAGGACAAAGTACTGAACCTTTCTGCTCATTAATACATTTAACATGTTATTGGGCTGTTTTTTTTTGTTTGTTTGTTTGTTTTGTTTTGTTTTTTTTTTTTTTCTGGGCAAATAATAGGAAGCCATCAATTCCTTTAACATTTCTACCACTTTTTTTTCTGCTTCCTTAATCTAAGTTTAGGACAGTGGATTTTTAAACTATTTCAGAAACTCACTGGCAGTACCAACGCAGAAAGTGGACCTCTGTGAGACAACATCTGATCTTTGACTCAATCACCTGTTTTGATCCCAAGATAAAAGAGTATGAAGTTATCTTCAAAACCCATTTTTCTCCAGTTGCAGATGGGAGCCCCTCATCCTCTTGCTGTGATAATTCAGTGAAGCTTTAATGACAAATACAAACTGTTGTTTTCCTGGTGCTGCTCCATCATCTTTATCCTCCACTGTACACTCTCTTTTACTCTGCATTTCCTGTCATCCTTCCTCCCCCAGAGTGACTATATTTCTAAATAAAAGTGTAACCCATCTGCCACACATGAGATGTTCACCTGTGGTAGGACAGGACTGATTTGATTTTCCTTTGTGTGGAACAGTGGGCAGCATTACTTACTCTGAAGTATCGATGACTGTACAAATTTCACTCTCAGAATTTGCCTTCTTGACATCTTTATTTATAGGGCAAGATGTCCACAGAGCCTTGGAGAACCCCATGGTGGATACAAGTATGTTGGAAGAATTCATCAGTAGTGACATAGAGTTTGGAACTTTGTAAGTATTAGAGCAACAAATTAAGTTTTGTTTTCATTAGTGCATTGATAAAATCTGAATGCAACAGTCAGACCTGAAATCTCTGTAGGATGTGGCGCACTTATGTACTTACTTGAAACTGTGTAAGAGCTGGAAATGTAAATTGCAGATAATGGAAATATGGATGACAATGATGTCTGGGATAAGTCACAATTGTTATGCTATTTATGGCATTAAATGCAAAGCTGTTATTTTTTAATATAACTAAGTGATAGTTTAGTGTTTATGTACAGAATAAATGATGTAAATGAGATTAATGTATAATAAATTGAGAGACTAATGTAAACCTCCCAGTCTGATGGGAACAGGGCTACTGTTTTTATCCTCATGCTTCCTTCAGAACAAAGAAGCTGTCCATTAATCTTTTCTGAGACTTGTTTCCAGAGTTACAAAGGCTACATAACACAAAGGGTCATGGTTAAGGGTGGAAAGTTATGCAACGCAGATCTATCGAAAACTTCAAACCCAAATATTTCATCTAGATAACTGTCAGATGATTGTTGTTAAATGTAAAATATTGTTAATGGGCTGACACTTGCCAAGAGCAAAGCAAAAGTGGATGTTTTTACAGTAATTAAACACCCCACGGGATTTTTCACACTGGACACACTTGGCATTATACATATGTACTTACAGTGGGCTAAATAGGCTTCTACCTGCTCTTAATCATGAATAATTACTTGATTTTCTCTCTGGCCACAGTCAGAGAGAAGAATGAAGAGGCTGCTGTATATAAATACTCGTAACCTTTGTTCTTAGCATGAGTAAACGTGTATCAGGTTAAACTGATTTTCTCAAACTCCTTTATGACAACTTTAAAATGCGACTGTTGCTTTCATACAAAAAAACATATAGCAGTAATATAAATGTACATATCTGCTATCATGTAGCTTAGGTACATTACATGGATATTATAGTTCCAGTGCTACTAAGTATATGCATGTGCAAGAAAGCAATCTGCTTCAAAGTGCTTCAAAGCAGTGTTTGAGCCTACAATTCATAAGAATGCCTGAAAGGGTTATAAGCCAATTTCTGAACCTCCATCATGCCTAATGCAATTGAGGAACCCTTACATGTCCTTTGGCCGTGAGATGGCACAGGATTTTCTATCCCTTAAACTGCTTTGAAAACACAATCATAAAAACTGAAAAAGTTTAACAAAAATAGGCAGGAGATGTGACAGACCTGTGCCCTCAACTGACTGAAGCCAGGAGCACAGCCTCCCTGTAGCAGTCTGCTGGTGACTTAGGCTCTTCCCATGTTGAACGCAGAAGAAATGAAGTGGTTTTGCTATGTAGTGTGGGAACACCTGCTTGTTGCTGTGAGCTACTGATGAAGGACTTGGCCTAACTTGAATTGTGGTCTAGTTCTACACCTCTCTCTAAGGAAGTAATCATTTACATTGTCCAATAGGAGAAATTCTAGAAGTGTAAAAGCAAAACAGAGTATATACTACAATAAATACTGTGGAGATATACTACAATACTATCAAGCATATGTGCCAAACAGTAAATAATCAAGAAACTTCTTTCAAACCTCAAGCATGTGAATGTGCTGAGCTGTTGGAAATGAGTCGTAAACTGAGAGCAAAGCTCCTAGTGTCAGCTGCAGATAAGGAAGCATTCACTTTCCTTGTGAAAATCAGGAGGAAGGTGCACAGTAAAATACTATATACAAACATGTTCTTGAACAGAGCAGCATTACTGAAGTTTTTCAGAAAGAAACCAGTTTTTGTCTTCATAGATCTGTCAGAGTAANATCAGAGGTAGGCAAGAGCATGCTTAAGTTGTTTTGCTTTCACAGTGACCTCTCCCAGCAGGGCTGCTAAAACAGAAATCTCTCTTGCTTCTCTATGGGGTTTGGCAAGGAGGTGGCTGTGGATCATGTGGACTTTCTGGGTTCCCAGCCAGGATTCCTCTGTCATGCTTCCAGCGCCCTGGCTCTGCTACTGACTGTCAGAGCATAACTGCCTTCCCACCTTGTAGTCCCTGTGCCTGTGCACCTGCTGCCTGCCACGCTCCCACCGGGGGCCTGAAGGTCCTGTGCCACGCTGAGACCTTGCCTCACACCAGGGTGCTGCGGGCATTGCTCCTGTGCAGCAGTGCTGGCAGTCAACAAATAAACCTGAGCTGCTGCGGAGATGGCCCTGCTTCCCGCTGCATGTAACGCAAACTGGGAGATGAGCTTCTTGCTTGTGTAGCTGTGCGCAGAGGAAAGCAGCCCAGCTCTGCCCGACTTTGGCACAGCACAGTGTTACTCAGCAGGCCTTTTCATGGCGGGTGACGTGGAAGCTGCTGGATGTCGATGCTGCGTATGGTGCTGCATGGGTCTGCATTTTGTGAGAGCTCTGTTGCGGGCAGAAGAGCTTCATTTCTTAAATTTGTTACCAATTAACACAAAATTTTAGCTCTTCTTTGCCGCTCCTCGCTCCTTACTCATTTTCCTCGGCTCTGCCATGGGTTGCTCATGACCCCACTGTCCCCTCGGTGCATCCCTGCTCCAGCGGGCCACAGCCTCGCCCCACAGAGCACTCCCCGCCTCAGCTGCGTGGCCCCTCTCTGGCTGCGGCCACGGCCCGCATGTGCTGCTGCGCCTGATTGCCTGAGGCACTGGCTGCGGCGGGTTGGAACCGGCTGGAACCAGCTGGGACTGGCTGGAACCAGCTGGAACTGGCTGGAACCGGCTGGGACTGGCTGAAATTGGACGGAACTGGCTGGAACTGGCTAGGACTGGCACCAGGCAGCTCACGGCTACCTCCCCACAGTGCGGCCTGTGGCCCCTGCTACCCAACCCCCACCCGTTTTTTCCATTGCACCCTTAAAAATTTATTCTTTATTCAGTTGTATGTGTTGAAATTCTTCTAGGTGATAAACTCAGATAAACTCAGCCACGAAACTCAGCCCCCCCCCCCCCCCCTTGTTTTTACACATGGAACTAGAAAATTTGTGTAGGGTTTAGGAGAGGGAAAGTAGCTTGTCACCCGTGGAAACCCTATGTTAAGCTTCTGGATCTTTTTGGTTGAGCTTGTAAAAAGCTCTTGCCTCAAATCGGGCAAATGCACTTCCCACCCTTGGGGCAGCCCCCGCTTCCCTCCTCTCTTGGGCTGCCTCCTGGTGTGTGAGGTGCTGCGGTGTGACCTAACATCTGGTAGTGGCTGAGGGCTGTGGCCAAACTAATCTCTTAAGAACTGTCTACAGTCAGTGGATGAAGATGCTACAGATCTTTAAAATGTAGTCTAGAGAGAATGCAGCTCTTGTGACCTCCATGTATTCTGATTTCCTGGTAACTGCAGACCAGCTCAAGGGAAGGAAGGAGGACTTGGGTCCCCTGCCCTGGATGGGGGGGTATTCGGGCACGAGCTGGCAGCGATGGGGCCTCCTTGCAAGGGGGAGAGGTGGAGGGCCAGAGGTGATGTCTGACAAAGCGCAATTGACATTGCTCCTGTGAGAAGGGGCAGCAACCATGGTGACGAATGCTCCCTGAAGGCCATTTTAAGTAGCCTGGCGGTCCCCCTCCAGCTGCTTTTAGCATTGCCTTGTGGTCAGCCTCCATATTTACTCCCAGTAAAAATTACAATTTATTTTTCATCCCTAGGCAAAGCCAGTTGCCAGACTCCCCACCAGACTCTGGGTCAGAAGCATGCTCTCCGCCACAGCTCAAGAGTAGGTGACATGAATTCTGCCTCTCCCAAGCTAGTAGGAAGGTCTCCAGCTCCTTTTCTGTCTACTTACTTTCTTGTCTGTCTACTTCTTGCAGCCACGTGGAATGATGCTATGTGGCCAAATGAGCAGCAGCCTCCACTCCCATGTCCATCGGCTGTGGCACCCAGCAAGCTTCCCTGCAGGTTTCTGGAGACTTTTTCTGACCCTAACACCAGTGGGCATCCCTGCAGCATTCCCCAAGGCTGCTGTCTGAAGAGAGATAATACTGTGACTCCGTGCAATAATTCTACATCCTCTAGCTGTTCGGGTTTTAATTACTCATACTTTCAGCCAAATGTATCTCAGATTTCTAGGTAAATGATGAAGTCTTTATGCAAGGGATGAGACAGATACAGAAAAAATGGAGCTGGTAGAAGATGTGGTTAAAGACTTGTGTAAAATCCCTGTGGGTGCAGGATTTTCCACAAGATGGCAGTGTTTAGACATGTTTGAGACACGGTTGAGGGTTCTTTAAACATCTTGATTAAAATTAGGATTAAAGTGTGGAGGAATGGATTCCAATTTTAAGAAAGTTACAAGGCTAAAGAGGGATCAACAGGTAGTTAATAACTGGATTATAAAAGTGTTTAAGTGTTTTGCAATACTTATTGCTGCAATTTGTCCATAAGGGTCTTGAAAGAGTTTTGACACATGGCATGAGTGAAAAAAAAGTGCCAAATCTATGTAAGCAAGTGAAATGGTATTCATATGCCATCTGCCATATTTATTCACTAGCATGTTCTGGATGCTTGCTTATTTAAAATACATTGGGTCGTGCAGGCATCCAACCATGTTATCTAGTAAGAATTAATCGACCAATGCACACCAGAGGGGGACCTCCCTGGTTGCTGGGAGATAATCCGAATTCATCAGTGTTAGTCCTGGGCTCGCAGATTCTCTGTCTCTGTCTCCTCCTCTGCAGGGAGCTCAATTACATGTTACATTGGTGATGTGGGTAAAGGAAGCTGGGCCTAGGTTTCTTGGTGAAGCTCTTTATGTTTTAATCACTTGTTTTGTAGTACAAGATTCCAATTAGTCAAAATATATATATATTTTTTTGAGGGAATACTTTGGCTATTGGAACTTATGTTACAAAATACTTCTTAACCTAATATGGAATTTTTTAACAAATCCAGAAAAAAAGAATAACAGTGTGGTGGGCAGGCTTTTCTTCTACTTGTGGAGAAACCTAAGCACCAGCACCTATTAGAACTGTCTGTGACCCAGGGTTTACTTTGCCCTTTTTTTTTTTTTTTTTTTCACATCCAGAAGGAGGGACCATCTGCCAGGATATTCTATATTACATTTTATAATATCAAAACTTTGGAATAAGATTTTTTCCCTTTACAGAAAACAGTAGATTTTGAAATCTTAATTTCTAGGAAAGGGGAAAACTGTTTCCCACCAGTTTTCCCTTGAGGTGTCTTCACTAATGCATTAGTTTAACAGCTATTGGTCTTTTGTTTTCTGTATAAGAAAAGTGAGTTCACACTCAGTGGAGTCAAATTATTCAAGAAAAAGCCATGATATTAACACAGATGTCAGGAAACAATAAAATCCTGTCTCATATGCATTCCATAAACTTTTGAAGAGATTAAATTCTCTATTCATATGAAATAAAAAATATATTAATTTATGTTTTGGAAGGAAAAAAATGCATAATTCAGTTTTAAAAAGCCAAAAACAATCTCTTCTTCCCAGCAAATCAAAATTTGGGTGACAATATAGTTAGAATGAGATACTTGCATGTTCTCTTGTAATGATTCTAATATCTGTATTTAAACTGAAATTAGTAATGTAACATGTATTTTTTTAAAAAGTATTTCTGCAGCATCAGGCAAAAAAAGGAAGTTATCACAATTACTGGGAGATATCACTGATCCTCCAGTCTGGTCTAACAGCTCCAGTCAAGGTAAGCAAATGTGTGAAGATGGAATTTAATGTTTCATACCATAGGCAAGTAAATGTTTTAAGAGCACGTGTCCTAGTGGCTCTGAAAAGGTAGTGGTATTATCAATCTGTACTCCACTACCAGGTTTGGAGCAATTTACGTTTTCAATGTTTTTGAAAATAAGGACCTATTTATATTTGGCAAAGAGAGAGGAAGTATTAGAGGTCAGTGCTTCCTGACCACCCTCGAGACAAAATATTCTGCCCTTCTCCATGTGTGAGCCTGCAGATGATACCAATCTCCGCTGACTTGCTTGGTGCTTAAATTAACTGGGCAAAGAAACTTGGGTCAGCTTAACAGGGGATTAAGGTGGTGGGTGAGCAAACAGATTGCATTTTCCCTTTATGATCTGATTTATTAACTCTGTATTTTTTCTACAAAGTGTAGAAAAGTGTGCAAGTTGTTAAAAACTATGTGTTCTTCTCCACCCCTCCTCCAAATTAACTTAATTCAGTGTTTTATCAAGATAAATATGCTAAGCATATACCAATTGATACAAAAAATCTTATCAGGCATGTACAGAAGTGTATCAGCTTCTGTGAAGTGTGAGGCTGTCTGTGAATGAACAGTGTGTAATAAAGAAGTTATCTTGAGGAATTTTCGGCCTTGTCTGTTAGTGGAAAATCTGAGAGATGCATGTTATTTCTTTAGAGTAAGTTATTTTTAAGCATTAAATCAATCTTTTAGAATTTTTTTTTTTACTGACTAGCAAGTGGATTTACTAGGTTAGTTTTCCTTTGGTACCTTTTATTTCACCAGTGTTGCTTGATTGTGACTAGTTCTCTAAGTCTACCACTGCTGTAAAAAGAAGATAAGTAGTTCCAGAGCAGACACTTCTGTATCTAAAATTGTTATTGCTGTTTTTAATGCTTAAGGACACAACATTGAAATATGCTTTCTTTGGGAGTCTGGGTTAATAAAATCTCACCAACCCACATGCAATTGGAAGAACACAATAATTGATAAAAATGGCATGGGGATCTTTTAGAAATGAGGTGTGAATTTCTATTTCTTTACTGTTTTTTTTATTTTGTTGTTTGTTTGTTTGTTTGTTTTAATATTTTCGCTCCTGATTGTATGTCAGAAATGTGGAATCACAAATGAAGCTTGGGCCTGAAATTATTGCTGTAGTGGTAGGTTCTGTCTCACTGTGCTGCCACAGGCCATGGGAAGATCTTAGCTTATATGCTTACTGACATATTTTCTCCCACCCTTACTGCACTCCATTTGTCGATCTCTCTTACCACATTCTCCTCCGTTATCATGAAATGTATGATATCTCAAAGAATTATGGTTGACCCTGTCTATCTCAGAATGCTATAATACATAGTCAGTAAGCTTAACCAGTTAACCAGATATAGCAGTGAATGTGCCTCCATCTCTGGAACTAAGTACCTGTTGCAATGCGTTGGAGTATATTCGGTTTAAACCTCTACTAGAGAGAATAGGAAACATCTGTAATTCTTTTGCTTCTTACACTTGCACTGCACTTCTTTGTCTTACTTTGCTTCTTGCACAGCTTCTTGCAGTGTTGCAAGTTTACAATAAAAAGTTTAGCTTTCCATTGTGGGCTGTTTCTGTTTTGTTGTTGTTGTTGTTGTTTGTTTGTTTGTTTTTCCCAAAGGAAACTATGCATCCTAGGAGATAATAAAAGTAGGAAGTGCTACTTGTGCAATATTTTGCAAATTAGGAAAGCTGAAAATTTTATTTTCTGGAACAAGGGAATATAACAGGATCTTTTGGAATAGCTGCCAAGGAAAATCATATTTAAATATATTTGCAATATATTCATGCTTTAGTGCTTTTTTGTGCTTTGTATGTAAATATATAAAAATGTTAATGCAGGATTTTTGGCAAGTCACAATCAGTGAATTGTCACTATTTCTCTACAGCAACTCTTAAGGACTGTGCAGCTGAGGTGCAAGAATATGACAGTGATGGACAGAATGCAGCTTTGGAAAAATGCTGTCAAGCTCTAACATGGCAACTATACCAAACTTCTCAGTGGAACAGCTTATTTAACTCTAATTATGAAAAACTGTAAGCACTCAAAATTACACTTGGAAAAAGTGTTTCTTTTTTTTTTTTTTTCCTGGTACTGTAGTTTTACAGGAATAAATGCTATATTTGGCACCCTTTGTCCTACCTGAATATAAGACTGGAGAAGGAGGTCTAGCAATGGTGGGTTATGAATCTGCGGGTGTATCAGATAAGCAGAACTTTAAACACTGCTTGAAATTCATGCTAGGTTTTCTGATTTCCCTTCAGAGAATTAGGAGCAAGAGGAAAATGAGTTTAACTTAAATACCTATTAGTTTTCGTTTCTTTTGTCAAGCATATTAGTGGAAGTACTTACTGAGCATATTGCATGTAATGTCCTAAAACGTTTAATAAATGGAAATAGAAGATACCTGTATTACTTCTGGACTCACATGACCGAAGTCTTATAACTATAGACATATATGTATAATGTGCAACTGTTTAGTCAAAGACTTAGAGTTTTTCTGTATAAATCAGAACTGTAAACCAAATTTTTTTGTCACACGATCTGGGAAAGTTCCATTCCAAGTTCACTTTACATCCCAAGTTTTCTTGATTCTAGTATTTAGTGAATGATCTCTTTTAACAAAGGCCCTTCTACAGTGTTTGGTCTATGCCCCAGGACTGGTGCAAACAATTTGTCACTGTTTCCACAGGGCTTAGTAAATTTTAAGTTTCCTCTAGCTCAAGATGCTAAAAGCACTCATGGCAGATTGGAGTTTATCAATGTCCTTGCTGGACACTGACATTCCCTGTTAGTGCACTGCGTGACTGAGGCAATACACAACTTTCTGTGTCCCACACCACCTTTTTCCTGAGGGACTGATATGATGAGAGAGCACACAGCTCAGTGTTTGCAACTTTCTACTCCTTAGGAGCTGGATAGGCCAAGAAACTTCCCAGTGCCTCAAATGTGTTTGGGATGTGAAGTTTCCCTCTAAATGGATATGGCCTCCAATGCCTATTGCACTTTCAGTTGGTGACTACATTACAGCTGTGAGCTAATGGTGGGAGACTTCTTTCCTGCTGCTAACCCAATTAGTTGATTCCCATATACTTAAAATTGAAGTTTCAGACTTATATTTCTTGGTGGCTTGTCCACCAGGAGGGGTTTAGGTTAGATATTAGGACAAATTTCTTCACTGAAAGGGTTGTGAGGCATTGGAACAGGCTGCCCGGGGAGGTGGTTGAGTCACCATCCCTGGAGGTCTTCAGAAAATGTGTAGATGTAGAGCTTAGTGATATGGGTTAATGGTGAACTTGGTAGCGTTAGGTTATAAGTTGGACTGGATGATCTTAGAGGTCTTTTCCAACCGAAATGATTCTGTGATTCTGTGACAAGACAATGTGTTGCTGAGTATTGAAACATCCAAATACACGGGTTGTTACCATTGCTGTGCAAGGGGATTGAGATACCATTTGCAGAGGAAGTCATATTACATTTAAGTGAGGTCAATGGCAGAGCTGTTGTTCCAAGATGCAGTATAATTTACAGCACAGTGCACAGATTTTTTTTCTGAGTAGGAATAGGAATTAACAGCAATATGACTTTGTAGTTCTGAAGTAGTTTTAAAGTAGTTTTCTCCTTATTCCCTATCCCAGATAATTGGTGATTGTTTGAAAGGGACTTCTTATTCATCATTTATAAAAAGATAGCAAAGTCTATACATTTCTTGTAAAGTCTGTAGATTTTGATTGTTCCAACCAATAATGTGCAAATAAATGGATGAGTTCTGAAAAGCCATCTTCAGTAGTTGTGTTAATGAGAGGTTTGCAGTAGCATCAGACAAGAGATCATCGTTATCCAACTTTCATTAGCAAGAAAGGCCAATGTCCATATAAGAGAGCTTTGTCATGTAGTCCTATTATTTCAGAATTATCTGTCACTTAAATCAGAGGACTGGAAGCATTGTTGGGATGGTGAGTTCACTGGCTCTTTTAGAAAGATCTTTTGATATCTTTCCTTGTCTGCTGTGAATCATAAGGACAGAATACTCTTTCTCTTTGGGTGACAAATGGGTCCTTTGAAATAAACAGAACAGGCTTTTCTCACTTGGGGTAGGATGGAAAACATTATAGAAGAGTTTTATAGTGGTCTGGCCAGAGGGTCAGTATCTATAGCTTTGTTTTTAGCTTGAGTAAAGGCTTATTTAATCCCAGGAGATTCTGCAGAAGAACTTGGTATGGGAATTGAGGAACAAAATAGGGAATCTTTCTGTCTCATTAGCACATCGTTGTCTGCAGCAGTAGTTCAACTCTGTTGTTTATAGCAATGTTGTAATGAATTCTTGAATGTGCTAAAAGGTTTGGTTGTACTTTTAGGTGCACAGAGTTCCTTTATATCAGATTTGTAAGTGAGGATTATGTAAGCTTCCCCACCTCTGGTTTCCAAACATTCAATGTGTTGGATAAGAATTACAGTACATTTTACATGCATTTTCATTTTTACACCTGTAAGAGGCTAAGAAGAGAATAACTGTAGAATTGGTGATTGTAAGATGTATTTCCACTCCCATTTTTTCAGTAAAAATCAGAAGGATTTTCAGTCCACATAAAAAATAGGAACAAAAGATACAAATATAGCTGTACTTATGGTTGCAATTCTTTCTTCTTGTTTTCATAGACCTGCTATAGGATATCACATTGTCACAGACAAAGGATTTAATTTTTCAACAACAGATGATGCCTTTGTGTGCCAGAAGAAGAATCATTTCCAAATCACAGTCCATATTAGAATCACTGGACATCCAAAATATGTCAAAACTCAGCTAGGGGTGAAACCAATAGAAAAGTTTTACTTGAAAGTTTTTGGAATAAGGGCAAGTATTTCTCGTCTTTGTGTGTATTACTTTTAATGTTAGTATGTGATTATCCATAGAATAAGGTAAATAATTGAAGTGAACTCTTTTCGTAATCATTTTTGACCAAGAACAGGCAAAAGACAACTCTTAAAGGTACTAATGACTTCTGTGTGGAACTCTAGGGGAGGGATGTTTTATGGATGCTTGTGCTTGATACATGCTGAAAGGTATAATGTTTCTATGATTCATGGTTTCAGTGACTTCCCTCTCACTGGCTGAAGTTTTCTCCCCTCTGTGGGCAGTGCAGTGATGCCAGCTGGTGTGTAGGTGGCCAGTCTATCCATGGGCCAAAAAGATGTGTTGACAAAAAAATTCACAAAGCAAAGAAAAGGAATCAAATCTGTTTTTTTTCCTGAACAGTTCACACGTAGAAAACCAACACAATACTCCCACTTCTTCTTGCCAGGCTTTCCATTTTCATTTAAAGAAATCCACAATCTTGCATAAGGAGAAGTAGTATGAAATTTTCTTCTTTCTGAAAGATTTTGCCAGTTTTTTACTTGCTACCAAAATTTAGTGATTTAAAAAATCCCTGTAGCTGTTTTGCTCAATACTATCTAAAACATTAATGCCGAAGAAATTAGTGAATATGACTGTCATGTGTTCCCATCTGAATCAAAGTGCTACTTGGTACCATTCCACAAAGGTACAGAAATTTATGTTAAAACAACTTAGTGGACTGCCTTCCATAGGCTTGGTTCTCATGTTAAATAATGCAATTTATGATTTGGGATAGAACCAGCCAATAACAGTCAAGATTCAGAAATCAATTTTTCTTTTGCAAATTAATGCATGGCTTTTCCTATTTTTTATTTTCTTTCAAATTATGTCCAAGAATGATTTGGGACTTTAGGCTAGCTGGAACAGAGCACTGATCAGGTGTTAGTTGAGCAGGTGTCAATTCCCACGATACTTTCTATGCAGTTTCATGAGGAATGAGAGAGATCGCACAGTTTGTATGTTAATTTCGATTGCATATTTTAAGTGTTTATAAATTTATTATTTTTGTCATTTTTGAATTTTTTTTTATAGGTGGAAGCTCCAAATCAAATAATTGCTATCGAACAGTCTCAGTCGGATCGAAGCAAAAAAACTTTCCATCCTGTTAGGTAAGAATTTTGAGAAATTTATTCCATTTTATTTCAATACTAGAGTGGGCTAAAATTTGATGTAGTTCTCTCTTGGAAACTCAGAGTATCTCTAAGTCAGTCTTCTGATCTTTATTCAAATTCTGTTCCCGGTGAGTACATAAAATCGCAGTAGTAATATATACCTGGTCTCCCTTCATTAAGGAAAAATTTCAGGAGCTTTACAAGTGCCCATCCAAAATATTTGTATTCAGCTAGCAGCATTGTTGTATGGTACTGGAGCTGGATGGTGGATGCATTTCCTGTCTTAAGAAATGTAAGTAGTGTTCCTGGTCTATGGGGGCATGAGACTACATGGACATGAAGTGTATTTGCAGTGCTTTTAAGGCAGAGTGGCCCTGCTAGAAACATACATCCAACTTCTCCTGGGAACCGTCTGCCATTCTTCTGCATATTAGTCACCAGCAGAATCCGTATTTGTTTTTCTGACGTATTTCCTGTTGGAGTTGGTCTGTTCTCTAAAAATAATTCAATAAGCCTTACAGCAGAAAAAGATAAGACAGTGTCAAGTTTGACAGGACAGTGTTGGGATAAAGGCTGCAATATACAAACTGCGAAGAATGAACTTTGAACTTGAAAAAAGAGCTGGATTTTCACTTAATTAACTCTTATCATAGCATTATTATTTCTTTTACATACTGAAAAGTAGATTCTGGGTGTGTGTCAATTGTTTCATGTGCGATGATGGTGGAGTTTTCACCTGTAGCAGACAAGACGGTGGTAGGCAGACTGTTGTTTTCTCCATGCAAATTCTTTAATCATATTATTTATTACTTACAAGAGTGGTGCCACTATGTATTTGAGACATATGCGTACATTTTCTACTTTCAGACACACAGATCAAATGCAGATGAAAAAAAAAGTCAAGCAGTATTTTTATTTATTTATTTTAATATGTAAATTCAAATCCAATAATAAGCAATGTTGTCCTTGGCAAGCAACAAATTCTCATCATATGGTACACATATAGTTTTATTATGTTCACAACTGTGTACAAACAGACCAAGAAGCAAAGATTCCTACCAATAAGAGCAGTTCCTCATTCCTGGTCCTTTATTTTGTTTGTTTATCTTCTTGACATGATCATTGTGATTTTTTGCACTTTTATAAACCAGGGTTGCTGCATTTTTACTGGGGTACCTCTGTTGTTTTCTCATTTCTGAAAACTGTTTTAAAGAGCTTGAGGAAATCTGGGTAGATCCAGGTAGATCTCCAAATAGTTATTTCCCTGATCTTGTTTCCTTTCCTGTTTTAGAGTTGATCTGCCAGGGGACCAGATAACTAAAGTAACATTGGGAAGGCTGCATTTCAGTGAAACCACAGCAAATAATATGAGAAAAAAGGGGAAACCTAATCCTGACCAAAGGTATTGTGGTAGCTGGTTGGCCTGTGTGTGGGAAGTGGAAAAAAGAACATCTACTTTAGAATGGAGCTGAAGTTTGTCAAAAATCTCAGTGTTGCCAAATACTTTGATTTATTTATTTCAAATTTTGTTATACTGTGTATCTGCTTAAAGGCTTCTCTTCTAGAGTCACAGAATGATATGAGAACAAAGAAATGAAAAAAGAAAATATCTCATCCTCATGGTTAAAGATCATTTCAGGAAATCCTAGCCAGAGTGTTGGCTGACATAATGAGGAAGCCAAAAAAAAAAAAAAAAAAAACAACCCAAAACCAATCAAATAATGGTCATTTTCTTCTGGGGAAGGAAGATTCTTCATCCTTCAGTCTTCATTACTTAAATTTGTCAAAATTACTGTGATCTTTATTCAGTTTCAGTGATTTGGGTGATTGAAAGAGCATATTACTTGAGAGTGGAACAAACATTTTTTTCTTTCATATTGTAACAAATATATTTAAAAAATGTTCTGGATATCTTTTATGTGTCAGTAGTAGCAGTTGTATTTAAAATATTTTATTTTCTTCTGTAACAAGGCATTATTTCATTTTTTTCTTCATGAAATCAATTTCAAATTAGATTCTTCATGCTGGTGGTTGGACTGTATGCTGTCTTTCAGGACCAATTCTACTTACTGTCTGCAAATGTCTCTGAAAAGATCATTGTGAGGGTAGGTAGAAATTTATATTACTTTCACATTTACTGTTTTGATACTCACAAGATACTATTGGGAATGATTCTCTGGCATAAAAAAATTACCACTGAATAAAAAATACTGAGAAAATAATATCAGTTGCAGTAATCAGTAATCTTATAATTACCAGGATTTTAAAATGTTAAAAATAAGGCTATAGAAGAGTTCAAAAAAAAAAAAAGCTTGTTGTGAATTCCAATACAGAATATGCTGATTTTTCCAGATCGTTTTTCCTTTGAGGTGAAACAATTGCCTGCATTTGCCAGGAAGTTGGTAAATGCTATCATTGGCTAAATGCTTCATTTTCGAGGGATGATGAGAATTAAATAAAAATGCAAGCAAAGAAGCAGCTCTAGAAAGATTAAGACCTATCGCTGGCACTTTCCAGTGTGTCGGAGCTCTTAAGTTGGTGGTTGTAATAAAAGGAAGAATTGGTCTTTCATCCTTATAACCTTTATGCGGATCAGGGGATTGAAAAATAAAATTCTCTTTTTAATATTCAGCTTTAACCTACAGTTAGAGTTAGACTTGGAAGAGACAGAAAACCCAGAGCTGGAATGTAACAGGAGCTATGGAGGGGCTGTGCAATGAAGGAGAGTGCTGCAAAGTCTTCAGTTCCAGCAAAGTTTTGTTTGGGCCTAAGCTAAAAGCTGTGCGGGAACACAGCTTCTCCTTACAGTTTGGATTAGGGTTCCAGCTGGGTTTTAGAGAGAGAGGTAAAGTGGAGAGATGCAACATCAGTGAGGCTAGAAGGGGATTCCAACTGAACATGGGTGCTGCCCAGAGCTTTCAGTTGGTTTTTTTTGTGTGTGTGAGCTGTACCTGAGGGGTCTGTGCTGTACCTGGGCACTGTCTAGAGATAGGGTTAGGGTGTGAAACGTGAGAAAGTGCAGAGCTCCAGTGTGAGCTGGTTTGAGAAGGCCCTGCAAAGGGAAGGTTAGGCCTGCCAAAACATTTTAGTCCTGGCCCTTTTTTCATGTGAGTCGTACATGGGAGTCTGTATTGGATCTGGGTCCTGTCTAGGGTTAAGGCTAGGATTTGTAGAGGGAGAAAGCCCAGAGCCCCAGTGTGAGATGGGTTGAGAAAGAACTACAAAGGAAAGGTGAGGGCTGCCAAAACCTTTCAGTTCTGTCTCCTTTTTTTGTGTGGGCCATAGATGAAGTTTTTTGTTGGACCTGGGCACTGTTTGGGTTATGGTTTGCTGAAAAAGGAAGCGCAGAGCCCTGCTGTGAGTTGGATTCTGCTGGTTCTGTGAAAGACTGGTAAGAACTGCCCAGAGCTTTCATTTCTGTCCTGTTTTCCTTGTGAGTCTCAGGTGGGCATTCATATTGGACCTGTGTACTTTCTATGGATAGGGTTAGGCTTAGGTTTTGTTGGGAGAGAATGTGCAGAGCTCCATTATGAATTGGGTTGAAAAGGGGCTGCAAAGGGAAGGCGAGGTCTGCCAAAAGCTTTCAGTCCTGGCCCATTTTTCATGTTAGCCAAAGATGGTGCTCCACGTTGGATCTAGGCACTGTGTAGGTTTACAGTTAGGGTAAGGGTTAGTTGAGTGGTGAAAGTGCAGAACCCTGGTGTGGTTGAGGTACAATGATGTTGTGAAGGGAAGGTGAGAGTTGCCAGTAGCTTTCAGTCCTGGCTCTTTTTTTGTGTGAGTTGTAGGTTAAATTTCATGTCCAGTCTGGGCACTGTCTTGGGTTATGGTTAATTATAGTGTGAAGATTATTTTTAGGGCTTTGATTGAGGGGAAAATGTAGTCCTAGGGGCTGTGAAAGGAACATCAGAAAATTGTTGTCCAGTGAACTTTTTCATGTGGGCCCATTGTAGAACTTCTTGCTGTGTTCATGGAGTCTTTCTAGGTCTTGGGTTATGGCTAGTAATAGGCTTAGTGTTTTGTTTTAGAGTCTAATAAGACCAAGAACTGTTGCACATGTTGGGGTGGGAAGGGTCGTCTGGAGAAAGGTGTGTTCTTATGAAATGTTTCAGTCTTGGCAGCATTTTTGTGGGCAGTTGTTTGTGGCACATTTTAGGGGCACATTTTCTGCCTAGGCTTATGATTACAGCCTGGTTTCGGGTTAGGGCCTGGAGAGAGATAAAGCGCATATGCCCACTATGTGTGGTGCTGCACAGGGTCTGCTGAAGGAAGATGAGGGCTTTCGAACAATTTCAGTATTGTCTGCTTTTTTGTCTGGGCCATGGCTATGTGTCCTCTTGTGCCACAAAACCCGTTCCTGGAGTTATGGTTAGTTTTTTGGAGAGTGATATAACCACGAGCTTCTTTGTGAGTGGAGCTTCAAGAGGGCTTTGAAAGCAATGTTTGGAATTTTAGTAGTTTTCTGCCTTGCTGAGGAGTTTTATCATCTTGGCCATTGCTGTGGGCTCTTTCATTTCAGTACACTGAAGCATTGTGTTTGTATCATTCCTGCATATTTAGTTCTTTTCCTTTTTTGTCCATTAATTTCTATAGTAGTGTTCTCCTCTGAGTTGCTCTCTTTCTGCATATGGCAGTGTTACAATTATCATCTCTATGCTAATGTGGGATAGTCATTGAATTTTCACATTTGATTCTTTCCTGAGATTATTTTTAATGTATAAGATACATATTTTTGAACAAGATTTAGAAATTTACATTTTTCTTCCATTTTTAATGTTAGATTCTTTTGAAATTTCAATGAAGAATGCTTCTTCAATGTATGTGAGAACAGAGTTTTTAAATAGGAACCCAGTGAATGAGATTTTGCAAATCTGTTCACTAGTCCAGCCAAAGAAAAATAAGGCAGAAAAGCAGTAGGAACAACCCTGGCTGTGATTTGAAGTGGTGAAGATGTCAACAGGAAAGCTGGAGGAAAAAAAAAAAAAGTGGTTTTCCAGAAGTCTGAAAGGGTTTTAGTGGATGGCAGGGTACCCTGAGCCAGCCGCTGGTTCCCTTAAAGTGGCAAAGCTGTGCAAGTGCCCTGCGAGAGAAACAGGCTCCTGTTCTGGCCCTTTATATACTGAAACATGTTATGTTAACAAAACTACCAGCTGAATAGTGGTTATCAGGCATATCAGATCATGCTCTAGTTGTGGCAAACAGTGATAAGTGCACAATACCATGCATTGTAGATGTCAAAGCCTTGTGAAAACCTGAGACTTCTTCAAATGAGTGTGAACTTCTTGTCACTATTTTACTCTGCTCAGACTCAAATTTGAAGGCCTGAATTCAAAGTTTTTTCAAAAAGTAAATAAATAAAATTAATTATTGGAAACAAATGCCTTTTCTAATTATACACACTCTTTTTTTTTCCTTTTTGTTATTCTTTGAAAGACCCTGGTTCCTTGACATGAAATTTCTAATGTGAGTTAATTTTAAACATTACAGGGGATTTTAGAGAATTTGTGAATCCCTTTGTTTTTGGGGTCCCTCTGTGAAAATGACATTTGGTTAACCAGATAGTTGTCATTATTTGTTTTTCCAGATGGTGACCTCTCCAGGAACTGCTATTTATAGACTTCGCAGGTCTCTGGAACCTAGCAAACAGGTTTTGAATGTAATTTATACTTTAGTATCTCAGTTGCTGAATGAAAGCAAAACTCATTTGGTAGCTGTAACTTGCAGAAATTGCTGTTAGAAAGTGAATTTGTTCACGCCTATTTCATTAAGCATTGTTTTCTACCAGTTCAAAAACACAAATAATTGAAAAAAAATCTCATTATTCCATTTTCTTTTTGAGGGATATTAGTAAGACTTAAGCTGTTCAGAATGTCAAAAGACTTTTGATTTAATGACTTAATTTTTGTGTGTGTGTTTAATTGTGAAAATGCCCACAAGATAAGTATTTCCTGGGCTATAGTTTGTGGTACGTTTAATTTTGGGGCAGCATTGAATAAACAATACTTGACTCATTTTTGTTCCTATCAGGCCTCTTGCTCTTGTTACCACACTCCTCCTCATTCATGCTGGTACAACTGTTTTTCTGGGGTCCTGCAATGAACTGGAATGGGGATGGGTCTATGTTAAAATTAAGTCTAATTTTTTTGGTTGTTTCTTTTTAAGTCAGGCTGGTTCCTCCATCCTGGTCTATGTCAGGGTATCAACTGAGGGTTGGCAGGTGGAGATGAGTGATGGGGAGTGGGCTGCGTACACTGGTCCTGCTGCCAAAAGAAATGTACATCAAGCTGTAGCCCTGGGCAGATTTCAGATACCCTTCTGTCCCTGTGCCACAGTTCTCCATTCCTTCAGTTGTGCTGAGGTGATTATGTGACATTGCTGCAAAAATGACTGCAGGACATAGAATAGAGAAAGAAAAGAAAGAAAAGGAAAACCTCAGCCCTACAAAGCCTAATCTCCTCTATGGTTGTGGCTCCCCAGCAGATGTTTTGATGCTTGTGAAAAGGGAATGGGTAGGGGCAGCAGTCTCACTACCTCTTCTTGTCTCCCTTCCTGCTCCTTGTTTTAATATTTCTGTTGTGAAGCAAGGCTCCACTGCGCTAGGTGTAGTATAAACAGAGAACAAAACGATCCCTTTCCACAAATGATTTACAATTAAATTGGTAATTTACCATTTAGGTAATGTAGTTGGGCTTCTTTTATCCACTTACTTGTTTTCAGGGGTTATTTCTAGAAACCTGCTATACGTGACATTTATGGTTTGGAGCATCAACTTTACTAGAACAAGACCTGTGAATTCAAACAAGATCACCTCTGATCCTCTGATCTACTCAGTACAGGCTTTCAGTACATGCTGGAAAAGCTCATGAAACAGCATGTAAAAGAAAGAAACAAGTATGGCCAAAGCATATTAGATTCATAAATATGTAAATATATATTTTTGAACCACACGTGTTTAATCTCTGGATTGTTTTCTCTTTTCTGATTTCCAGCCTCAGCTGAAAGTTGCTGAAAAATTGAGGAAGGCTATATGGCATAATGTCAAATTTAAAATTTGAAAAGTTTTGAACATTGATAATTTAGCTTACTGTGATAATAAAAGAGAATTCAAGGGAAAGAGCAATGAGGCCAGTGCTGTATGAGCAGAAACAATTACTTAGAACTGACTCCACTCTGTTTTTTTTATGTTAGTGTGTTAGAAAAGCTCATGAATTGAATTTAAATATTAAAGATTTGTTATTTCATTTTCCCTGAATTCCTAATGGAGTAAAGCAGTAGTATATCTATGCTATACTATATCTTTAAATATGATTTTTTTCTTCCAGGCATCTAACCCAGGGCAGTTTGAGAATGACAGTGATGTACTGTGGCAGCGAGGACAGATTCCAGAGACGGTAGTCTGTCATGGTCGAGTAGGAATTAACACAGATGTACCAGACGAAGCACTGGTTGTCTGCGGAAATGCAAAAGTTATGGGCAGAGTCATGCATCCATCTGACAGCCGAGCAAAAGAGAATATCCAGGAGGTGAGGGCTACGGAGTATTTAGGGCATTTATGTATGCACCATGGCACGTGTATGGATCGGTGTTCCGACACATGAAGCAGCTTCTTTATCTTGGGTGTGCTGAAATGCTGTCTCTCTGCAGAGCCATGGCCTGTGGCCTTTGGAAGAGGCTGACCACAGAAGTTGAGGGTATCTGTAAATGGGAGTTGTGGGGCTGGAGGGTAACTGGCAATACAAATACAAACAGCACTCTGCTAGTGGCGAGTGGGAAAATTGTTTGTATAGTTTGATGCAAAGATTGGCCAAATGGCCATACCAGCCTTGTTGCTATGTCAGTGAAGTCCTAGATGCTGCAACCATTCTTAATGTCTTGACATGTGAATCTTGGTTTTTGCTTAACTAGGTTGATACAAATGAACAGTTGAGAAGAATAACACAAATGAGGCTGGTGGAGTATGACTACAAGCCTGAATTTGCATCTGTTATGGGAATAAAAAATACCCGTGAAACAGGTATTCAGTCAGTTATGTTCCCATTTTTCATTTACTTCTGCTGTTGTTCATTGTGCCATAGTGCCTTTTAACACCCTGTTATTTCATCTTCATTTATAGGATATTTCAATTGCTTACTTTGCTGTGTTTCTCTTGTGAGTTGAAAGTGCCAAAATTAAGTATTTCTGGTTTATTTCCAAATTCTATTTCAATTATTAAAGATAGGAGATGATTTTTCCAGAGGTGTAATGAGAATGAAGTAAGTGATCAGAAGCAATTTTGTTCTTATAGCAGAGAAATGGGAAGGGAATTTTAAAGGTTTCTGTTTGTTTTCTGTAGAACAGAAAAAAAAAAAAGTTAAATCCTGGATTTTCCTACTACAGAGAAATTATAGAAATTGTTTGGCCCTACCTGTACCTTTTAGGATGGATAACTCAACTTAAACACACAACCATGGTCAATGGTATGTCACAGCATTTCCTGACTTTTGCTTCTGTTATCTTTTGAACAGGAATAATAGCCCAGGAAGTAAAGGAGCTTTTACCTCAAGCTGTTAGAGACGTTGGAGATGTTGCTTGTAATGATGGAGAAAAAATAGAAAACTTCCTCATGGTTGACAAGGTATGGTCTTGAGAGAGAAAGTGGAGGTGTGTATTTATACTTTTCCTTTCATGTGTGGAGCTATAAACATATGCTATGCTTTATACAAAGATGTAGACCTGCGTATGTATTTACAAAAGTAGTCTTTAGCAAACTATTGAGGAAAACTGGATCATTGGGTGTTAGTAAATGTCTGAATCTTTCAAAGACAGAAAGTATTTACCTTAAAATCTCATAATAATAATAAAAGAACATACAACAGCAGAGAAAAGGCAAAAAACTTTAAATTTGCATAATAAAGGTGGATAGTGATTTCATAGCATTGGTCCAACAAGTGGGACTCCAAAACATTCTTTTGAATTTAAGTGTTGAAGTTAATTAAATGCTCCAGAAGTGAGGTAAGCAATGATAGCATTCTATTTGTTAAATAAAAATGTCCTTACTCTAATCCTTTGTGTAATCACTTCACACCAAATGCAAATGCTAATTCTGTGTGCTCTGTGGGAAATTTTTTTGTCTATCTGAAATATTTATTATAACTTCAAAATCATATACTATAAAATGTTTATGGTGGACGAAGTATTACCATGCTTATAGATTGGAAATGATGCCTTAGTCCATCGTCCTGTCCTCTCTTCCCCTACTTTTCCTGTAGAAATAAGAGTGCAAGGGACTGCCAGTCCGAGTCCAGTCACACTTGACTGCCGACATCGCTTGTCCAGAACGTTGCTCAGAGTGGCCCCTCTGTTTTGCACTGGTTCACTGCAGGCCAGGGACCACTTCCCAGCCTTTTACCACTGACAGCTGATAATGCAAAGAGGGAGGTTTTACAGACAGGTGACCTTGTCTTGCTGGATGATGTCATGAACAAGATTCTTTACTCATTATAATCATGCATTGTCTCATTATTCTGTAGAAAACATAAGTTTACACCACCAAGCTTCAAGAACATATCTATCAAAAATTTCTATCATCTTCATTTGATAGGCTACAAATAGATTAAATTCATAGGTTAAATGTGCTAGGCTGTTCCATATAAAGGAATCATGAATTAAGCACCTTGAATAAAGCTGTGGAAAGAGCACTTTCTTGAACATCCCAGCATTCATGTCACCCGCATGAATAATATCATTTTTCAGATGGCTTACAGGAAAATAGTAGTTTAATGACAGGAACAGAAAACCTGCTCCTGTCCTGCTTGTTGTGGCTTATTGCTCTCACTGCCTCCCTGTGGGTGTGCTGAAAGTGATACTAGGGTGTTTTTGTTGTCAGTCACTGTGTGAATACAGTTCAGGGGAGGCGTGGAGAACAGCCAAGCAAAGTCGGACCATTCCCTAGCCCACTAATTCTCCTCTCTCTGGGAGTCCAGACTATTTTTCATCCTTCAGTTCCATCTGCTATTTAAAGGACATTCTACTTGTATCCAGACTAAGTATGACTAGGTTTACCTCCTGCAAGATGAACAAATGGGCTTTGTGTCTGTTTGAACAGGGGGAGAGGGGCTTTCTGGAGACAGTGTGGAAAAGAAGACTTAGAAAATTTGCTCTGTTTGGTCAGGCTTCCAGCCTCTCTAGCTGATTTCTAGGTCCTATAGAAGAGCACTGGTGTTAGATACTGACACTAGGTTTATTTTGCCCTTTAGCCCTTCATTTTACATTGTGTGACAGCTGCAACATCGTTTGAATTTTTGAGCTCCCACAAAATTGCTTTGAGGTAGTCAGTTTTTTTCTGACAAAATGTTTAGGTTGGACAATTGAGCTTTTGATTGAATGGGGGAAAAAAAAAAGCTACAAAATGTATCTGATGGAAATACCTCTTTTTGCTGAAATATCACACAAAATACTGTCTGTAGCAGTGCCTCATAGCACTGCCATTTTGGCCTGTCGTGTTCCTTTTCTCCTCTGTAGCTTGGCACTACTGGACAGTGCTTACCAGAATTTGATCCAGTGCTGTGACCTAGCCTACTGATGGAGATGGAGAAAGCCTACTGCATCCTGCAGGGTGTCATTCTGCCACAGATGTGGCCCAAGCAGGAATGAGTTGTTACAGTGATGGCGTATTTACTACTTAGCTTTTTCTTGACTACTTGGCTAGGTCTGGGATCACTTCACAAACACTTTGCTGCTGTTTTAATAAGGCTAGGTAAATTAATGGAGTGCTATCTTTGCTTTCTCCTCTTTCTCGTAACGCCTGTGGCAGAGCATGTGCATGTCAGTTCTGTGACATTGGTGGGGGGACAGGAGCAGGAGAGAGATCTGTGTCTAACATGTCAAGATGTATATTGAATTCAGAGCTTTGGGACAACTGATATCTCAGGTGGAATATCTGCTCTAAATACTTGGAGCTCCCATCATCAAAGTAGCTCACTCCCTTAAGTAATAAAACGAAGTATGGATGACAGTGCTTTATATCTTTGCTTTCAGTCAGGCAGGTGATAAGGCCTTGAACTTTGTTACCTTGCATTCCAAATTTAGTTCCAGATAAGCAAGATATTGGCTGGTGTGGTTGTGTCTCTGTCTGTTACCTGGGTGGAACTGTCAAACTCTGTAAAACTAATTGATTTCATTACAAGTTTGAACCAGGCTCTGCTGCATTCTAGGGAAATGTCTTAACAGTGTGGAAATTTGCTATTTTGGGACAAGAATCTTTCTTCTCTTTTCAGCCCCACAGTGCTGAATATTTTGTCATCAACGAGGCAGTAAAACTCTAATCAGTCCTCTTTTTTTTTTTTCCAAAGAAAGTATTCCTTCATTTTTCCAGGTGAGCCATTTTCTCATCTACCTGAAGCCACCTAGAAGAGATTCATGCCTGATTTGAAGAGAATGGAAAGGGTGACTGCTACATACCATTGATATGAGGATGAGTGACTATATAATTGATTTCATGGTTCTAGGCACTGGAGGTTATTTTGAAGTCACTCCTTAGTAGACAGGCTGTTGGTCTTCTGGCAGTAGAGAAGTTTGCAACTTACCACCAGTACCTGTGCTCTGGTTCTGTTTATACAAAATACTGTCTGTTTTTGTGGAATGTAGTCACCTTTAAAAGAAAGGTGTGTGTGGTATTTACAAGGCGAAAGGCAGAACTGCTTTCGCTTTACTTCTACATGGTTTGATTAGGCTGGGATACTCAGTAACATTATCTGCCAGTAATAGCTTCATCCAAGGTGTCATCCAATGGCAACAGTCTGGTTGTACATATGTCTCATGTGATGAGCAAGCTGTTCTTCCAAGCACAGCAATGAAAGCATGCTGTTATCATGCTCCTGCAGTGGGTCGGTAACTATTTTTGGCTCAGAAATGGATAAAATCCTTATTACCTGGAGGTTGATACCTAGATGATAATCAGAGGGTAGAATAGAAGGCTTTTCCTGGTGCTGGGTAGAATATTCAGATGGAGTAAATGGACTGTATCTGAACTGTGTTAGTTGCAGAGCTGATCACACAGTATTAGAACTTAAAGGAGTCTTGTAAGACACTAAAGAGACTGAAGGGGAGAAGACAGTATCTGGCCATCACAGCTTGACCTTCTCGTTTGGATCTTTCCTTGTCTCACCGATTCCTGTATAATTAATGTTATGTGTGGAACATGGATAGCAACTCTGGCTTGTCTGAGCCAGGTTAGTCTATCCTGTAGGTAAATGGTTGGATGTACATTTTGCTACAGGGTTTTGAAATCAATGTTCAGCTGCAATACTACAAATCAAATAGTAGATGCTTGCTGTGACATCTTTAATGTTTAAAATTCAGCACAGTATGAGTTCAAAATGTTGTTTAAATCCTTGGTCTACTAAGCCCTTTAGCCTGTTCAAATTTTTCTGCAAGTCCTCATTTTCAATTTACTGCAAATTGAACACAAGCAATTTTACGATCTAGCAAAGGGATTTTATAGTCAAAGTGACCTCCCATTTAAAGTGAGTTAACTTGTGTTAGCATTTTAAATATTCAGTGTGTCCTTCCATAGATGAATTCTGTAAGCATTACTGCTCTTTGCGTCTGATTGATGAATGTATTGTGTCTTCTTTTGTCATTGTTTTGCTTCTCAGGATCAGATCTTTATGGAGAACGTAGGTGCAGTAAAGCAGCTTTGCAAACTAACCAACAACCTTGAAGTCAGAATAGAAGAACTGGAACAGTGGAATAGAAAACTGGCCAGGTTGAAACGGATAAGCAGTTTAAAGTCCACAGTCAGCGAAGGGAGCACACTCAGGTATCTCTGTCTGGGATGTTCTCTGATAGTTGTCACAGAAATTAATAAAGTGGTCTCTGTGGTAGAAATGAAAACTGATTTTGCTTCACAGTTGAGTTCAGCTCATTTCAGCATTAAAACTGTGCAAAAAATGCAAAATTCTCATATTTTGTAAATCACTGCCAAAGTTAATATGTGAAATGGCCGTTAAATCGCAATCATTTCTGTAGTTGTTTAGGTGTGTAAATCAAGGATAGATTATGTCCAGTTACAGCCCTACAGCTTGGAAATCACTGCTAAGAGAAATCTGCAGAGCTTCTTTTGCAATAAAGAATCTTCATTTGTACTTCAGTGGAAGTGATGAGCATTTCCTATTTCTAAATCATTTTCCAAGCTTTCTTTGAAATCAAATGAAGCATCTAATAGCATTCACCTGAAAGAGTTAACTAGAGGCCTTTGTTCTTGAAAATAAATCTGGTGACTCTTCTGCCTTTCTCTTTTTAAATGCTACAATTGCAAAAGCAAGTGACATTAACACCCTGTTGAAAAATCTCTTTTTCATTTATTACTTACTGAAGCATTTGAATGTCAGGGAGATATTGTCTCTTACAGCAGGTGTAGTCGAGCTACTAGTCTTTTGCCATCAAGAAAATCAGTCCAGCTAAAATCCAACAAGGTAAGTGAAACTAAATATTGAAATATGCCTACGAGAGAGTTTTTGTAAGTGCTGAAATATAGGTGAAAGTTTTCATGTTTCTAAAAATATAATAAAATCCCTTTTTTTATTATTTAGTTAATTTTTTTTTATTTTTTATTATTATTTTTATTTAATTATTTAGTGTCATGCTAGAAGCTTAAAAGCTCCCTGTACTGAGATAGAGAATATGTATGAGACACTTCTACTTTTTGCCTATACATTGTGTGTATATGTGTATGGGGCAGATCCATACTGTGTAATGGTGTGCAGGAGGAGACCATCAGGAGAGAACTGTTGAGACAGTTAGTGTGCTCACGTGGTTCAGTGCAGCCTTACATGGAAATGATGGTTTCAGCTCAGGAGCATGCACAGTGGTAAATTCTACCTCAGCTTAGTTCCTTGGTTGAGTCCTTCTCTGTAGTTTGCTGTTTGCATCTTCTGTTTTGTACTGGTTAATACTGTCTTTCAAGGTGGTTAAGACCTGGATAGGATGTCCTTGCTATTGCTGGATGACTACCTCTTGCCCATATCCTGGTATAGAAAGAGGAGAGCCCTTTTAACAGGGACTGAATGAGTAAGGGAATATCTGCTGACCTTTTTCAGGACAGTCTTCCTAGGCTGTTAGGTCCTGTTCTTTAAGGTGATTCAACGCACATTTGCCCATCTTGCTTTTGCCAGTGCCAAAGAGCAAGAGGAAATAATAAGTCAAATGTTCTTTGTTCTATAAGGACAATCAAATGCTCTATAATTTAAGATCATTCTACTTGTTTGAAAAGTGCCTTTCTTCTTATTTACACCAGCCCTGGTTTAATGTGATCTAAACATATACTGAAAGCTGCTCATCTTTTAGGTGTGGCCATTGTTTACAGAGTTCTTCATTTGATTTTAAAATACTTGAAGAGTATGAAAAATGGCAGAAGGAAAAGAGAAGGAGCTATTGTTTTTATCCATCCTTTCTTCCTGTGTAATGTTTGTGTCCCCAGACTATCAACAGTGTGCAGCACTTTCACACTTTTAGGGAACCTGTCATTGCTTAAGTTTTTCTCTTCAAAAGTTGACCTCTGTATAAGAATGACATGTATGGTTCCTCTGAAAGAATTTAAGTCAGAGTAGTGTAGTATTTCTTAATCTACTAGTAGTAGCTTAGTTACATGCCACTTAATTTGACCAACATTTTTTTTTTTCTAGGTTTGCTTATCAAAGAGGAAAGAGTCTTGCTCCAAGAAGATTTTCCGGGTGACTATAATAGCTTTGGTTGCTATTATGGCACTATGGTAACAACTAATTATCAAAAGTTGCCTTGTTTCTCCCTTCCCTTTTTTAATTATCTCATCAGAAAGAAGAGTGAGATTTTTCTTTCTCTCACACTTCCTATTCAAAGGACACAATATATTAAAATTAATAGTGAATATGCCTTGTAATATTGCAAAGTTGAAATTGTTTTAGGAAAGTGAGATATACACATGGCACACATACAACTAACCCCTGTCCATGTCAAAATGTATGGTGCACCTTGAATTTACTCAGTAGCTCATGCTACAGATGTAAAGCTGGACTCATGATTTTTTTAAGCAATTGTTCTGTGCCTAAGTTCAACTTCTGATGTACAGAGCAATTCTGTTCTTTGAAAAGAAACTGAACTTGTACCCAATGTCACGGGCAGTCCTGTCACTCTGAAAGTTTAACTTGTGTCATTGGACTCACAGAAAGGAAACTATGCTTGGGATTGCAGTTTTCTGTTTCTACTCCCCGAACCTGTGTCTCACAGTCTCTCCATGAACTGAGTACTTTGAACCAGTGTAGTGATTCTGTTTGCAATGAAAAATTGACCATATTTTGTGTTGAATTTAGCTGTATACAAGTACCTCATCTAAAAAAACATTAAATTCAGTCAGAATTTTTCCCACTGAAGGGGAATTGATAGATAGTTAACTTTTACATTACTGCATTTGGACAAGGTGTTGTCAAGGTATTATTAGTACTATGTTACTTAAGAGATGGATGTAAATCTACAGAAAAATTCTCTTTCTACAGTGCTTTGACAATATCAACCCTTTATGTACTTAGCATCCATGACAGACATTTTGAAAAACATCATATTTCCAGGCAAGTAGTTGACTTAGTATTAGAATTAGTATTAGACTGTGGACCAATCTGTTTTGGTCCAACTGTGAAGTCCATTTCTTAATGAGTTGTTTTTCTTTTTCTTCATCAGCACTTCCCCAAGTTCTGTTGTAATCTTTACCACTACAGCAGGTACTGTATCTCTGCTGGTCTGCATACATGTAACAAGCTTTCAATTTCTGTGCTATTATAAAATGTTAATAGATACACAGCACTAGTGAGAATTATGTCATTTTTTTTTTTCTTTAGCGATGCAGGAAAGCACAATTTCTCAGAGCACGCAACCCATCAGCAGGATTCCTGAAGTGAATTTCTGTGAAATTTTGCCTTGTGACAAGGTCTATTGTTGTCCAATTCATCAACCAAAAGTCAAATATCTAAGCTATGAGAAAACCAATGCAGGAGAGAAACGTAAGTTGAAATGTGAATTTCTGTTGTTTGCTATTTGAATAAAGACTATATGAAGAGTGTGGGGGAAGGGGCAGGAATCTTTAAAGGTAGTTAGCTTTGTAAGATAATGTCTAGTCCAGAGGGTTTCAGAACTGCTGATACAACTAATCATCACTGCTGTCAGTATGTTTTGGAAAAATCTGGCCTGGTTACCTTCAACAGCTCTGGGTCCTAAAATGTTTTGTCAGGTGTTGCTGTTCTTGCTGTTCTTGCTGGCCGTTCATGGTACATGATTTGATGTGAACCAGAAAGTCACTAATCCTTTTAATTAACCTTTGGCTACAATTGGCCAGGAATTGATTGGGCATAGTGGAGGGTGAATGAACAGATTTAAAGCAAAAACCAAAACACTTAATAGTGTCACAATGTGGTGATACTGTATCTTTTCTGTGGGCAGAGACAGAAATTCAACTGCTGGAAGACATAAAATTTAGCTACAATTGCCCATTCAAGCAGGGGTTTTTTAAACATTATTTAAAGGTAGAGCTCTATGAAACAAATTATTTTACTGGAATGAATTCTCTGTCAGATATTGTCTGCCAGATGTTTTGTGTGTAATGTATGAGTAGGTGTGTTGTTTACAACTTTTATAACATTTATAAGAAAGAGTTTATACATAAAGATATGTACAAGTTGTTGCAATCTGTATTCCTCGGTCCCAGACCTTAACACAGTCGATGTCTAGAAGCAAGTGTCAGTATTACTAAACCCAGCATTCATACACTTCCTTTCTTGGCCTTGGGAACAATTCTTGCATCAACCACAGTCAACAAGTTAAGGTGAAATTGGGGATGGACACAGTTCAGCTTCTGAAGTACAAATTTCTACAAGGGCAGGTGTTGCCAATTGCTGTGAAACTCTTGCCACGTGAACTGTTTCAGTGGGGTTCACTCACTGGCCATTTTTTATACTGCAAAGTGCTGTTGTGTGCAGACAAGCTGCATGTTAGTGGTCCTTGTGATTAATGCTGCAGTAGGCCCTGTGGCAGATATAGCTCAGTACAATGCTTTCAGGAGGTCATATATCTAAGTGATTTGTATTGGTCTGAAGCCTGAAAGAGTGTTGATTAATTAAAAAGACTTTAATCTCATTTACAAATGAGGGAACTGTAGACAGATGAAAATGAAGTATGAAAACCTTCTATCCCCAGATGGCTGCTTTTGATATTAGGTGGAAAGAGAAGATAAGAACAAACACAAAGCATTACATTCTCAAGGTCTTATGCTCCAAATAGCATTAAGTGTGGATCCAAGAGTGAAAAATCAACACAGTACACAAGCTACTGAAAGATTTTAGATCTGCCCAAGTTTAATGAAGCTGAATGTATCCCCAGACAGAAGGTAACAATGTCAATAGGAAATCCAAACAGAAGGAAAGCGAACAAGCTGTTTAATATATCTGTACCAAGATGAATGAAAAGAAAAATGTTTTCAAAAGAAAAAGCTGAGCGTTAAGTATGGGGAATAATCAAGATAAAAAGTGGATACTTTAGAATCAGTTGATTAGTCTGATTCATGGAAAGCTAAAACTATTTGAATTACAGGCTAAGTTAGGAGTGCATATTCAACAGACCTTTTACTGTTCTGCCATATGAAACCTGAATTCTGTGGATGCAGACCACTATTGAGTGTATCCGTTGTAGATCCTAACTCCTTGCATCTCAAATTTATTGAGGAGAAGACTGTTAGGAGTGTTCAAGAAGAAACAAAAGCATTCATAATCAAGAAAATTTTATTAAGCAAAATTTCAGCACATCATTATGTAGTCTACCTTAATATGGCCCTTTTCCCTCATACTTTATTTTTCATAAGAACTGGATTCTCTGAAGGTTTTCGACTTTCTAACTCCTGTTGACTTCAGTGGAAATGAAGAGCATGAATACCCTTCAGCACCTGGGCCTTTTCTACCCTCCGCTTCCATTCCAGTAATGCTCATTGTCTGCCCATTTGTGTTAAGTGTCCCTGGTAACCAGAGGCTGTTCTTACTTTCTCTTGTGGTATTGTTCCTTCCTGGTGACTCTCCCTTCACAATAAAAGCCTGGTGAGGACTCCTGGTGAATTTCAGTCAACTTCATGCATTTGCATTTATCATCTTCAGATGGTAGTTACGGATTCCTAGCAAGGCACCATTACAAAAAATCATCAGCAGTTTTTTTCTATACTGCTTATAGAATATTCCAACTCATGTGAATTAAAACCAGATAGTGCTTGAGAAGAAAAGGATATCAGATTTATTGGATAAGTTCATCTGAATCTTATCGGAAGAGTTTGGTTGTTATCATTTCATTCTGGTCATGCCCATACTTTTGTATTTGTTACTGAATAAAAGTGGACCTTCCCACCCCACATGGGTGACAGAGCTGAAGTATACCACCATTTGCTGAAGGCTACTACAGTAGTTTTTTGTTAGTTCCCGATGTTCTGGATTGGCAGCTTGGGCTCTAAAAAATAGCATCCAGGGACCAGTTTTCTATGTGTTGTTTGGCTTGCATCAGCTAAGGAGACAGTGAAATAGTAATGCTATGAGGAGTAGAGAAACAAGGAAAAATACATTTCTATACTGGTTACTGACTCAGTTTAAATAGTTGAAATCTTAGTGAAGTAAATCTGTCTTTGTCCTAGTTTTTATACAGATTTCTGATACCCACTTAATACTTTCTTCCATCATATGCCAGATGAAGAATCACAGTATTAAATGTTTAGTAATTCAGAGTATGTAGTAAATATTCCTGCCAATACTTGCATAGCTGAAGTATTTAAAGGGAGAATATCTTTCTTTCAATGAACAATCTTATGCCTTTACCCGTGGATATAGGTTTTCCTACAGAATGGTTCTGTGTTAATGAAAATGCAAAATGTCAGGGAACATTCAGTGTACAGCTATCACATCTAGACTATTAAGAGAAAAAAAAAAAAAAGGAAAATGTGACAACTACTTTGTAAATTAAAAGGAAGAAGGAGGGAGTGAATAAGCTTTTCTGAGATCTGTCTCAAGACCTACTGTGCATGTATAACTGATTGCCATGTATTCAGAAGCCATTTTTCTAGGTGTGTGACTGCAGATCACAGTGTAAAGAAGTGGGACAACAGATGGCTGCTAAATGCAACAATTACCATCTAAGTTGGTAGAACTGGCATATCTGTATGATGAGAAAGTTCTTAGAAAATGGATGCAAGGAGTAACTAACAGCAGTATCACTGATTCATAACAAAACACAAAAGTGATGGAGATCTCAAAGGTTTTTTTTGTATTGCTTTGCTTCTAGGCCCTCATATTCCAGTTGTTAATTAGTGTTGTTCCATGCTGTAAGTTACCTACTAGCATGAGAAAGATCTGGATTTTCTTATTTCCCAATACTGAAATAAAAGGAAAGCCAAAATCTGGAATCTAAGTAAACAGTCAATCTAGCTGTCTTGTTTCAGTATCAGTGAAATGATGCATTTTGATCCTTACTTTTGTAAAATAAATCTTTATATAATGAAATAGTGAGTTCTGTTCTAAACAGTCATTTTGAAATCAGAATGTTTCCTTTGGAAAACATGGGAATGGAGTATTTCAGTATTCTGTAAATACACAATCCCATTTTCTTTCTCCAGATAAAATGGTCTTTGATGAAGCAAGTTAGTTTAGGCAAGATAAACATTTCTTGGTGCCATTGGTAACATTTCTCTGGACAGGTTCCTGGATGGCAATTAGTGTAAAAGCACAAGAACAGCTTTAAACCATCTCCTTTGAGCTTGAAGGACCTTTTGCTTTCCCCAGGTTGTACTATGTGATGATTATTCAAAAGATACCTTAAAGTTCACTTTTCTAGAGAAGTGCTGAGAAAATTAATAGAGTAAAAAAAAAAAAAAACAAACCAACTTGTATTTCCCAGCCTCGTTCAGTGTTAGAAATTACAGAGGTGACATAGTGAATGTGGTGATTATGTTGTTAGAGTTCTGTAGTAGTTTCTTCAGTTTGGTGACTCATCCCTTTGTGTCTGAAGCACCATGTCTTGGGTCAGTCCACAGCGTCTTACGTCTCAAATTCAAAAAGCTAACTTATTCCTCTGGCCTATGTTTGTGTGGCAGATGCCTACTTACTTACTCATTTTCTCACTAATAAGAGAGAGTGGCTTTATGATCAGATTTGTGCTGGAGTACCTGGCTGGATATTGACTTTCACCCTGCCTTTCTATTATAACAATTGGTGATATTGTGTGGAGGATGAAATCTTTTCTATTAGGCTATTTTTTGAAATGTTTTAGATATCCTGTAGAATTTCAGAAGCTTGTTTCTTGTTACCTACAGGTATCTTTTGACTGTAGATGTCTTCTGAATAGAGGTGGTTTGCATTTTAAAGGTTTCTCTTGTTGGTTATGCATGACTTTATTTGAGAAATAATTAACAAAATGTCTTATGGACTTGTATTCATATTTTGCTGTTACAACTGTGCAAGGCTAACTTGGGGACTTTTGTAAATACCTTCTCTCACAGGAAACAAAAGTAACACGTTACCTGAAAGAAATTCAGACAGAAAATCTAACAGAAGACCTGATCTTGGAAATGACTGTAAGTCCCATATTATGTTTTTGACTGTTGAAATGTATAATTGTATAACTTTGAAAGGCTGCCTTTAGACTTGGAATTCTGCTGCTGGAATTTAGAGAAATTTAAACTATAAGTGGTCACTATAGGAAATTCGGGCTTAGGAATCTATTAAATACCTGAGGTTCACTGTAATTTCTTGTCATTGCAATTTATTATTACATCTTCATTAGATTTTTGTAGACATTCTGGCTGCCCTCTCTTATGAGTACTTAAACTTGGCTTCAGATGCAATAAAACGACAAGGTGACATTTTTCTTCAAGAGCTAAAATCTTGTAAGGTGCTCAATACCAATCCTATAGAGCAAAATCCTTAAGCGTATGAGTGTGGCAGTTGTGTGCAGGAAATGCATCACAGAGCGTAAAGGAAGTTTTTGGGGTTTGGCCTTGACCTATTGGATGCTAGGTCAACATCAGCTGCTGAGGGGGGCCATCTCTACATTAGGATCTGGACACTACCTGTGTTAGTGGAGGTGAACACTCCACTAACAGGACACTCCACTTTGACACAGGAGATATGGCTTAACTAGTCTTTTATGTTTATGTGGATGGTCTGTTTTAAGGTCTTTTTTTGTTTGTTTAAAAATGTTCAATTAAAGATTAGGCAATACTTGCATGATAAAACGTCTATACACTGACATGCAGTTAAAGCAGGTTGTTACCTAGGGCCGAGTGAGGAACAGAACATGGGTTCTGCTTGTTGCCTGGGTATGCCCCCAGTGGGATGATCTTGGAAAAATCATTCCTCTTCTGATTTTTTTACAGTGGCTACACACCTCGGAGTGGGGCCTCTCTGGCATTGCTATGATACATGTTTTAATGAGATGCTGTGTCACAGGGAAATGTTCTTCTGTGCTAGTTCTTTGAGATGAACATGCTCAATTTCCATCTGTCACTTAGGCGTATGTTTGGAGATTTGCATGTGGAAAGTTGAATATTACTATCACACAGGTGTTTTATAATCAGAGCTTAGGTCAGCCTATAATCAAGTTCCTCTGCAGAGCAGGGAACTGTTTTTGCGGACGAGAGGAACGAAAACACAAAACCAGTGTTGCAATGTGGAGAGCAGGCTTAGGCCTGCTGAACCAAGTCCATGTCCTCCATGTGCTTTCTGCACCACATTGCCAGATTTAAGTATCAGCACCTTGATACTTAAGGGAAAAGCTGGAGTCTGGCTGTCTGCCGGTGGCTCTTACTCTATCCCCACCTGGGTGTTCCCCATACCATTTGCAGTGTGAGCCTAGGTTCATTTGGGGGGATAAAACCATTTCACCCCCTTCTGTGAGTGGACCTCCACTATTCAGCCTGATGTGGGCTGGCACAGGGGTCCGAGATGTTGCCCAGTTATGCACATACACTGACCAGATGCTGATGTATCCAGAGGAAGTAAGGCCAGCTGTGAACACAGAAGCTGTGCAGCTCTGTTAGCACACTGGTTCTTGCCACCTAACTCTCAGCAGGATCTGCCTCAGGGAAGAGCCAGGCCATTGTGGCTGTACTCTTCCTCTCACCATAACTGGTCACCTTAGAGAACGCCTGCACGGCACAGAGATGCTGGCCCAGGGCATCACAGGAAGCCTGTGGCAAACAGGGGAACTTCATCCAGCCTGGTTAGGGACGTACTCGCTCTGGTAACCAGTTACTTTCCTCATCTTTCCTGGTAATTAGTACGCCAGATATGTTTTGACCCCCCACCCCCGAAACTTGTTTTTTTCAATTACTAGTGTCTGGATGTCTAACTGCATTACTTGCTGCCCAGAAACATGTTCTGTATGTACATATGTATAAATCCAACAGGTATACATCTATTTATGCATAAGGTGTTCAGCTAATTCCAAAGTAAGATTTTTATAGAATTTTTATTCTATATTCCCATTCCTTGGACTGTAAACTTCTTCCAAGTTCAGGATGTAAGTTTTAGGAAGTCATCAATACAGTAGCCTGTTCGCGCTGTTTTTAGTTCTTCCTATTGCCACAGTTTACTTAGGATTAAATAAATATTTTTGGTTAGCTGAGCCTATTTTGATTCATAATTCATGATATTCTTATATGTAGAATATTACAGAACTCTAAAAAGTTCTTGGAACTCTTGGATGTTAAAGGCAGAGTTTTATGAAGAAACTAAAATATTCTTTAGAGTTAAGTGATTTACTGCACACGAGATAAGAAGCAAGTTTTGTTCCATTCCAAATTACTTCTCTCAGCAAAGATAATGATTTTGAGATTAATAGTTGCTTGCATGAGCATGGCTTCTAGTACATTAAAATAACCATTGCCATGTCTGTATACTACTTAGACTGCCATAGCCTTCAATGTCTGCTCGAAAGAAAATATTGCAGTATTAGGTGCCCAGATATTTGTATTTGCAAATCCAACAACCATTTTATCTCCCCTGTAACTGCAGTATGAAGGCAATCAACCAAAGGCTTTTTACTCAGAGCTGATTTAGACCCGTAGCAACTCTTGTAATGGCAAGCAAGGGAGTAGCTGCCACTGTATTAACTGCAATTTCATTATGCTCTTATCTAAGATTTCTGAAATAATCAAGAAGAAAACATTATTCTTTATATTTTTAGGGATTGATACAACAATCAGTTCCATACAGATTCTGGAAACACAACAACGCATTGACAATCACCGTTGTAGTAAAAACCTACAGTGCAGGTGGGTAATTTGTTTTATTATGCTTTATTATACTGGAATACAATACCATTAATGTGGTATAGATACCTGGCTGGCTCCTTCTCACAGTTATTTCTTCTCATGTGCGTGCATTTTTTCTACCTTTAAATATTTTTTTCTTTTTAAATTTAAATACAATTTCCATGTTTTTGCAAAGATACTATCTATCTTGAAATCCTATGTGCATTAACATCTCCTTTTTTCAGGTCTGGAAATTACAGCTATCTTATTCCTGTTAACAAGTATACACCCTTGGATGTAGAAATCTCACTGGAAATCAAGTAAATACAATTAAACATAATATACACATTCCAAGATAGTGCCTTTTTTTTTTTTTTTTGACAATAATTCTTGCCTGATTTCTATTGTGGCACTAATTTGACCCTATTCAGAGAGGTGGGACAAATCTATGCACAGCTAAGTCCTTTATGTAGACCTTTGTGTACATCCTTTGCTGCAGCATAGGCCCAATGCCACTCTCAGTGTAATGGTGATTTAGCCCATTGATGTAGATATTAAAATCTAGTAATCTTAAGGTTCAGTCTAATAATCATTTGAGCAGACATGTATGCATATATCCTCAGGATTGTGGCCTTTGGCATAGAGGTCTGAGTTTTTTTTTTTGGTGTAGAGAAATATTGTTATGAACATATATAAACAATACCAGCGAACACCTTCTCTAAGCATGTAAAGACTCTGGGACTCAGACTGGGACTGTCTTTTTTGGCCTGTTGCGCTAAGCCCTGTAAAAGGGAATTCTTGTGCAGGAATTTCTGGCAATGCGTAAAATAATGATTTACAGCAGGAATAAGCAGCAGACGTACCTCTGAGCAGGTATTTTCACCTTAGATAAAAGTCTAGCTCAACTGTGTTCTCTGAGAAATAACAAATCCTTTCTTTTGGGGTTTGTCTCTGATAAAGGCCAGTGATAACCAGAACACCTGCCAAAGTCCCTGCTTGATGACACTTCATGACTCCCGTCTCTCTGATACAGTGCTCTATGAGGTTATGTATGGTCTTTAGGTTCAGTCTTTTGATTTTGAGTATTATCCTTGTAAACGTCCTCCTTTTTTTTGGACAAGAGGAAATATAATAGTGTTCCTGAAGTGCCTGCTTGTTTTCTACAACAACTGAAAATCTGCCTTTTGAGTGTATGCCATTATAAACTAATAATGCAACCCACCCATGTAGGGATTAATACATCACACTCAGAGTTTCACTGAAGCAGTTGCTGAATTTATATTGGATATTGGTTTGTGGTTTTGAGGGAGGGAGATTTTCAATATGTGTCTTTTCTATGAACCTACACTAAGCAAAGCTACAAACTGAACAACAACAACAACAAAAAACAGCAAACATATTTGGATTACTGCTGTGTCCAAATACTGTAAGATATTGTAAATACCTAAAAATTTGGAAAACATTTATGCCTGCTGAATAAAATCAAATGAAACCAACACACGCTACTGACAGCCCCTCTAGGACAGAGGGTGAGCCATATATGAATATCCTTTAAAATTGATGTTTCTAGTAATACCTTGTTAAGGTTGTAAAAGCACATTTGTTGGGGGTGCTTCATTGTTCCCCTCAGCATAAACTGTAAATACTCATGTCAACTTTTCCCCACCTTCTGTTTTCATTTTACTGCTAGCCATTGCCATATCTGAGGTCCTTTGGATCTCCAGAACATTTTTGTTGAATTATACGCTTCTCAGAAAAGCCATCTGGTAAAATAGGAAATGCTAGACATTCCCTAGGGATAGTTTGGAGAAGATATGACCACAGGGTCCTTGCTATTAAAGAATTCTGAATGAAATTCTGTTTACCACTGTATTCCTAGACAAATGGATATTTTTACTTATTTTTCATGACATATTTGCATGTGTATGGTGACAAATGGGAGTTATTTATATAGGTTCTTGTCTTAAGGTTTATTGTGGGTTTTGTCTTTCATAAAATTGTCTGCTGTTGTGTTTAGATGCCCAAGTACCCTCTGGCATAGGCATGTTATGCCTATATATGATGTAAGCAATGCAATTCAAGCATGTCATGACCATTAATTTGTACAAAAAGTCATATATGATAGCTTCTGGTATGAATATGCTTAAGGTTTGAGGAAGTTTAGTGTACATTTCTAGATTTATCTTAACAGCTGCAAAGACCATTCAGGTTTTCAAATAAAAAGCTTTCTCCATTTGTGGGGGGGAGTGAGACAAGTTTAGAGGTTGGTGGCTCAGGTTTCTTCATATCAACCAATGAAGTAAGTTCCTTTGTTTTATTTCTCCACAATTCAATTCTCTGCAATTTTTCCCTGTGTTTATATTGTATTATATTTATGATTCTTCTATTTAAGAGCAATGGGATAGATCTTTGTTTTTCTTTTTCTTGAAGCACCACAGAACCATTGATTGTATTTCTCTGCAAAGTCACATTTGGAAATTATTGCTCCTATTATTCTTCAAGACGAAACAGTGGGGAAGATTTCATAGAAACCACACAGGTAATATTTTTCAGCAATATTCTGGCTTGTGGGGATCATTTTTATATACTGCCCACCACGCGGCTGTTTTTTCATCTCTTGCATGAAAGGCACTGTGCTGTTTGAAAATAAAATTGAGCTTCACGTACGAAAAAGTCTTCAGTTTTCTGACAGTTTCTGCTATTGAAGCTGTACAGTGCTGAAATAATTTGTGATTAGCTTTCACCTCTCCCCTTGCCCTCCAGAATGTTGTTTCCTTCTATTAGCTCTGTTTTTCACAAAAGCATCAGAGTCTCATAGGTAAGATGTCATGATCCACTGATTCAAGCAACAATGTGTGGATGCATTCTGGAGTAGAGGGAGATGTGGAAGGTGGAAAAGACTTGTTATAATATCTAGTTTTACTGAATAATCTTACACACCGCTGATTGTAAGGAATGAATACGGTGATTAAAAGAGACCATGAAGATCTTCAACTCCAAAGTTTGGAAAGGAAGGTAGCTGATGCCAGCTTGTCAAGTTGGCCTTATCAATAATGCATTTATGGGCACTTCGAGAAAAGAAGTTGTCCATTAGAACCTGACTCATACAATTAATGGCTGCAAAATTCTGATCTTGGTTAAGGTAGAAATTGAGATGGTGCTTTGAGTCTACCAGTCCTGGCTAGCTTTGGCGTGGTCATAATGAGATAACTAGGATGCAGTCTTTCTGTAAGAGTCAGTTTTCTGCTGAAATTTATAAAAAATCTGTGTAGTGGCTCTCTACAATGACAGTTTTGAGCCTATGCCAGTCTAATTCACCACTATAACACATTATAACTCCAGAGATGGTTAAGAAATAGGAGTACTTTTCACCCAGGGCCTTAGGAGATGGAGTCCTCCAAACTCTCATCCACCGTACTTTTCCGTTATTGTCTTATGGGTACTGAATTCCAATTTTTAAGCCTTGAATACACTAAAAACAATAGTGGTATTCCCCTTTATTTCTGTGCGAACAGGAGTTTACTAGTACATCTCTCTAGGGAAAGTTCTTCAGTGTAAAAGCAAGAGGTCATGTCATCCTCTTGATTTTCTCAATGAGAATAATAGCTGTAAAAACTTGTTGCCTTTTCCTAGGTAAGCTGATCTTGCAAACTTTTGATCATTTCTAGTAAATTGATGAAGGCCTTAACCTCTCTTCAAATTCTTTGGAAATATAAGACTCTTTCATGTGACCAGGTCCTCAGATTTGTCTGAATTCTTGGAAATGTTTATTCTGGATAAAACAGCGGGAAAGGCAGAAGCAAAGATAGTAGCATTTCTCCTACATTTGTAGGAGAAACCTCTGTGAAGAAGTCACTTCACTGTCTTCTTTAGATTTCTGATCTGTGGTACCAGACATGATAAGTTCTTAATTGGTTTTAAATTACTTTTTTGGTGCTTTGACAAATTAGAGCAGTTGGGGTACCTTTGTCCTTAAGTTGACTTTCTGATAAACTCTTCAAATGTCTTTGCAAAAAGTTACAGGCTTCTCTGCAGCTGCTGCAAAGCTGTCAGACTGAAGTAAACAAGTTGTCCAAGTTTTGACCTGTCTGCCATAATTCTAACAGTCCTTGAAACTGTCAGACCTAGAGAGTTTTCCCATGCAGAAATATCCTTTAAGCTTACTGCCAAAAGTGGTCAAAGAGATTTCCTGCGTCAACCTGAAATCTGCATCAAAAGACTAAAGCTAACTAGCCTCCAGCAGCAGTCAGCATTCAAGTTTGACGTGACTCGGAATAGAAATGCTGCTGGGTTGGATAATTTTTTTCAAGAGGATTTTCCTAAGGACTGGAAGGCTTATTCATTACCAAAGGGCAGGATGGCAATCATTTAGACTCTGAGCAATTCTCATATAAGTCTTATCATGTGACCATACCATCTCCAACAGAGAAAATGTGTCAGAAAGTGGAGGTAGGAGGGAAAGATAAAGAAGGCACTTGAAACTGACGAAATAAAAGTTATCATGGGCATACCAAAATGGATCATTAGGTCAACAAGAGGTGAGGTCTGAATTTTATTCAATGTAGCATAAAAATTTTAGATACAAAACATATTATTTCATTTGTACATGGCAGGACACTGCAATCAAAAGTACAATGAAATCTTTCCTGCAGCTGTTTTTGAAATACTAGTAAAAATGCTGCTGATATCTTCAGAATATGGAGAGGAACTTTCACTGCCTACTGAGGACTAATCTTGCTGTTTCAAAATCAGCAGAATTGCGATTTGCTGCTGGTACACCTTAAAGCTTTTGGGCCACCTGGCACATCAGGGACAATCCCTACTTGCAGTGGGATTTGCTTGGAAAACTGGAGTTATACAGTTATTCAGAGCCAGCTGAGAGCTGCTGGGAGCCAGATGTCTGTCAGTTCCTGTGCAGAGCTGATCAGAGCAAACCCACATTTGCAAGGTTTAAAGTCAGCACTTCGTCTTTAAATACTCTGACTGTCGCTATCAAGTCTTGTTATCGTAATTACTTTGCACTGCATTTGTCAATGAAATGTCTCCACAGCCTATCCTTCTCTCCAGTTCAATGTGAAATAAGGTTATCTAATATCTCTCTCTCATTTATCATCTAGGGACGTCAGCATATTTGGACTCTGCCTGTAGCTAGGTTGTATGACAGCGCATACTATTTCCGTGTAGCCGCACCGGTAAGCCTTTTTCAAATGGGAACATAGCAAAAGACAAGTATTGAGCTGAGAGAAGATCCTGTATGAATCTCCTTTATTTTTCTTCTGCAGGGTTTTGCAAGCTGCTCAACAGATCCTTATTTTGCTGGAATGTTTTTTACTGATTACTACTTCTATTTTTATCGGCAGTGTAACTAAAATGTTGCCAATTGTTCTGTTCTTTGGGAAGAAAAAACAATGAAGTTCTTGATATGAAAAAGAGACTAGTGTATGGCTCTGGATTTTGTAAAACTTTTACTGAGAAGTATGGCATTTTCTTGTTTGTTTTGCCTTTAAATTAAAAAAAAGGAGAAAAATAAAATGCTCAACCACAACCGTAGCTCTGCATTTTCAGGAACTGTTTCTAAAAGGATGTGAGACAATTGAGTAGATGATGTGTAAACAAGTAATCCATTTGATCTTAGCGAAGAGGCATGATATTGTACATACAACAGACAAAAAAAAAAAAAAACCAAAAAAAAAAAAAAAGGGTAGGAGTTCTGCTGAGCTGAGATATACTCCAGTCTTCAGAAGATGGCAAGATAATAAAATATTATTTGCAGTCAGGAGACCTGCTTCTGTCTTGCAGACCTTTACCTTCTCTTCGTATCTGCTGTCCTTTGTTTGTATATAATCCACTTTTTTTTTTTCCAACCAAAACCAAAACCAAACAAAACTTCCAGAGAAAAGTGAAACACTGTGCAAGTGCCCTCTAAAATAAGTGCTGTAAGTTGGGAGCTGCAGTTCAATTCCAGTGTTTGTATTTCCATCTCAGAAAGTAGTACCATCATTACTATTACAATTGTGTGACTTAACGATGCTGCTGTTGTTTGAATCAAATATGTTTCAGCTACTTTTTTTCTTTAACTGTACAGCAGGAATGAGCTATTTACTTCTAATTTCAGGTTATTTTTTTCTTGGTGGTTGTGATTTGTACTAGTGTGATGAAAGAAGAGAAATACTTGAGAAGAATAATGTCTCGCCTGCACGGCTTTCTAAGACGGATGGGGATACACACTTGCATGGGAGAAATCTTTCTGTTTATATTTAGGAAATATATTTTTAAGGCAAAGCTATTTGAATGAAATTTCACATTAGTTGCTCAGACAAAAAGAGCACAGATGTAATAACCAAATACAGTATAAATAGCGTTGTGGGGCATGTCTAGTACAATCATTCATTTTTTGTAGAGAAGAGAAAGTAAATATAATGGAGATACCATAGGCTTTCAGAGATTTGTAATGTAAAAGTTAACATGTGAACAACCTTACTCTGAATGGAATTCTTTATTTAGCAGTGGAAGGGAAACATTAGGCAGAAAAATTAATCTCTAAATATGAGCTGACTACAGTCTTTGTAAACACCAATGTGTCTTAATTGTATATTTCTTGCCTGACAATGCAATGTCAGAGTTTAATTTGTTTCTGTGGCTTCATTTGGCATTTGTTTTGTCACTGTTTCTGGATTTGCTTTAACGGTGACCTTCTTACTGAGTTTTTTAGATTTATGTGTTTCTGTTGAGGTTAACTGCTATGTCCTTGGCTTTGGGTTGTGGCTGTTTTTCTTTTTTCTTTTTATTTTTTTTTCTTTATATGACTCACTACATTGACCTTAAACCTTAAAGGGTTTCCTTCTTTTTCTTTTTTTCATTTTTTTTTTTGTTTTTAGCCAGAGAAGTATTTATAATGTAGATGACATGTTCTGTAATATCCCAGAGACTAACTGCACTTTTAACTCTGGATCGAAAAACATCAGAAGTTGGTGCCTTTAGTTTTTTATGGTCTGCACTTGAGGGTAATTCCTAAGAAGTGTCACCAGGTCCCAGATGGTCATGCATGTGCATTTTGAACAAAAATTGTACATTTCTAGACCCACATGGTTTTCATCACACTGTTTTAGGTTGAAATACTTGTCTCAGTGGCAGAGAGCACTGAAGTAGGAGAATATAAGCTCCCAGTATTTCCTGTCATCAAAACACTTCCTGTGATTACAGTCTGGGGTGAGATGCATGCAGGACATCAAATATTTTCTTTGTGAGAAAGCTTGCAGTGATTCTATTACAAATTACTTTGCCAGTTCAGGAATTTTCAACTACTTTTTTACTCATGTCATATGTTTTTGGTAAAGTACTCTCGGAGATTTTATTCAGATTTAGGATGACAAGTTGTTGTACAAAGGCTATGTTCCAACACATCCAAGGTAACAAAAATCCACCTTGGCAAGAACTAGGGAGAAACTGGCAGAAATGAAATACTTGGCATTGAAAAACTGTGATTAATAGCATTCAGGCTCCTGAGAAAATCTGTGAGTGACAATGAGCTGAAAAACTTTTTAGATGGCATGACATATTAACAGTAGTGTTTTGATCATTTTAAATGGGGATCAGATGACTTCTGTCCCTTTGTGACATTAATTATATTGTAGTGGGGTTACCACTGAATAAGTTAATGGACTGGGGGGTGGCGGGGGATAATAGTAGTGTAACAGAACCTTGAGCATCCCTGAACATGTCCTATTTTTTCCAGCTAGAAGTTTAGTCCAGTTAGAAAAGCTTTGTTACTTGCCTGGGATTTCTGTATGACCAGCAGCTGCCAATGTTTGCTGTGCACATACAGTTTAGCACATACTCTGGGTCCAAAAGTACAAGAGGAGTTACCCGACGTATGTGATTTGGTCTGTACTTGCATTATGGCTCCTTTGTCTGAGAGTCAGCCAGGCCTTTGGTCATCTGGAACATCCCAGAAAATGTTTTAATTCTCCTTTCCCCTTGATAATACAGAATACTTTGAGTTGCCCAGGCAAGCACTGGCTGGCTGTACAGTGTGTGTACAGCATGTTTGGCAAGCCCAAGGAGTGTCAGCCCCCCTGGATATACAGCGGGTGATGTGCACGTCCAGATTTCAGTCCATTTTGGTATGTAAATATGGGAGCTCTAGGAATAACTCTTACTCTGCTGTATCTGCTGAGCTGTCACTTCCCTGAGTCTGGGGAGGTGGAATTCATCTGGACACCACTGACCGGTGACATTCTCTACCTCACACAGTCCTTCTGCCTTGTACAACACTGAACTTGGACTACCACAGAATACCCTGGGGAAAACATGGCTGGCAGCATTTTCCTTCTTGAACAACTTCAGGAAGTACAGATTGATTTTTCCAAATGAAAAACATGCTTCTAAAACATTCAAGAGTCTCAGTTGTTTTTCTGCCATTTCTGTTTTCTCAGTGACAAAGCTGCAACAATTTTTAACAGTGGTCATTACAATGTAATTTGAACCAAATTTTGTGAATAATGAGTTATGAAAGTTTTATATATGTTCTACCTGGAAACCCCCTTCCCTTACCTCTTTTTAGCAGGCCAAATTGTAGAGACCTCCAGACATCACTGTAATGTTTTCCCCTAACTTGAAAGGGAGCTGAGGCAAAGCAAACTTCCAGTCTGGGTGATACAAACAGCTGTAAGTTGCAGGAGGCAAAGCCAGACCTAGAATAAGGTGATCTGGTACCATCTGAGTTGGATTTCAAACCATGTCGTTCATACCCAGAGCATGATACAATTCACATTTTTACTTGATTTTAACACAAACCACGTAGCCCGACTTTCGGTCAGCTTGATCTAGCAGTGGCAGTGGCTTTTTAAGCAAGGACTGAGCAAGCACCTGAGATCGCTTGAAAGCCTGGTGCACTAAGAGAAGAGGCTCTAAAGGGAAAAATCTGTATGGTCACCCTATGGAAACAATGTACAAGGCAGAAGAGCAGAATGAGTGATTCTGGGGTATAAGTCCACAGCTGGAAAGGCTGATAAGCCCGTATTGCCTTCAGGCACAACCCGAGCTGAAGCTGTGTGCAGCTGTGAGTAAAGGAGCGTTTTGCTTTCTGCCTGCAGCTCAGTTCACATAAAACAACTCTCTCTTTCATTTGGGAGAGGTCTGGTAACTAGAGAGAAGTGCTCCTGTTGCCCTGGTGAGATGATGTGAGCCTACTGTGAGAAGCTAGCGATCTAAAAGCTGGGTTTGGAGTCCTGCACAGCACAGGTCTGAAGGAAGATCTGGAGATGAGCTTTTCATAAAGTCTTCCCTATCTACATTTTTCTAGGACTGTTGCTTGCTTTCTAGAATCAGAAAAATATTTTCATTAAGAATTGTTAGCAGGTTAAATTCTACCCACAGGGTGAGAAGTTGCTCACTCAGGAATCATTCACTTCTTAGCTTACAAATCCATTGCATAGATGGAACCTGAGAGAATCCAACTGAAAATTAAAACCAGATTTGTATCACATTTACTCTTGCTCTCTCCATTGAATTGAGTGCTGAGTACAATAAAAATAAGTTCACTGTAGGTATAGAAACTAACTTCAAGATACACAGAAAAGTAATCATAATTTAGAAACTCACAGCAGTACTTTAAACTAATTGCAGTACGTTAAGACTTTTATTTGGTATGTTGCTTTATTTGAAGACATGGCTTTTATATAGTGACAGTATTGTACACTTGGAAGCATTGAACATGTATGATGGAAACTCACTATGGGAATCACTTAATGATCTTATCTTCATCCTGGATTAATTCCACTTAATGTCCCAGCTAAACTATGCTACAAAGAAACTAAATTTCCAACAGATCTGTGTCCTGTATCCCTGACAGTGTGCCACAGCAAATATCCCAGCCATTCTGCTGTCTTCCATGGATCTTTCATCCACATCATGTTTGCTTCCTCTTAGCTTCATGGTGCCCCGGAGAGGGGTGGATATGTCTAACTTTAGCTTTTCAGTTTGAATACTTTGGTCTTGGTGTATCAACTTAAAATTCTTGTTCAGCTTGCACATAGCTGTTTCCTATACAGATTTTTCTTCTGCGAAAGCATGAACATTTTTTTTTGGATAGTGGTGATTGGAAGAAACAGTTTTCACTGTTAAATATCAACACCCCCCTCCTTTGTACAGTATTTGTTAATTTTTTTCTAATCTGATAGGGGTGCATTTACTCACTATGGAATGAATAAGTTTAATTAACATTTGCAAGCCACCAAATAATACCCGCAGTGGCAGCCGCTGGCTACATCCCACGCTCTCAAAATCAGTTGGCTGAAAGGAGAGAGCTTTCTGAGGCCAAGTCATAAGCATGGCCTGGTCCTAGGTTCTGTCCGCTTTGTCCACGGGCCCGCTGCCCCTCCTGCGCAGGGCGGTGGTCTCGGGCTGGCCGAGCTGCGCGGCCTGGCCTGAGCTGTCCCCGGGCACAGGGCTTGCTTGGGCACAATGAGAGCGGCAGTGAGGTTCGAGAGGTGTTCAGGCACCTTTGTCAGACCCAGCATCTCTTCTGCAGGTCCAGCGCAGGATAAAGAAAGAAAAACACTATTGCACTCGCAGCACTTCAGGCAGCCTGGCTTCCTCATAAATATGGCCTCCTCTCCCTACTCCAGCTTCCCCAAATAGCATGTTTTCTGTCAAAATTGCGCTCAAGTGAACATTTTCAGCGCAAGTACAAGCCCTGTGTTCAAAATAATCAGTTTTCATGCTGGCAGTCCTGACCCAATTTTAACCCTGGTTGCCATGGCGCTCGCGCAGGCTGGGCGGTCGGCACGGTGCGGTGGGGCGATGTGCGATGGCGCATACACGCGCCTGTTGTCGCTCCTTGGCCCGGATCCCATCAGCATGTTCCCCCCTTCTCCCACCACCCCTCAGCAGCTGGCAGCAGCCTACGTCTGCAGGCAAGGACGCAGCCTCGGCCGGCTCTCCAGGTCATCTTCCAGAGGAGCCGCCTTCACCGGGCTTCTCCTGGTCCCTCAGAGCCGGTGCCCTGCAGGCCACAGCTCCCGTCCCTTGGCTGTGTGCCCCTGCACTGGGAAAGCCTTCATCTTCCTGCTCCTGGGCTTTAGTGGGCTCCCTCTCCTCCTCCATCATGAGCTGCTTTCCAGCCACCCCCCGTGCTGCTTTACTCCTTCCAAAAAGGGAACTTGCTTCAATACTTCTAAAGGATGGGATTTAAACTGGGTCATCTTCTTAGTAAGGGGTAGAAGGGAAAGCGACTTTTATGAACAGGATTTAAAACAAAACTCATTATTTTCAAGGAGGATGTTTTAATTTCTAGTTGATGTTAAATATATTGCAATTGCCTACACACAGTAATATAAACACAGGATTTGCAAATTTGAGTTTAATGTTAATTTAGCTTGCAGAGATACTCTGCGGGGTAATCAGTGTTTTGCATTTTTCATTCAATCTTAATGTTACAGTTTCCCTTCCACAACATAATCTAAACCACAGACCAGCTGGCTGTGTTGATTAAAATCCTCTTTCTGCTTTTTATTAATCTTCATGGTTCTGTCCTAGAATTATGAAGTGGTCATGGTCTATCAGAAAGGAAATCTGTTGGAGCAGAATGCAATATTTACAAATCAAGATCTCTGCCTAAAGCATATTGCTGATTCCTAAAATAAGTCGTGTCCTGAATGCTTTGTTATATGCACAGAGCCTTACACAAGTTTGGAACAAAGCTCTTCAGATTAAATTACTTACAAATAATTCATTAGGTATTTGGCTGACACATGTCATCAGTGAAAACCTTGATTAAGAGAATGTCATTAGGGGATAGGGCTGACTGAGGACTTTTATTGTCCGTAGGCCTAATCCTGCTTTTCAGAGAGGTAGAGTCATGCAAACTCCTTATGTGGACCCTCACAGCCTTTACCTTGAGAGCAGAGGGAGAATGGAAGGGATCAGGCTGTTGCTATAAAGGGGAGCATCAGTCCGGTTGTCAGACATTCTTCAGGATGCACTGCAAAAGGGATGGCAAATCTCAAATGGAAGGTGATGGAGCAGCAGGAAGGATGCTTTAACTGCCAAAATTCATCCAAACGCCTCTGGGGCACAGCCTTAGCCCTCCTTGCTCTGTGAAGTTCTTTGCACAAAGGCCATGTATCCAGACTCAATGAGATTCACCCCAAACAAGTGATGCTCCTGAGTACACCTCATTATGAATGTGCTCTGTGTGTTGTTGCTTTTTTTTTTTTTTGTAAATAACTATTTATCACAATGAATTGATTATTTTTTAACTAATTTGATGTGATGATTAGGCAATCACTTTAGCATGTGTTTTTTCAATTATCTCTTGTTAACAAAATGAGGCAGTAACTAAGCATAATCTATCTTTTCCTGATTTCTCACGAGGATAGAGTAGAGCACAGATATTCTTGCTGAGGCATTTGGATATCTTTGGATCTAGGGGTGGTTAACATGGTTATATCCTGTAGTTATGCCACCTATACTTTGGCCAAGACCCTACTCTTAAGGATGGTAGGCAGTAAAAGCGTTCCATAGGTAGAGAGATCTACCTACAGGTGTTTGCTGCACTCTTCCCTTCGCAGTGTTATATTGCTGTTGGGGACTCTGTCAATGCACACATTTGGAGGGAGGCTAGGGGCAGAGTGAGCACAAAATGATGACGCATGCCTGTGATTGCTGCCTCAGTATAAATAATAATGCACACTAATACCTGAGAATTTTGCTACAGGGAGTCAAGTTTGGTCTTAGGCTTTACTCTTTTATTTCCATAGTTGCACTGAGCCACAAACACCCATTTTTACTATTCAAAATAAGTTGCCTTTCAAACTCTATGTCATTGCTATATGTTTTGCTCTTTAGCAAGGGCTGTAAGATTTACTGAAGAGTCTGGGCCCCAAAGTTTTCCAGAAGTTTTTCTATCACTCTAAAGAATGATACCTCTGAGCTCAGCATGTCTCTCACCATTTCAGGGTATCCAGCCTGCGGTGGAATGGGATGGAGATGGGCCATGGATAAGTGAAGTACCTGCAACATTAAAGTCATGGCTTTCCATGACACCAAGGAAAAGGAAGCTTCCTGTGAGCCCACTCGGCTGTGACTTGCACTGTTGAACACAAGCTCTGACTGTTTGGGAATTAGTCTTTTGTGAATGGAACTGTTCTTCCTCCATCTTCTTGCAGGTGTCATAAGCCAGGTAGGGTGGCTTTGCCTCGAGGTCATTTTTTGCATTTTCTAGGTTGGTTTGGAGTCTGCTGCAACCTTACAATTTTGCAATTTTAATCTTCAGTGTTCCCTTTCTCATACTTTGGAGGGTCTTGGGTGCAAAAAAGTCAGTTCTGGCTTCCCCTCTTCCCAATTTACTTTTGTCTGTTTTCCAGGCATTTATAATAGTTTCTGAAGCTCTGATTTCTTTAGGCATAGACAGTCACACTAGCAGTCTGCTGTGATAACCTTCTGTTACTGTTAGGATGCTAGTAAGCATAGGTTGTCTGGGTACTGAAGGTTCATGGGCACTACTTAAAAACAACAACAACAACAACCAAACAAACAAACAAAACAAAAACGTTACTGGATAGGGCAGATGAATTGACTTGCTTTTCTCCTCATGACTGCGCAGCTCTTGTTTAATCGGACTTTTGCTGTCTCAGGCATTTTCTTTAATATAGTGCACACAGTGGCTAGGCTCTGGCCACAGTACTTACTCACAGCGTTATTCATTTGATATCTTCCCCAGCAGCCTCCTGAATTCCCATCTTGCTTCTCCCTACAGCATCATGACCAAAGCAGCTCAAATTATTCTTTTCACAGTTATCACTTTCCTTTGTGATCTACTTGCTTTAAGGATCAGTCTTTTGCCTTGTCTCTTGGTAAATATAATGCCAAATTCAAAATCCTTGCCCTTATTTTCCAGAAATATTCAGCAACTTGAAATCTGCTTGCTTTTGTATTTCCCCCTCTTTCAGGGCCATCGGTTTTGTCCCTGTGCTTTCTCATGCAAATCCCTGTTTGAGTTCACTATTTCCCAGAAATATAAGCCCAAATCCTCAGAGGCTCAACCCCCGAATGCAAATTTCACGAACCTTCATACCGTAGTATTGTTTCTTCAGTGGGCTTCTGTGCTTGTGGAGGGTCTTACTGACTTCAGCTGGTGCTCCATGTAGCGCTGGTGGTCTTCCCTCACACGTGGCTGAAGGACCCACGCCCTGGGGAGAGCAGGCCTCTGGCTCTGGCCACGCACGCTCCTTAGCACAGGGCTCAAGCTGAACACTTCACAAGCAGAAGATATAAAAATCAATACAACCGCTTACCCAAAAGGTTGCAACATTTGTTTCTGGGTCACTTTACTGTCCCTTAAGTACATCTTTTTGCATTAGGTTATGTGGTTAAGAGTATTTTCCAAGACAGCAAAAAGGCTAGCCTGAAGGATCTCACTCAATTTGGAGCGAGTCTTGGAGATGAAGGAGTATTTAGTTTCTTTGCTTCCGTTCAGAGAGCTACCAAGAATCATACTCCTTGTTTGACTTATTTAAACTGAATTAGGTATCATGGTTACGCAAATCAAAACAAAAACTGTCTGTGTGTACAGGAAGCAGCTGATTACGACAGGTTCTGTTTCTGGAGTAAAATATATGTAAAGAAACTTCTTTTCAATGCAAAAAGAAGAAAAAAATCCTAACGTAAGTCAAGCATATTAAAGGAAGTGGTTGCAAGAAGACCCACATGCTGTGCATAATATACGACTTTCTTCCTCTTCTATGTCTGCCTTCTGAAAGATGAAAAATTACAAGGGCTGAAAGTGAAAGCATCATTAAATGTTAATCTGCTGGGGCTTCCTTAGTGTTAGCGAGGTCAGGTTCTGCTGCAGAATACGGTGACAGATGGAGCGTCCTCTGTGAAATAACTCAGCTTTGCCAAACGCCGTCGGTAGGCGAGCTGTCTGTCATCGTGCACGTGCTCCCGCTGCCCAGGGCTGGCAGCACACCACAGGAGCGGGCCCCTCACAGAGGCTGGGCACGCAGAAACACACGGGGGTGGCATGTTGTGCGGACATGGAGCAGGAGGGACCGGCTTTAGGTCAGATCCGATAACAAGCTCTCTGCCTCTGTGAGTGTATCGCAACCTGCGGGCAGCAGAAGGCAGTTTTTGAACATGGTTTGCTCTGGAGCAGTGCTGAACTGGGGGCTGCCTAAATTGCAGTGAAGGGCACTGTCCCTCTGGAGCCTGGTTCCTGTATTTTTCATCACATTGTATGAAAAAGATACTAGTCTTGGAGACTTACCATGATTGCAAAATGATGTTTAAAGGTCCTGGCTGACAGGGCTTTTCCCACAAACAAGTAAAGCTATATTGCAGCTTAGACAGAAATGTAGGGCAGGGGATGGGCTTTGCTTGGTGTCTAGATACACCTGCTTTTGACCAGGCTCCCTACATTGCTGTGCTTTTTGCATCACCACTTTGTAGCTCACCAGCTAATTTGGCACCGAAGCTGCCGGCAGGAAGACAAACCAGTCAAGTTCCTTCCTAAATCCTCAGCACAGCAAAAATGGAAACAATCCCCAAACCAAAGTCTGCCCCAGCTGCTTTTTGCCAGACAAAGTCCTTTACAGCGGGGGAGCTGAGACTGTTCCCCAGGGCTGCTGGAGCCAGTGCTGCAGGCACTGTGGCCTTAGGGCCTGTCTGCTCACTTTCAGGAGGGAGGTAACACAAGTGCTAGTTCAATGCGACCTACCCCAGAGCCATTTCACAGAGTTGGTCTGCAAGCCTCATCCTCTGCCTTGAGTGCTTGTGCTGTTCCCACTGCAATAGCACAGGAGGCCAAGAAAACCTAAAGCTCTAATGTCCTGGCTCTGGTGTCCTAAAGCTCTGGTGAAGTGGTGTTGTCATTGCCTCTGTGTTGATCTGATGAGTTTTAGTGATGAGCTGGGTTACAAACGTAGTTCAAGCAACATCTGAGATATACTCTCACCATCAACAAATAATATAATGTTTAGGGTTTTAACAAAATCATTAGAGAACAGTGGTGCTTTGCTCAGTCACTGCTGCTTATAAGCCCACTCATTTCAACTTTGTCTAGCCTGGCTTGCACGCTTTCCAGCATGGGCAATTTCCAGAAGTCATTTGCTGAGCTCAATTGCTTTGTGAAGACCAAGGATGGTTCGTGGAACCTTACAGGGAGCTTTTAAACTGAAGTGTTAGAGCAAAAATTGAGTTTTTGTATTCAGGCTCTTGCCTCAGCTGAACTGAACAACATCAAATCTGAAACAAATGAGCTGCATCACCTATGCATGATATCAAACAGAAAAGCAACATGACATTTGCATAATGGAAAGACATTATGCTGACCAACCAAAGCTGTAGTCATTTCTAGGTTTTGAGGCAATTACAAGCTTTCACTCATAGTGGTTGCAGGAGATAAATACCCAGAATATGAAGATGGCTCAGCCCAGAACAGCATAATGTCATAGGGCAAACCATACCGATGGTGGTGTACCTTAAAATATCAAGGCATTAATGGCAGTTTGACTGACAAGCAGCTCAGATGTCCATGAAGTGGGAACAAGGTAATAAATCATCAAGCTGAGCTAGGGACAGCAGAAACAGACTAATACACCTGAGGTTTCCCAGGAGGGCCCTAGCAGAGCAAGGAGCAGGAACTGCATCTTCCAAATTGCAGAACACCCTCCAAACCAATGGCTCACCTTTCTTGTCTTGCAGACATCTCCTAACCCCTCTTCATGAGTTCTGCTGTTGGCCTGCCTTTTAGTAGGTGGCAAAGAGTCAACTTGTGTAGGCCTTAAGAAGTTTTGGAGTCTGATAAAGTTTCTCAGAAAGGCAAGCATGGTCATGCTGATGATGTGACAGACAGTTTCATGTTGGGTGAAATCTCACCCACTGTGGAATTAAGTTTATGTTTCTCCAGAAAGGCTGGTACAAAAATGTGCTTATCTAAGCAGAAGTTCTGTCTTGGCCAAGTGGAGTCATTGGCTCCTCTTCTGGGGAGGGAAGAAAGGTGGCCACTTTTGTGTGGTGTTTCTGGAAGCACATGATCTACACAGGATGGTGTAAATGGGAAGAGGGAGCCAAGGTTGCTTCCCTTACAGTTCAGTTTGGATTTATAGCATTTGTGTGGATTATGGAGTTCTAAAATTTTTGTACCCGTGTCACTTGTCTTTGTTTCCCCTTCCTACAAGTCATTCAGACTTGTATCACTTTTCTTCTCCAGGTATATGCCCAGCTGGATTTTGATAATGCCTCCAGAGAGTTCTGTGCAGTTCTCTCTTCAGTTGCTGCCTCACCTCTGGGAAGATTTTTACATTCCAAAATGTGCTGAAAAAAAACATTTCCCAAATTTACTTTAATAGTGCTAACAGAGCTCCCTCCCCAGCCTCTGGAGAATCCCAGAACACAGGGTCAATGCAAGGCTCTGCTTCAGTGTAGCAGTGTCAGATTTTGTTTTTGAAATGCTTCCTTCAATGTATCCAGCAATATTAATCCTTTCTCTTCTAAAGATAAGCCCATGCTTTTTGCAGCAAATACAGGAAAATGGACACTATGGAGCAAGAGCAACGTGAATTTGCTTTAATGAATGCTGCATCACGCTAAGCCACTCTGGTCCAGATTTTATCTCTGGAGTAAACATTCCCCAGTTTCCATGCTTGCATCTGCAGGGATTGTGCTGCATGTCTGAGCAGGGAGATGTCCGTTTGTGTAACAGAGCTGGTGCAACGTGTTGCAAAGGAAACATAACCAGTGCTTCATCCTAGAGGCCTTGTTTTTCTTCTTTCTTCTGTAATTGTTACAGTGGACCTAAATAAGCTATTCAAACAGAAAGCCTGTGATCCTTTCATGCGCGAGAAATATGCAGTAGCCATTGCAATCAGGTGATGTGGTTCCTGGAGCTCTGCAGTAGGTGCTGTCATTTGGCTGTGTCCATCAGTAACTGGAGAAGGAGAATTTGACTCATTAACTTGGCTTCATCCACTGCTTGATGCTGCAGTGTAAGTCAGTGCCAGGTGAGCGAGGGTTCATCTGCATGGTGCTTTTCAGGAGGAAATGGGCAAGCCAAATAGAAGCCGACCCCCACAGTGTATTGCAGCACTGAATCCAGGCTGATGAGCCTTGCGGAGACATGACCAGAGAGTGCTCACAACTTGCAAAAACTTGTGAAAAAAGCTTGCAGAAACTCACTTGGCATTTGTGTCAAGTATCAGGGAAAGAGGAACAGCCTTCCTGACTCCTCAGGAGATGTCTTCTGACATCTGCTGCAGGATGATGGTAGTCTTTACCACAGTTTGCGTAACTACAGAGATTTGTCCTATGAACTTCTCTTTCAGGGGTCTGGACAGGCAAGTTCATATCAGGTGAAGTACTGAATGGATTCATGTTGCATAACTTGTTGGGTAATCAAGGTTAAGCATCGTCTCCCACCCCGCTGTGTGGTGTCTGAGACGTGGTGCTGGTCACAGCTGCAAGATGGGGAGCCAGAGGGTGCAGCAGGGTGGCTTCTGTGGGGCACGAAGGCCACCGGCTGCCACCTCAATGAGCAAACCCATTCCCAGTACCGACCGTTAATCTTGCTTGTCCTGAGAGCAGCAACTCTTCTCCGGTTTTCTTATTTTTTGGTGCCTTTTCCTCTGGAACAAGAACTTGTGTTGGGTTCTTTTGTCCCCTTGTTTGTTGTTTTTCATATCGAGTTTCTCTAAGAAACCTTATTTAAGCAAGCAAAATTGGAATTTTAAACTTTAGAAATATTTAACAGACTTATGCATCTCTGGAGAGATTCAAGCCCAGAAAGAAGTGAGAAACCCAGAGGTGGACAAGGATGTAGCCTGAGGAATTGCTCAGTGAAGGATCCCTTTCCACTTTCAGGTGCCTTGGGTAGTTTCCAGGTGAGGTTTAGTTCTGCTTGATGGCTCTTTCTGCAATCATGAACATTTTAAAGGCACCACAGTACAAGTGTGCTCTGAGATGGGGATTGTTTGTATGCAGGCTGCAGAAGATGTTTCTCTAACCAATCTCTGAGACAGTTTTGTGCTTACTAGTTTTGCTTTCATTTGGATTATAATGTCAAAGTAAATAAAATAGCCAAAGTACAGACTGTCAAAAGAAATTACATGATTAAGGATTTGCCTGCTTGAGGAGAAAATAATGCATTTTAGTTACCTGAGATGCAAGCTAGATGGTGCTAGAGCATACCAGTAAGATGATGTTCAACTAATAGCTGTATGAAATTAAAATATGATGTTCAAAGGAAACTATAATAAGGGAAACTCTTCAGAGTTAATGGCTTTTTAACACCTGGTTTTACCTGTAACTTTTATTCTGACTGTGAAAAAGTAGTTTCTACTTCCCCCATCCTCTCAAACAGCCCTCCCAAACACAGCTCATGGAAACCTCACTCTGGTATTCTTATACTGAACAGATGAATACAGACAACCCTGCTCCATGATTTGAAATGAGGTTTCCTTCCCCTCTGCTTCCCTGCAGAAGCCCTTACTTGTCCCTCAGCACTGTGCAGGGAATCAGGGCTGGGACGGCCCCACTCTGGCTGCTGGAGAAGTCAGCGGGCTCCAGGGAAGAAGTGGGAGGGCGGTCGGCATCCCCTAGTGCCAAAAGGCCCGGACTCCGCACATAGCTTACAAAGAAAGACGTGTGCTGGTGGACTTAATGTTCAAGAGCATTTGTGGGACTGAAGGGCACAATTCCTATCTGAAACCAGCCGGAGCTGTGCTCAGAGGAGTTTCTTACACCGCGGGTCTTCCCCCGGAGTACTTACATCGGTACCGCCCCAGTTCGGTCTAAGGAAGAATGCACCCTTGGTTGTGAATGGCTTAAATGATTCAGTGATGGTTTGGAAGTTTTGGCTTGCTTGAAAACTAATGAGTTTGACCCAAGGGAGGAAAGGAGTTCACTCCTTCAACTTCAACTCCAGTCAAAAATTTTGAACCATCAGTGTAGCTGGAGGATCAGATTCCTCCAGAGTTGGCCACTTTCCAGTCCTGTGCTGCTGCTCTGCATTTTAATGGTTCCTTAAGGCTAATTTGTCCCACTTGACATAGCCCAATCTGCCATTGGACACAAGTATGCATCTGCTTCAGAGCGGAGAGGAAAGAGGTACTGTGCAAATTAACCACCCCCCCCTCCTTTTTNATAATTCAAAATGCAAGATCTTTACATCTATAAAAACATGGCCTATGAGGACTTTCTTGTCTTTCTAGTGTATTTACTTTATCCATGTAAGCAGCCCCATTACAAGCAAGAAGTCTGCTCACTTAGATAAAAATCCCGTATATGCTGAAGTCTGCACACTTGGCACCTCTGTCTGAATTGGTACAACTTTATCAGCATGTGGCAGATACAGTAATGTCCCTGTGGAGAGATGTGATTTGATGGATAGAGCTGTGGGTGGTGAGTCAGGAGCCGTATCTTCTATTTCTGGCCCTTCCCTTGACTTGCTGTGTGATCTTCTGCAGGACTTTGTCTCTACTTTCCTTCACTTACAAAACAATATGAAGATGCTTTGCTGCCTGCACAAAGCACCTTGCTATTTAGAAATGAAAAGCGCTGTCTGTGACATGTATCTATGACTGAGTATAGCAAAAGGAGTAAAACTAGACAAGCTGAATACGTTCAATGCATTTAAACACGCCTGGAGGTTAATGGTGTAATTGGCAGACAGCCCTAGACTCGTGCATCTGGAGATCCGAGCTGTCCCGCTCCATCTCTGGCACCCTTCAGCATGTGTGTTGGAGCTGGGTGACACCAATGTGCTTTTGCCTGGGACCTGGGGACATGCTGGAGGTGGCTCCTTCTGCAGCGTGGGCACAGCAGAAAGCAGCTGGGTCCAGCAGAAGAAATGGAGCTGGTGCAGCTCTGGTGCGGCTCCTGGAGGTGTGCACATGTGAACAGAGGCCACTGAAGCAGCCAGGTGGGCACCAAGGGGCACCTTCATGTGCACACATGGCTGGGCTGAACTTGCCAGTCCTCGGAGCTGTGTTGTGCTTGGTCGCTGCCAGCACAAGCAAGGTGAGGTGTGGTGGATGGAGCCGGTATCATCTGTGTTTTCCAGCTGTACTGACTGGTCTGACAGACATGGGTTTACACCCACAAGCCTTTTTTCAGGCCTGAAGCTGTAACAGCCAGTTTTACTCTTACTTTGCAACCCCAAATGGTGCAGCTTGCATCCGTTAGTGTAACATTCACAGCTTTGTGCAATGAGGTCCCCTTCCATTTCTTGGTCCCTCCCTGCTTGTGCCTATGGGCAGCATCTTGTAAAATTCCTTCATCCTTTGCCACCTGCATTTGTTTGACTGCCATGGTAATTCCAATCTGTCTTAGGAGAATTAAAAGACTGTCTTTTTTAAGCATTTTGTCACAGATTTGCTAGGAAATTTCTTTTCAACCAACAGCAGACAAAGCCATTAGATATGATTTTAGGCTGAGGAGGAGCTCAGCTGAGGACACCCATGAAACTGCAGGGTTTAAGGGGCTTGGTCCTACTGAAATATCAAGTCACTGTAAGTTTTGCCCCCATTCGTCTGAGTTTGGATGGTCCATGCAGCGCGGCTGGGAGTCCAAGTGCCTTTAAAGAGTGTTGGAGGTTTTTGGTTTGAACCAGCTGCATTATAATCAGCTGGGGACAGTGGCTTGGTGGAGGAAACCTTTCATATCCTTCTTTCTAATACTAACTGTTTTATTTGTTGTTCTGTCAAGGACATGCTGCGAGCTCCTGATGCAGAGTTCTCAGTAACGAAGAACTGAGACCTCTGTGCATCCTGCAGCAGGAACATCCCAGGCTGCTGCCTACAGCTTTCTTCCTGGTCCCCTCCTGAGGTCTGAGGACTGTACAACAAGAAAACACTCAATTTCCAAACTTCCAGTGAATGCTTTATTGCCCTTGGTTCTCTCGACCAGCTGGCTTGCCCTTAAAATTTGCCCACAGGGGATGGCTAGGGGCTTCCTCATAAATTAAAAACGATGGGAAGAGACTTTGTGCTGCCAACATGAAGACCACCAAAGCTTATTGTGCTATTACTGAAGAAAACATTTTCCAGAGGAATTATTTTGACTAGCTCTAGGTTCCTAGTCACGAGGGCCCTTCCAGAGTTCCCAAGCACCCTCTTCCCTAACTCAATAATGGAAAAGTTCTGCAATCAACTTCCCAGCATGTAACCAGGTCTTAACTTCTTTGAAGTGATGAGCATTCTGCTCTTATACTGACTTCAGCTTCTCTCAGGAAGGGAAGGATAAGGCAAGGTGTTAAAAACCAGCCCTCCACCCAATATGTTGAGAAAGTATGCTAGCATTGACAACAGGCTGGCTGGTATTCATAATAATATTTTAACTGGACTGCAGTGAAAGTTTCCACTAGTCTTACTAATCTTTTGGCTGTTTGTGAGTATTGTATGAAAGCATCTACGTTTCTCAAAATCAGTCTGTAAATTATCAATATTTTCTGGTTTTGCAGTAGAATAGTGGAAGTTGAGGAAAAAAACACAGGTTTAAAGGAAGATGGGATTGTCTTCCTGCCACTCAGTCTACTGTGTTTGATTTGTTCAGCTCTGCGCTGCTTGGAAATCAACCAAGGATGTTACAACAGATGTTTGACTAGCACTTCAGCTCAGTGCTCAAGATCCAAGCAGTGCTGAGCTTGAAGTCAGCTGGTGGTAGCACTTGACCCAAGTTCAGTGAGCTCACCACAGGGCTTACTGAGTGTGCCGTGATTGTTGGGGAACGTTATCCAAGCAGATGTTTAGCTGGCAAACTTGCCTCACTCTGTTGTTCTGTCCCCTGCGAAAACATGTGAAACACAGGATGCTGGATCTTCCTGGGGGAGAAACCGGGGCTGTGGGAGAAGAGCTGGCTGATGGTGGTAGCCAAATGTTCCCACCAGGACTTCAGACTGCCCCCCTGTGCATCTCAAAGTGAAACTGCAAAGTTTGGTTTGCTGCCATTCCTTCCAAGTTTTCTGCGTGGTCTGGTTTGTGAAATGAGCTCTGCAAAACCTATTCCATATGTTTATTCCACTAGAAATCCTATTGGCTTGTGATACCACAACTGAGCGTGCTTGTAGATATTTGATCCCTGTCCGGATAAGACAAAGATTCACTCTACAAGGAATTTTAAGTCAAATGTTAGTTCCACTTCAGCCTGGATTATATATGTGCTGACAAAAATAAATTTGATGTTTTATTCCTGCTGTGAACAATACAAGATTTCCCTGTGGGGATTCTGAGATTGTTCTTACCTAGTAATTAAATCTTAATCATGTTTTTGCCCAAAGCAATATGTTTGGCTCCCATAGGGGGAGAATTTCATCTGTACCCCCCCCTCCCCACAAGATCTCTCGGGGTCCGTCTGTCCCTCCTGCTCCTCCTCCTCCCAGTTGTGCTCATCTCATTAGCCATTCAGCCTCTGCCTCTGCAAGCTGATGCCTAGATCCACCAAGCATGAAAAATCCCTGCTCCATATCCTGCCAGGAGTCATCTTGTTTCATTCCCTTGGAGCCTGGGACAAGGTTTTCCTTCCCATGAAGTACACGCCTTCTCGGCCAGGAGCCACAGGCGCAAAGTGTGCCTGCTGGGGGCCGCCTGGCTGCCACTGAGGGGCTCCGGGCGGGAGCCCCAGGGAGCTCGGGCTTCCTTCCACCCCCGGAGCTTTGCTAACAGGGTGACCTTGGCTAAATGGCTTCAGCCCTTGCAACAGCCAGCCTGGAAAACGGTGTGTGTGTGACAGAGCAGGGAGACCTGCTAGGTTTAGAAGAAAAAAGTATATAATACCCTGTGCATATATTGTATGTATATGTATATGTATACGTATACGTATACGTATATGTGTATATATAGTATTTCATTGATATCAGTGATCGTAGAGGTTTGTCCTGTTATGAAATCAATACCGTATATATCCTGCCCTGGATTCTGTCATGTTTGTCTTATCAAGTGTTGAGTCCCCATCCCCAAATCCTTCATCAATAATCTGTAAGAAAATCGAACTTCTTATATATCCACCTTTTTGGTGTCTGAGTGCCATATTACTGTGGTTATTCTGTTCCTAGAAATGCTAATAAAAATAATGAACATTTTTTCAGGAAGGTGGATAGCTATCTCACTGACTTCCAACACCATCATCAAAACACTGATGTATAGCACTGGCAGTTTCATGATATATATATATATATAAATATATATTTGAATAAAAGGATAGTTATAAAAAGCATAAATTCATTAAGCTCTACAAAACCTTTTGTATGAGTTGTTAAGTTTATAGATGAATTAACAGAGAGTGAATTGCCTAACATAAAGCAAAAAACAATAGAACAACTAACAGATTCTCATCAAATTTCCTGTCTCTTGCTCAGACTACTACATTTATTTGTCCCAATGACAAATTTAAAATTAATCTTGGGTTCTTTTTTAACTAAGGACAAACTACGACAATACAGTCTAATGGAATGGAGTCTTGTTTTCTTCTCTTTTTCATTTTCATTCTGGAAATGTATTCTGTGCTATAGAGCTTTCCCATTTAACATACAAACCTCTGTCTTTTCCAGCCCAGCGCCAAATATATTTGTACATAAAAATATAATATGCATTTATATGTAATTACAAACGTTTGTTTCTGTAAGAATTCATATTTTTACCTTTTCAAATGCACATAAACATTGATAGATATGAAACCTTTAGAGCTTGTCGGGCTGAAAAACATGCTCATACTGTGTTAACATTATCGCAGTATTGTCCTTTGCATGACACAAGGACTTATTCTGCTATGAAAATTATATGCATTTCCTTGGAGAAACCTTTTATTTTTCCTTTCTTTCTTGTTTTCTTTTGCAGACATAATCTACACGATGGTAATAAAAATTAAGCTTTGGTAGGCTTTTGCCAGGAAGAACATTAGGATGCTTTCCCATTCTTCTCTTGTTGGTCTTAGAAGACTCGGGGTGTGTGGAGGATTTGGTTTGGTTCTGGCTGCCACAGACATACACACTGCAGATTCCAGAAAGACCTCTGGGGGACTCCTACGCTCTCATGCAGGAGCTACTGGTAGTGGAGATTTCATATGATTTAGAGAAGGCATTCACTAATTCCCTTTGTGCTTCTGACATGAGTAGGTGAAAACAGACCAAAATGGTGGTTTCCACTGCTCAAACCAGTGATCAATGTGAAGGAATAGAACTTTTTTCTGAGTAAAATGGTCCGTAGTATGTGCCAGTCTTCAGAGTTATGACCCCACAGCCAAATTATTTAAGAAATTATAAATCACATTGCAAGGAGAATATTCTGTGACCATTCTAAAGGATCAAAGGCCTCCAAGATGTGCATGTTTCACAGCCAGTGGTAACTGGCTTTGTATTTAACTTCACTCCAAGACTGCTTTTGGATTTTGTCCACCTGAAGTAACATAACAGTTAAGATTTACCTGGTTTATAGTGTTAAGAATTATATTAGAAGTGGTTTGCCTAATGACTAATCTGAACCATTTCCTTCAGTCACTCCTCTGGGGCAAGTCCACTGAAAACACAGATGCTACTTTCCCTTTCCCAGTGATATGATCCACACCCTATTCTCTAGCTTGGAAAAACCTCCTTGTACTAAGAAGGGCATTCAGCTTCTTCATGTGCCTTTAAAAATGGAAATAACATGACAATATTGGGACTTTCCTAGCTGTGTTCAGAGTTCACTCTGGATATCTGAGTAGCTGCTGTCTTCATTTCCAACCCACAGACCACCACTGTCTTCTTCAGTCCTCCTCTTCCCACCTCTTCCTGGCTTCCCCTGGCTCCCGAGAGCTATCTCCTGTGCTCCCATCCCAGTACCTTGCTGGCAGTAGCAGAAGCCAGGTAAGCTGCAGCTAATTTCACTCAGTCCGTATGCTTCCATTTTCTACCCTCCAGGTTGTACTTGAGTCAGCCACCTCTCTTGTTTTGCCCCTAATACAGCACTGCTGGTCCTGCCAGTATTTATGCCCTGACTTTCATTTAACTGTGTAAGCATGTAGAGCTCATAGGAGTGGAGCCCAGGGCTTATTTGCACTTGGTCCAGCTGGAGACTCAGTGCTGTCAATGTTTTGGTAGATCTGAGGAAGTTGTAAAAAAATAATTTCAAGTGTTTTGAATCTTAATTAAAAAAAAGCCTACTTTGAGGTAAGTTGTATAAAGTAACAAATATTGAATACAAGTAGGTTATATTAAAACCAAGCTATTCAACAGAGCTATTGTGTGTGTCAGCAGCTTTATTTACCACAAAGCAATAAAACTAGTATGAAAAAAGACCATTTAAGAGAGTACGGTCAATTTTGTGGTGGCTGAATGGGCAGAAGCTGAAGCATGGTCATAGACCCCACTGGTCCATGCCAATACCCTGGTGAGCGCCTTGGCAATGCAGTGTAACTGTGTCCGTAGGGTCTTTCCTGCAAGTCAGCCATGAAACAAAACTGGTGTATGTTTAAAGTTAAGCTTTCAGTTTACCAAGAAGCCTGTTTCCATAAATCTAGCTAAAGATTTATTTTGATGGGGCTGGGTGTTGGTTTCAAGCATTACCGGATCAGCCTCAGCCTGCACAGCAGGCACTCAACCTTGTGGATACCTCCTGAGCTCCTGGGAAAGGTGGGCTCCTGCAGCTGAATGTGGAAAGTGTTTTGAGAGATAATGGAAGAAGTATGTGAACTCCCAGCAAGGAGCACCAGTGGCAAACGGTCAGCTTTGTGGCACTGCAACCAGTTGCTGCAAGCTGGGACAAGATGCTTGTCTTGGTTCTGCAGAAAGACACCTGCCTACTTGAGGCGTGAACACCACAGAAAGTTGTCTGCCTGCTTCTGTGTGTACACGAGGACTATTTCCACTGCCTCTAGTTTTTATCTGTATTGTACCTAGGTGAGGATGAAGAGAAGGAAAAGTCAAGGCTCTCCATGTAGATTATGTTTTGGCAGTGGGTTGCTCCAGTGAGAGAGCGTTACTGATGCAATGGGGCAGGGGGAGCAGGAGGAATGGGGAGTTACCTGCCCCCGCCTGGCCTCCTGCCTCTCAGGGTAAATGTACAGCTTGCATTTTTCCCGCAGCCTTCATCACGCTGACATTGATGTCAGTCCACACTGACCTGTTTTCTCACAGCGAACACAAACAGCACTTGATGTACATATTGTCATTTTCACAGCCCATATGGTCTTCTCAGGTTCCTCAGGTGCTTGGCAGAAAGTGGTTACTCATCAGCAGCTTAATTTACAGCTCCTTGAGGAGTCAGGCGAACTCCTTCAGGAGGGCGAGCGGCTAATCTGAAGCATAGACCTAGCCACCGTCTAGGATGGTCTGATAATTGGTAATGTGGAGCATGGGAATAATTTAAGAAAAAAAATGAACAACCCCAATGAAGGAACAATTCCTGAAGTTATTGTAATAACACCTGTGTGCCCACAGGAGAGTCCAGTTGGATCTTCTACAGTATCTGGGGCCACAGACTTTTACCCCCATAAAGAAGAAGTTGGAGCTAGTTGTCCAGAGGACAGGGCAATGAAGTGCAAAAGCTTCAAAGACTTCAGCTACTGTTTCCTTCTGGCTGGGGTCAGTCCCCTTAAAAGTGAGACACTCTGGATAAACGAGGCCTAGGAGATGCAGGAATTTCTGCCAGAGCAGAAAGACTGGGTAATCAGTCACATTAATTTGGGCTAAGCGAAGCATGAATGAGGCCTTTACCATTCATTCAATGTTAATCATATTGTTAGCTAGAATAACAAAACTGACTCTGTAGAAATCCAGTCTAATTTCCTTTTGTTGTAAAGTTAATCCAACCATGTTGTTACTGCATAGAATTTCTGTCTTCCTAGAAGATCTTTGACATTGGCTTAACATCTCTTTCATAGGCTTAATTCTCCTGATTGAATACTGTTTTGGTGTTTAGAAGAGATAACCACTCCATATATTTTGCGAAAATAAACTTGCAATCATATATATACCCTTGAAAAATGAGGCTATCAAATATGCGTCCAAGCAGAGCATTATAAGTCTGAAATAATAAGGAGGAATAATAATATACCTAGTGACTTAGACATCCTCCAAAATGTAAAATTGCGAGAGGAATACTAAGGTGTTTCTTCCCTGAGGGATAGACAGATGTGTGTTTATACTTATTTTATAGGTGAGAGGAAACAGAACTTGGAAAGGATGTCTTAGTCACCATTATTTAAGGTGTACTTAGACTGGATAAGAATTAGGTCATATGTATTGCCTAAACCTTGGCTAATGATGATTCTTACTTAATATGTGCTTAAAATATTGAACTGCACTGAAGAAAAGGTTTGGGTCAGCTAATCCAAACCTATGCCAGTCTTGGCCACTGATGTTGAGATAATCAAATGAGTTGAAAAGTACAATTAAATGCTATTTTCAGGTCTGCCTTTTGAGCATGCCTTGTGCCCTCCCCTTAAAATAATGCCTCCAGGTATCCTCACGTACTTTATACACAAAAGCGTAAAAATATGTATACATAGACACAGTGAAGTCACTGGCAGCCAATGCACCTAACTCTCAGCCAAACACACTTGTGTGGTACTTTTCCTTAGTGAACCTTCCTCTGGTATTTCTTTTGTGTTTCAAGCATGTGTAACGTTGACTTTTTGTTGTAAAAGCAACTGGGTTGCTTTCAGTTGCTTGCCTGGTTTAGTGTGGAGAATAAAAAGGTTTTCCTTCACATCCAAAGTCTTGGTATAGCCATCTTCTCCAATATTCCCTGAGTTGTCAAGACAGAAGGTGAATACCAGGATGTCACCGTGGAACTGGGGCGAAGGCTGTACCAGTCTGGCTCATTATCTGTCTTACTGCTGTTAATGATTATCACCTAGCACTTCCAGCTTTGCGGCTTGCTTTGCACATGGAGTTCAAAATCAGTGCTTCAAAATACCAATGTAAAACCTCTTAAAGGCCTGGGAAGGGAGTCTGCCTTCACCCCTCTCTCCGAAATTTAGGCATGCTTGGATAGAGGGGGTGCGAGTGAGATGGGTTCCTCCACCTGGCCAAGATCTGTCCTTCGGAAATGTCAATGCCACCCCGCTCCCTGACCCGGAGCGAGCCCGTGTGCCTGGCTTAACGTGCTGGAGCAGATCCGGGAGGGCTGGGCCTGTCCTTTCCACCCTCATGCTCCCATCTCCTCCCTGCGTCAGCGTCAGCAGCTGCACGGCTGCGCTGTTGTGTGATACACTGGCTCCATGTTGAAACCTCATAAAGCAAATGCATAAACAGATTGGTGTCTAGTCAGACCAGAGAGCTGATCTGACACATCATGGTCAGCAGGACCCCTAGCCCTGACCCAGGACAGGCACTGGGAACACGCAGCCAGGGACAGGCTCGTGCCTTTCAGCACAGTCCTGCGTTGGCAGGAGTTGCTGGTAATGCCTTTCCCTAGCCTGTATGACTCAGTTTGTAGACAAAACAAAAATTGTAGTAGAAGTTTTTAATACTTCCTCTAGAGATAAATCTCACTGTCTAAACCCAGGAAGGAAATAAAAAGAATAAAAACCCTCATTTTTTAAATTCCTTTCTCTTAAAGCTGGTTGCATGATTTTTTTTGTCAGCTCGCCTCTCATGACCAAGGCCCTAGGCTCACTAGCTTCATGGATGAAGTGCCTTCTTGGAGTTAATCTTCCATTTAAGTGGCAGATCAGTGCAGTGATTTTCATTTTCATATTTACAACTGCCTTTTTAGTCCCACTGATTATTTTAATTCAGTATTCTTCAGCAGAGGTCCTAGCAGTGCTTATGTCTCTGCATGTTTCATATAAGACTTCCTTATTTTAGTGGATTTCTGAGAATGAGTGAGGTGTCATTTTTCTCCTAGATAGCATGAGGCACCAAGGAAGAACATGCCAAATTTTAGCACTCTTGAAAGCTGAGGAAGTTTGGCTACATTTTAGTTCTGGTTAACCCTGAAGACTGGTTGCCTGGAGGTTCTGGTTGTTATCAGCTCAAAGTGCTCGTCTCTCTGGCTGCAGGTACCTGGGTGGAGCTTTATGGCACACCATAAATCGTTGCTGTGGAAGTGCTTTCCCTGGGTTTTTGTTCTTTCCTGGCTCCTTGTGTCAGAAAATAATTAACAAACATCTGTGAGGGATTCTTGGTGATGGGTTGTCATCACTCTTTTATGGACATAGGAACTGCCTTCCAGGAAAACCCCAGGTCCACACCTAGGTCAGTATCCTATGTTTGATACTGGCCAATGTCGCTGGGAGAAATGCCAATAAGGCCTATAATAACGCATTACTTGTGTACTTCCTTTGACCTTGTGTCTGATGCCTGAATACCAAAAGCCTTTTATCTTTTTCTCCAGTGTGTTATGGAAAATGAAAACATTTTTGCAGGCAGCATTTTAGGGAAGGTGTCCTGAGGACCCTCTAACATTCCTAAGTTTTCTTTGAACTGTAAAAATATAACATATTTATAAACAGGCTTCAATTACAGTGTTAATAGGCTGATGGCCAGCACTTTGTTGGGAAACCCTTTCAGTCCTACAGTGCTTTTTAAAGATATTGTCCCATGCACCTCTGTTACTAGGCTTACTGCTTTGTACATGGTCCTCAGTAATCCCAGTGTCCTTCATGCACGGCTTCATTGGCAGCTTTCTCATGGGTGGAATCTGGCTTCATTCAAAAGAAGTGGGGAGGGGTGGGAGAGAAAGTCCTGAGGCCAAAATCTGTCCCTAAATCCTCTGCAGAGGCAAGTCAGCCTCAGCCTGAAACGAAATGGTAGCTGCTTCCCCCAGCACTGACTGGAGGTGATGTCCTTCTCCTCTGACTTCGGTGGCCACGGCTCATGGGCAGGCAGCATGGGCAGAAGGAAGGAGTTTCCCTGTAGAGCAAATCAGGCCATGCTGAGGAGCCAGTGTATGGCCATGCAGGGGCCAGTGAGTGGCCATGCTCCCCTCATACGGGCAGTTTTGGGCTGGGTGGGCAGAAGGTCTGTGTATCCTTTTCTTTAGACGCGCATGGTGGGGCTGCAGCCCAGGCCATAGTGAAAGGTGTGAAATGTGCCATGCAAGTTGCCTCCAGCCCAGCAGCTCAGTCATGACCCCCCAGACCTCCTCAAATTGTCCATCAGCTGCATTAGCAGACAAATGTAAGCATGAGGTCAGATGGCTGCTAGATCTCCTGTGTTGGGGTCATGCCTGAGGAACAATATCTTTCATTATCCTTAGCTGGCATTATGTTTGCCTGCTTGTATTTTGTGTTGCAGAGATGTGTTTAATTTGCCATTTCAATGTCCTGTAAGTGAGACAGTCTTAGCTGCCATACTCTTGCTGTGGTCATGACTTCTTACTCCTGCTCTTTAGTGGGACTTCAGTTCTTTTTCTCTCTTTTTCTCTTTGTCTTTGTCTTTGTCTTT
>VXAA01003011.1:322993-352097 GCA_013399115.1 Anseranas semipalmata
GGGGATTTCTTCTCCCCTTCTTTTTTTTTTTTTTTTTTTTTTTTTGAACTTGCAAGCCTTTCCTTCTACTCTGATCCCCAAATATAACCAGAATTCAAGTTTCTTTTTTTTCTTTCCTCTCTTCCATATTTCAGCATTTGGGGAAAACAAAGGGCTAAAAATGAACATGAATTTCTATTTAAGTTTTAAAGGAGCATATTAGTTAGTTTTCCATGTGATGTACTAATATTTAAAGAATTACCAAATAGGGATCAAAGTTATTTCATGCAAGGTGTTTGACAGAAATTTGTTCAAACACAAGCGCTGATGGATCACACTTTCTGTCATGGTTTAGGATTACATGGCTGCTACTCACGTTATCATAGAATCACAGAGTCACAGAATGGTTTGGGTTGGAAGGGATCCCAAAGACCACCTAGTTCCAACCCCCTGCCATGGGCAGGGACACCTTCCACTAGACCTGGTTGCTCAGGTTATGACTGGAGTTGTAGCCTAAATTTGATTCCTGGTACGCTGTGGCAGGTTTGACTGGACTATCCAAGTTAACCTCTGTAACTTGACTGACTATAAATAGTCAAGAGATGGCTTTTTCTTTAGTTCTAACAGGAGCAGAGCCAAGTGAATTCTTCTTCCAGCAGAGGTTGCTGAAGGACACTTGAAGTTCTCCTCTGGAGTAACTGAATTTTTCTGCAGAAATACTGAAGTAACAACTGATTGTTTGGACAAATGTGTTATATCTTCCTTCCTTCCTTCCTTCCTTCCTTCCTTCCTTCCTTCCTTCCTTCCTTCCTTCTTTCCTTCCTTCCTTCCTTCCTTCCTTCCTTTTTCTTTTTCTTTCTTTCTTTCTTTCTTTCTTTCTTTCTTTCTTTCTTTCTTTCTTTCTTTCTTTCTTTCTTTCTTTCTTTCTTTCTTTCTTTCTTTCTCTTTATAGTCAACTGCTTGCTCTTTTCCATGTCAGCCTCTTTAAACAGGGAGCAGTTCCAGCTGCGTCCAAATAATTTTCTTTTAAGAGTTCATGTTTTTCTTTTGTTAATCAAAAGCAATTAGAGAGAGAAGAGCTGACAGTTTCACTGAACTGTCAATGAAGATACTGTAATGAACAGTTCATTTTGAAATAACCAATCCTTCCATTAAATGATCTGCAGCCTTTGGGGGAAGAACTGTGCAGGAACAAGAAGTATTGTTTGTTGCAGAGTCTCAGTGTTGATCTTTTGATATTTTCTAGGAACATGGTAGTTTCAGTATTTTGAAATGAACATTGGGAACTGTGAAAGAGACTGTAGTGTATCAGGATCTGGCCTGACATTGGTGACTGCAAAAAGTTTCCTTCTCTCTTCAGGAGCATCTGGGTGTTTTACCTCCTTCAGAGCTTTGCTATGAGCACAGAGCTCTGTGAACCTTGGTAAGAAATGGGAGAAGGATGCCAGGTCCAGATTACTAGTCTTAAATAATTTTATCTGGTTAATTGTTTCATAATCCCAACTATATAGGTAATAAGTGAATCATTTAGTTTTTATGATCATGAATGGTTTGGAGTGCTGTGCTCCTCCCCTGGGAAGCCTTTTGTAGGATGCTGCATATTCACGACATGGGCAGTTGGGTATGCACATATGGGTATTTTGTAGGCAATTGCAGCCAAAGAGCTGAAAATGCAGCACATCTTCGCAGGGGCACTGCCCTTCTGGAAGGCCCCAGCTCTCTTCATGTCCATGCTGTCATGCAAACATGGGTGCTGTGAGCACCTCTGGCTCTGCCAGCCCTGCACAGAGGTGGGGAATTGAACAGGAAGAGGAACGGCTTGTGGGTACATGTCGGCAATTAAATTGAACACTGGAAAGAAGTTAAACCCTTGGTGGAGTTTCAGCCCAGTTTGCTCAGCTGAGCTAATGCTCACAACGTGTGTTTGATACACCTTGTTTAAGCTAAAATCCATAAAAGAAGGAAGTACCTCTCCCTAACTGACTGTGCTAGGAATAAAACTTGTTCTGTGCTCTTAAATCCTCCCAGACTCACTTTCCCATGACTACCTATGTGCAGGCTTTTCCTACTTTCTCCTTCTGTTTTGATGACCTCCCACATTTTATAGATTTTGGGCTTCTCCCCCATTCCTAGATGAGTTTGCAGTCTGAAGCTAACCTGCCTCAGAAATGGCAGAGCTCATGTTTCTATTGTAAATGTTCTCTTCTTATCCCGGGATTTGAAGGGGCTTCTCCACTTTGCTCCTGGGACAGGGCCAGGCCTGTGCTTGCCATAACCTTTTAGCAGCGTATCAAACACTGGATGGCTTCTCCTTGATATGGTCTGCTGAAGCACTTGGTCTCTGTGGTACAGTCAGGATGACACAATCGTCAGACCCAGTTTTCTGGGGCATGTATTTTTTCCACAGGTTCACACAGGAGGCATCACACTGCTCAGTGTTACATGTCTGATTTGACCACCTGCACTGTCTCTGAAGCTGGAGGAGAGGAAGGTGAGCTGGGAACACTGCAGGAGCACTCGGTCTGCAGCAGCTACATGCAGAGATGAGATGAGGAGCATAGGTGCTGAGTGAGAAGCTTGACAGTCTGAAGCTCTTCCCTGGAAGAGCTCGTTGCCGTGTCTATCTGGACTTACTCATTAGACCAAATTTACTTCTTGTAGCACAAGTACCAGAAATAGCCTGGACGCTGAAATGGCTGGCTGGCATCTCTCACACAGAAAGGCGAGCCAAACAGTCGGTAATACCATCATAACCATCTTTTCTGATCCTTGCTGGCCTCCTGGCACCGCTTTCATAAGCTTATGTCACGGCTGCAGCTCAGTCACCGATGATCTCATTCACTCAGGCATCTGCTTGAACTACCAGAAGCTCCAAAAATATCGAAGAAAAATTGCCTTTGGCAAGTATCTTGTGGTTTCAAGGCATGGCAATCAGTGGTTAGAAACCTCGATGCAGTTCATGATAGGCTACTTTAAAGGCATAATCATTTAGTTGATGTAATTAGTAAGAGTTCGGAAATTAGCACTGAACGCAGCAAGATGGAGAAAAAATGGATGACCAGGTTGGTGTCTTGTCTCCCAGAGATGTGGAAAAGGGAACGTTTTCTTTCCTGGCAGACCGGCCAAATCCCCCATCTGTTACAACAACTTTCAAGCTACTGCTTCACTTCCCCACTCCAGAGCCATCGGCTGAGAGTTCAGAGCTCATTGCATATTCTTCTGGTTTTGCCTAATTTTTGAACACTATTTCTCTTGAATACTGTTCAGGGTGTGCGTTTTATGTTAATTCCTATGTTAATAAGAACCAGCGGAAGGCTTTTGCAGGAGTGTAAAATGGATCCCAAATTATTAGCTCTGCCTGGTTATTGCTTCTTTCCCCAGCTATTGTTTCCAAATAAAATTTGTCAGTTGATGTCTCCTGACCCAGATGTAATTACAGCGTGGCTGTCAAATAAGAGCTGGTTTAGAGCCAGCAACTACAGAAGCCTCCTTTGTAGACATAAGGAGACCGTTACTTGCAGCTTCTCTTACAGGGTTTGGGTCCTATTTAAATAATGAGAAAATAGCTGTCTGTCTCCAGGAGAATAGTACAAATGGCTGCCTTTGAGTGAAACATTTGGTGCTGTTTTTATGCTTTTCATGTTGTAACAGCATGCTGCCTGAGTGCAGCCTGATACAACCTCTGATGTGTCCAAACTGGAGATGGAAAACAGCAAACATAACAATTTTACTGGTCTGTTTGTTGGGATTTTATATGGAGTTTTCCAATGCGAACCAATGCTGCTGGGATCTTGCTGGCAGACATGAAAACACTAATTATAGAAGAAAAGCGCATCTCACTTTGATTTAAGATGTGTAGGTGTAAGCTATTTTTGTGTAACCCATGGAATGTAATTTCACTAATGTCTGAGATATGGATGGGACCTTTCCTTATTTTGGGGGTGTTCATGAGTAGCCATGGGTTGCACAAAAGCTTGAATATGGTGGGCCAAGCACCCATCTGGCAGTTTGGTGATTTGCTGCTTTTCATTTGTGGTCCTCTATTGTGTGGCAAGAATAGTCAGCATATGACTGTGGTATTTTGGTGTCTCATTTCTAACTCTCATCGAGTCCAAAGCTAAGCAAACATCATGAGCTTGTCCTAAAATGACAAATTGCCTCCAGAAAATGGCATCCAAATAATGGAGTCTCTTCAGGCTTCTTCTTGTTCGAGGGGCTAAGCAACCATCTATGGTCAGTTTGAAGACCAGAAGTCTCACACAGAGAAGATCACTTCCCTTCAGGCATGTCTGCAATGTATCTCACGTAATTAGACTTCAAAATTCAAGATGCCCTTGACACCTTGCCTCTTGCAGTAACAGGAGGGTCTGCCCCTCCCTGGAGCTGGTAGAGCCCATCGCTCACAGGTGGAAGTGCCTTCTCTTCCTCACTAGGTCCAGATGGGGTCTCTGGGGGATCCTGATGTGGTGCTGCGCAGGAGTGGGTCCCCCCGCCCTGCCTGAGGTCAGAGCTTCGCCCTGGTGAGGAGCTGCACAGGGTGAGATCTCCAGGTGCCAGAACGACCAAAGTCCTGCTGAGAGGTGGAAGTAGCAGTTACATACTAGAATTAACTTCTACTTCAGAAATTGCATCTTCCCCCTCTAATTTAATTTCTTGTTTGCCTCTACCCTTACTTGGACCAGGGAAAATCTCCAAGGTGCAGCTTTGGATTTCATTAGCACTGCTGGAGAGCTGGGGCAATGGTCCTGGCCCCTGCGGGGCCGCTCCAGCTACGCACCTGAATCTGGTTTGAGGGCTGCAGAGCTGATGTGACAGCCAAGCATGTGCAGGAGCAATTTAAAGCAGGAACGGAAATGTTTCCCCTTTAAAGAAAAGGAGGTGATACTGAGCCCTTTCCACAGGCTAATACCAATTTCTGAAACGAAAGCCAGGCCAAGAGCAATAGATATATCCTGCACAGACTGCAAATCATCTCATCTTATGTCTGGTTGTTGAAGTCCTGGATTTTCTAAGCTCCTTTTCCAAACTTAAAAAAACTTTTCCTAAGTATTAAATCCAAGGCAAATCCATATGGAGCATTATAATAAATGCACTGATGTTAAAAACCGAACTCAGAATAAATTACGTAATCATCTTAACCAAAAGCCTTTGGCCTTTGTAGAAGCTCTGCATTGGAAGACCTTCAGTTGCTGTTAATTTTACTTGTTGATGGGAACTGGGAGTGGGAACTTAACAGCAGCACCTACATGGGCACCTCTGACAAAGGTGGCCCGTCCTGTGACCCACATCAGTGCTTATAAGCAGGGATGGAGGGCGAATTCCCCCGTCAGCCGAGAAAAGGGGTTACTTTTCTTCCTGACAATTTCTGGGTGGGATTCCCCTTTTTCCTCAGAGCTTAAAATCTGGGATTTTGTAGCCAGTTCTAGAAATTAAACTCTTAACATGTGGCTCATCCTGCTGAAAGGGTGAGGAAGGGAAGAAAAGGCTTAGTGAGGAACCTTCCTCCTCCCTGCTCATCTCAGTGCTAGTTGCTGGTGAAAGCTTCCCACTGGGGCCTCTCAGCACATGATCTGGTGGCATTCAGGGAAGATGTCTACCTGTTCCATGAATGACAGCTAAGAACAAAACTATGAATATTGTTGAATATTGAATATGTCTCTGTGAATATTTTCAGAATTGAAAACTATCCCCTGAGGGCCACAGGTTGTATGCAAGGTGCTGAGAAGTGACAGGGTTGACGTTCCATCCAACTGTTTCCTTACCTGCCCTACGGGACAGTCTCCCCAATTTTGCTTTGCTTAGTGGCACAAAGCTTATTGGTGTTATTCCCACCACTGGGTCACACCAACAAACCTGAGTTTAGTGCCTAGATATTTTAACTCTTCCTTCTGCTTCCCAGAAAGCAGTAGTAACATTAATGCAAACCCTATTTTTCCTAGCAGCCCCAGTGGCTAAATAAGACATTGGCCAGCAATCATAACTGTCCATGCAGCTTCTATACCATTTGAAGGGCTAGGCTCTCCACTCTGGAGGTAAGGTGTTTGAGATCGTGGAAGAGGTGCTGGATTGGGCACACTGAGCACTGAGTGTATAACAAGCTCTGGAGTGATCAGCACTGACACAAGAAAGAGCCTTGGATGTTGACTGTATTGGTGCAAGCTGCCGGAAAGTAATAATCTTAGCACCTTGCAAAGCAGCGTGGTGCTGATCAAAGAGACAGTGGGGATGGGGGTGCTGGTTGGATACCCTCTCCCAAGTGCTGCAGCATCTCCTACCCACCTCTCCCAGGGATCCCTTCCTCTCCCAGGACTCATCCTGCCCAGCCCAGCCATCTCCTCGCCCTGGCCCAAATGCACTTCAGCATGTGTCCTCTGCACAGATCTAGCAACATCCCTGCTAGAGGAAACCAAATGTGTTGCCTTGCATTTGCAAGGGCCATGGCATGCATGCTGGTAGCACCACACCGTACTATAACCTCTTTCCCGATCCCATGTGCCGAGCAGTGCTGGGGTGGGAGCCCAGGTATGCAACCAAGCTCACAGCAATGCACCCTGCCCAAGCAGCCCACAGCCAATTTCTGCAAGCTGTCAGGTAGCGGTATGGAAAATATCATTACCTACAATAGCTCAGCACAATCAAGTGATTAGCAGCTCATAAAGGACTGTGTAACTGCATAAAACTGATGCACTAATAGTACAGGCACTTGTGGCCTGTAAAAACTCGGTAATGGTAAATAAGCCAGCAAGGTATTATTCTCCAGTCTGTCATTACCCCAGTTTGTTTGTAAACTTCCAGGCATTAAGCCAGGTATTGATGCCAATAGAGTTGACTGTATCTGGGAGACTGGACTTTAATTTTCAGTGGAGGTACAAAACCCAGAAATGCTGCAAATCCTATCTGCAATTTGAAACGTTTTTCTGAATATCTAGATTTACTAGCAGCAGTAGAAAGTGAAGTGCCCGTCCCTGTGCTTTTGGCACTCGGAGCTGGATCAGTGCCTGGCACTACGGAAAGAAGATATTTTATAACACCACAGTTCCACCTGCAGCATCAGGTTAGCGAAATTACCCTGCCCTGGAAAAGGTGCCTCTGCAAGGACAGAAGCTGAGTGTACTGCAAGAGCCCCTGCGTGCAGGCTGGCAGAGTATGTGTGAACAAGGGATTCCTTCCCATCATATGGATAATCTTAATACAGGAATAACAGGATAAAGGAAATATTTGTTTTCAGGTTATGCTTGTGTTGATAACTCACTAACACTGATTAGGCTGGATGTTTCCTGGGCAGTGTCTGATGAAGGTTGTGCATATATGGCAGAGGTCCAGTTGCCACTAATATAACTGCTTTGTGCCACCACAGTCTTATTTCACAACAAGCACCTTGCTGTCACAGGGACCTGATTGTGCAGACTTAGCAGAGTGGCTTCAAATGTTGAATTTGTATTTGTTAACATACACATAAATATACTTTCTATTCTCTGCTTTGATGGAAACTCTTTACAAGCCCCGGACCCTGCCCTGAGCACGTGCAGATGGTGCTGGGTGGGAGATGCTGAGCACACAAGCCTAGCCCACTGCCTCACTTGCTGTTTTTCTCCTCCTGGATGACTGGAATGTGTCTGCAGGAGCTGCTCACTGCAGCCACCACCCTGACCTCAAACTTGGATGGCAACTTTCTCCTGGCCCATGCAGTAACACAAACTATCGTGCTGTTAGTATGAATTTTACTTTATTCAGAAGTCAATTGACGGTGAGATTTTCTGTTTCTTCCTCTCTCTTTGCCTTTCAGGGGTTCGTCCTGGGTCTGGTGCCAGGTTTTGTTTTTATTAATAACTGGGATGATGGAAATGGGTATATGTTTATGAAATATGAAGGGTTTGGACTTAAGCAGGGTTTGGACTTCCAGTTTGTCTCAAGAGGTCAGGATCAAGGGGCTATGATTCAAGGAGACAAGAGCAAGGCTTTGCTCAGGTGGGAATAACCCCGTGCATCAATACTGGGTGAGGGATACCAGCCAAGGCAGCTGCTCCCCAGAAGGGGATGAAGGGTTGGTAATGGACCACAAGCAGGCAGAAGTAAATGCTGTGCAGTTAGGAGAAAAGGCAAAGAACATACAAGCAGTGATATGGCCTCGTAGGCATCTGAAGTTATTCTTTTTTACTATTTTGTACCAAAAAGATTGAATGCTATGACCAGGTTTGGGCTTTGCTCTTAACAAAGTTGCAAACCACTCAGAGTCTAGAAAAAAAAGATGTGCAGAAGTCTAGAAAACATCTCTTACTAGGGAAGGTTTACAGAGAGGTTGTTATATCTAGAGAGGAAAGAAGTGAGGAGAAACTAACAGTCATGAGACATGTAAAAGGCAGCTGGATGCAGGAAGGGAATCTTGCCCCATTTTCACTGTGGATCAGACAAGAAGTAAAGAACATTGCTTCTTTCTGCAGGGGAGATTTTAGCTTTGATGTTAGAAAAATAATTTTGTGAAGTTGTAGCAACAACATAGCATATCTCAGTAAAAGACCTTACAGGGGAAGGTGATTGTTTTTAATACAAAACTGATTTTGCTCATTCACACGTCACAGCCACATGCTCACAGGAACCAAAAATCTGTGTATTACAGGACTATAGGGTAATGTGGGTTGGAAGGGACCTTGGGAGGTCTCCAGTCCACCTTGTTGCTCCAAAGCTGGGTCAGCACTGGATTTGGATCAGCCTACTTGGGGATTTAGCTACTCGAGTCTTAAAGCCCTGATGCAGCAGTCAGGCCCTCACAGCCAGGGTGGTGATTTCACAACTTTTCTGGGAAATGTTTTTTCCTTGGTCAAGGTGGAACCTCCGCAACTTCAATTTATAACCATTTTTTTTTTAATCCTCCCACTCTACATCTTTGTAAAGAGACTGGCTATGTCTCAGTAACATTCCTTTAGGTACTGGAAAGTGGTATATGGTGGTCTGGTGAGTATTCTTGAGACAATAAGAAGCACAAGAGACACCACCTTGAGTCCTCATCACCTCTTGTGCATTCTAGGTGGCTTGGTGAGCCCATGCTGGTTTTATGCATGCTTTTTGCACCCTTTAGGAGCTGACAGCAAGTAGGATCTTCTGTTTCCCTACTCTGCCCCATTCACCCACTGCTCTTTGTCTTCTAATTTGGGCACTGTAAGTTTCCAACCCTGTTCTTTATCATTTTTAACTTCCCACCATCACCTCTTAGTGACTTTTCTTAGTCTGTGCACAGGCTTTCCCCTGTTTTAGGTAGTTTCTTGTTCCCCAGTCTGGGTGTCCAGAGATGCTCCTTGTAGATGTGATGGGATCCTGAGGACCTGCTAAGCAAGGTACTATTAACCCCTGCCATTCTTCTGCTGTTTCTCCTGGTCCTTCCAGACTTGGCCTTTCCCATCCATTCTGCATTCAGACTTAGCCTTTCTATCACAAGACACTTTGCAAACATCTTGGGAATAAACTGCATTTGTGGAATCTCTGCAGCTGGATATGCTTAAGAACAGGCCAAACCAGCATCTGACATAAGTGGTTTAGGTAGCTCCATTGAGATGCAGGGTAGACTATGTGATACTTGACATCTTTTCCAGTTCCATGATCCATGCTTACATTGCTCTATTCAGATTTCTTCCTGATAGCACACACACACACAGACAAAAAAAAAAAAAAAGTGTTGAGAATAACCAAAGCCTTCAAATTCAAATGCAATTACACACTTTTGTTGATAATGTCACAATTTTTAAGACAGTGCCCTGATATATTTATGCCTAGCTTGATTTTCTGGACCTTTAAAATTAGCAGTTTTAAGTGTATCATATGGCATGTAGGCTTCCACAACAGCAGTCAATAAAACAGGCCTGCATTTGCATCTTGAGCCCTCTTCAGGTACTAATCATGTCCATTCCACACCTGCACCCCTACAGGCATGACGGTAATTCCCATTTATTTCCTTTTTTCTTAACATTTAACAACAACAACAAAAGCTAATGCTGCTAAGGATTACAGCTGAGATCTAAAGCTGTAAGGGAGGTTTCTAGGTGCTGTGGGTATACCCATAATTTAGCTGAGTTATTACATGCTTTGGTGAGGAACCATTTGACAAATGGACACAGGTCTCAGCAGACCTAGTGAGAGCCTTCCCACAGCAACGTTTTCCTGCTCCCTGAGCAAATCGGGGTGAAAACCTCAAGTCATCAGCTCTTTTGTCCTGAATGCAGCAGTCAGGTCCACACAGCCAGCTTTACATTTCAGATGTGCCAGATGCCTGGTGTTCATTCAGATCCAAGTGCAGCTGGCCTGGACAGCTGTCAGTCACCAGCTGGCCCAAATGATGGATAACCTTCGCTGAATTCATACCTTTGCTCACCACCTTGCTAAATAACCTGGATATTGCAGAGGAAGCCCAAGCAATCTGTCTTAGCTTAGCACTAATAGTTCATTTACTGTAAGCAGGAAAAAAGGGGCCCAAGGAAATGCACACAGAGGTTTTATTTCTCACCACCATCCCGTCCTTTTCCTCCCCAGGCCACCGAACACTGTTCTGTAGCGCTGATTGCTTCCAAAGCCTGTTCCCCAATAGGTGTTTTAAGGCTTGATCTTTTATAGGGAAAGGTGTTCTTTTTTTTATGCAGAATGGCCAGGAAGTTTCCTGAGGTTGCTCTGGGAATGAATCCAGAGAGGAGGACAAGCCCTGGCAAGTGGCCAGCCCTGCCTTGCAGCCACCTGGGCCGGGGAGTTCCCCAAGCAAGCCTTCTCAACAAAGGCTTTCTCCTCAAACGATGCCTTGCCTAAATTTAGATATTTCAGGCTATATTCGAAGCTAAATTGGTAAGTTATGCTGCAGGAAACTTGGCTCCACTCTAATTATATATTGAGTTGCACCATTCATCAAGTATTATAAACACATTTAAAGCTGGAACAACTGCCTGCAATTCGTATGTTGTTTGGTTGTTCCTACCTCTGCTGATGTCTGTTTTTGTGGGCTCAAGAAACACCTCTGAAACCCAGAGGGACCCTCTCCCATACAGGCAGAGCAAGAAGCAAAGTCCTCTCTGCTAAATTGTTGCTGGTGCAGGGGTGCAGGGTTTGGGGTGGCTGCAACCCAGGTGAGAGGGCAACCAGTTTAAGGTGACCTTTCCTGTAAATATGTCAGCAGCGGTTGCAAATGGGTGGGAAAACATCACTGTGAGCTGATGAGTGACTTCAGGAGTTGCTCTGTACTGCTCAGTAAACCTGCCTGAGCTTTTGTACAGTTTTGTGCTGATGGCTGCAGCTGGATGAGAACAGAAAATGAAGGAAACTCCAGTTTGTTTGTCATGATGTGGATATTATTTACCAGACTGTATTCCAGCTACCACAATGGTATGGTTACTGGTTTTCTGTAAAATAGATGTAAACTGTCAGCTACAGGCTAATGGGAAGCAGATGCTGTCCCAAACCCAACAATTGGTGCACACAGCTTGCAAGGCCAGGCTTCTCACAGCTGTGCGAGGGCTGCTGCATCTGCAGGAAGCAGGGCACACTTGTTCAGAGAGGGAAAGAAACGGGCTAGGTGTTAGCTTATCTTCTGCAGGAATTTTGGAGTCCAGCTGCTTGCACACTCTTTTCAAAGAGGTTTTATTTCATTTAAATGAGAGCTGCTCTCAGAGCAGGTAGTGGGGTCATGGCTCGGAGCTTCACGCCTCATCTCAATGTCCCTCCTTTCGATGGCAGCACCGAGCACCCTCAGCTCCCTCCAGCGACCTCCACTGCAGCTAGGGGTTCAACTGAGGAAGCAAAAGGCTTCAAGTGCATTAAATAAAACTGTGACTTCATGTGCAACAATTTGGTTAAAAAAAAATAAGAGCTAGCAAGTGTTATCATATTTGGTAATGGGGTCATGGTGGATGGAAGCTACCTTGACACATGAAGGGAAAATCTAACAAAATGTGGCCACCCCACTCTCCGAGCAAACCACCATAACAAAGTCATTGCAGTGCACAAGGTGCGTACATCTTCCCTTGAGGACAGAACAAAAGCCAAGTGCTCAGAAAAGTTGTTTCCCATATATGAACATTTATAGCCAGCTCTGAATTCAATGAGGAGAGGGTAAACATTTTTTCATAGCAAAATACGATGCTGCACATTTCTTTGCTATGCACCTACATGTTTGCTGGTGGTATTTTAAAAGTGCCTAGGTGTATTTTGGTGTATCATACCTTATTGAGACATTTGCGGCAGAAAACAGCCGCCTGCCCAGGGTGCTCTGCTGCTGTCTGCTCTGCGGTCTGGTCATGCACGTTGCTTTGCAGCACCCCCTGCCTGCTGGCGCAGAGGAACCCTGAAAGAGGCGGGAGCTTTGCTTATCAGACTCTCTCTGGAGCAAAATAAAAGCGAGAGAGGATATGTATTTTTTCTTATTTTTGTAAGCAGTAGTGGTACTTCTGCACAGCAGAGTCTTCTTTCATTTCTGTAACTCAGTGGGGTCTCCATAGATTTGCACTGAAATTGTTTAGCCATTGTCGTCTCGCATCGTAATGGCATCACCAGGAGGTCCTTCTGTGCATATGCAAGGTCCATTACACAAACACCCACCTCCTTCTGCTGTGGCAGTCCCACCTAATAATGACATTTTAATGAGTTTTTTTTCCAGGGCTAAGGGTTTTTCTTTTAAATCCAACATTATAATGGCATTTTTTATGGCATAATCAGACGGTCTCCCCAGACTGTTTGTAGTGTTACAATGTCTTAATGTGAATCCCAGTAGCAGAGATTCAGTGCTGCCCTTCTTCCCCTAGGTACATGCACCTACCACTTAGAAACCCTGTGGAAGACAGAGGTTGTGCAGGGGGTTGTCTGGAAAATGGGGAGATGCCCCCCCATTACAAAGGACTTTACGTGCAGCAGACAGAGCCCTGGCAGATGAGGGGACACAGGCAGAAGAGGTGAATGTGAAGGATCCCCGCTGCCACCCAGCCTGGGGCTCTGAGTGCAGTCATGGCCAGGGCAGAGATCTCTGTCACTCAGAAGTGTTTTACATTGAGTGTAGGAACAGCTACATTGTCCTAAGCAGCCACCAGCTTCCACTTACCTGTTTTATACCGTGCATGTTTTCTTTTGGCCCCCACAATTGCATTCCCTCCCTTTTAGAGCGAGGATTAGCAGCTGCCCGCTTTCACATTGATGAATGCAATCTTGATCATGTCCAGAGGACTACTTTTTTCATATGAATTATATTACTTCTGAGAGGAGGGAGAGCTGGTTTAAAACCCTTGTTTTGCACGACCTCCTCTGCAAAATGAATCTTTGCTGGTTTCTCTGGCACGTTGCTCTGCAGCCCCCTGGGCTCCTCTCTGCACGGGTTAAGCAGGAGCTCTGCCACGTATGGCCCCACGCGCCAGCATTTGAAACCCTCTCTGGGCACGGATTAGCATTAGTTTCTTGGATGCGATGGTTCATAGCTCTGGTGGGCTCTTTGCACAGCTGCAGCGGCTCTGGCCTGGGGCATGTACAACATGACCTTTACAGGTCTGGGAGACCTTCTCCACCAAGAGCTGTGCTGGGATGTGGTTTGTACACCGCTGCTCTGGTTAAAGGCAAAAATTTCCAGCAAAGGTTGCGTCTGCAGTTGTGCGTTCACAGCAGCTGCTCCCTCAGTGTGGGGTGGTCCAAATCCCTGTTTGAACGTGGGGGGCCCTCCTGGGGTGGCACCTCCTCCTATGACATGGATGGCTGTGCTGCCCCAGGGGTCTGAGCCTGCATCTCCCTGCCAGCCCCACCCAGGCACCGTGGGGACCGGGCTGCTGGGAGGAGAGGGGAGGGGGACCGGGATGTCTGCTGAGGACACCAGGGAATGAGGCCAAACACTGCCCTTCACCTCCACGTGCTGCACCCTCAGTGCTAGGCTGGCCATTGGGCACCATGAATTCTCTTGTGTTGGGGGAAATGGCTTCGGTGGGATGAACGGTGAGAGAAGGAGAGTTGTCTGGTGCCAGATAAGATGCTGCAGAGTTCAGCTGAGCAGAGAAGGGTTTGGGGTTCAGGTGCCACATTCCCCTTTATGCACCAGGGTCTCCTTTTGGGTCCTACACCCGTTCATGGATTGGGCCCTTCACATTTGTGGTCTCTTCAAATCTGTAGGGCAGCTTTCCCTGACATTCCGATGCTGGTTTTATTTTCTTTACTAAATCCAAACTGAACCACTCTTTATAAACTAAATTCCCATTCTTGACAAGTACATGAAGATAAGAGATTTTCTTTGGCCCTCAGTTCTGAAAGCTCCTGCAGTTTAGCTTAGCAAAATGAGGATTGTTTGTGCTGGAGCTGCCCAAAATGTTCGCTTCCAGCTCTCCCAGAGAATACATTAAACAACTCCTTCCTTTTGTCTCGGCATTTGCTCTGCTCCCAGCTTTCATCACAAGCAAAGAGAGAAAATCTCACAAGGGAAAAGCACACAAAAAGCAGTGCTCATTTTTTAAACTGATCTGCACCCATGTTTTGGCAATGAGAAGCCAGCTGGTACCGCTGGGAAAAAGGGAAAACGGCTTTATTGCTGTGAGACCATCAAGTGATGGGGCCTTTCCAGGCTGAGCAATCAACCATGCATCACCTGGGGATTGTCCTGGCTGCAGGATAGGACCGGAGACAATATCCAGCAGCTGATCCCTGTCTTCTCACACCCACCCCTGCTCCTGCTGCAAGGACTTTTAGTGGGGGAAGCAACACACTTTTTGCGGATGTGTCCTCATGACAGTTTTCAGTGGTGTTTTAAGCAAAATACATGAAAAGCCAGGCAAAGCCAGCAGAAACTCAACTTCTGAAACACCAATGCAAACCAGTCAGTTGCACATAATTGAATGTGTAGAAATCTCTCTTAGCAGCAGGCTTAAGCCCAAAACACACACGTGATATGACTGGATCCAAAATGGCATCTGCAGCAGGGATAGCACCTTTTGTTTCTCCAGCATGCAGGTTGACTTTATTAGTCAGTAGATTTTGAAATTACATTCCATCCTTAAATATACTTTTGGGAAGTGAATTCAGCTCAGTAAATTGCATCTTTCTCCAAATGTGTATAGGCTTGGGTCAGCTGGTATTTAAACTTCTTTGTGTCATACTCTATCTTATGGACCACGAAATGTGCGTGTATGCGCAGTTCAAAAAAAACCAACACAATTCTGCTGCAAGCAGTTCATTTGCAAATATTGAGCAAGTGCATATGAATTTTGCAGTGTAATTAATATGATGAAGTTGGTGTTTACACAAGGAAGTTGGTTTGGCAAAGCTGTGTTTGAATGATATGCCTGTAGGAATTGCATTGAAAGCCCTGGATTGTGTCTCTCCACTGAAATGAACCCCCTGCTCTACCCATCCCGGTCAGGATCCCTGACATGCACAACTCCTTTCAGTACAAAGTAATTCATTTTTCAGTATTGTTAGCTTCTTAGGTAGCTTTTGGGTGCTTATATTCAAAACTTATAATGCATGCCCCAAATGTGTTGTAAAAGCCACAAAGACCATGCTCTTGAAAGAAGATAAATCTGAAAGACATGAAGTAAATGCCATAGGTAAAAAGCAAAAAAGAAAGAATGGGACACAGCTCAAACAGCAGAGAGAGAGGTTATTTTGTATACCGTAAGCAGGCAGCTGTCTCTTTAGGCTGTTGATGAAGCGAGAGAGTATTCACATCACCTAGCCTCAACAACGATGCAACATCAGAGACACTTTCCACGTAGTCATGGGGGAAGACGGCCTTGCTTCCCTCCCTATTGACTCTTGAGAGCACCCAAGAAACAGCTCAGCACTCTGAGAGCTAAAATGGCACCCTGAGAAGCTCCTGGGAGGGGACCCAAGGGCCTCAGGGCATCTGCCTTCTTTAATCCTTACTTTGCTGCTTCCCAAGAGTATTTGCTGCCTCCGTTGGCCCCTTCTGACGTTGCTTCAGAAGCAGAGCACCCTGCAGAGTGTGGTCCATCTGTGCCTCCAGCATGGGACAGTGAGAAACCCTGAAGGGTGGGACCCCCATGTCCAGGTTTCAGGTGGCTGTAGTCAGTTTACGTGACTGTCTCCCCAAAGACCTAGTATACGGACTGAAAGCAATGTCACCAAGTGCATGCATCCAAACTCACCTTGAGGAATTGTGGTGGTTTTACCCTGCTGGGCAGCTGAACTCCACCATAACCGCTCTCTCACTCCCCCTTCTCAAAGAAAAGGGGGAGAAAATACAATGGAAAGGGCTCAAGGGTTGAGATAAGGACAGAGAGATCGCTAGCCAGTTACCATCATGGGCAAAACAGACTCAGCATGGGGAGATTAATATAATTTATTACCTAATCACTAGCAGACTAGAGCAGTAAGAAACTAAAAGCAAACTAAAACCACCTTCCCCTATCCACCCTCTTCTACCTCCTCCCCCCGAGCGGCGCAGGGGTAGGGGAATGGGGGCTGCGGTCAGTCCCTAACGCTGCGTCTCCGCCGCTCCTTCACGGTCACTCTTTGCCCCTGCTCCATGTGGGGTCCCTCCCATGGGATGCCGTCCTTCCCGAGCTGATCCTGCGTGGGCTTCCCACAGGCTGCAGCTCTTCCAGAACTGCTCCAATATGGGTCCGTACCACGGGGTCCATCCCTCAGGACCAAACTGCTCCAACACGGCTCCCCCACGGGCGGCAGCTCCCGCCAGGCCTCCTGCTCCTGCGTGGGCTCCTCTCCATGGGCTGCAGCTCCGGCCCGGGGCCTGCTCCTGCGGGGGCTCCCATGGGCCGCAGCCTCCTTCAGGCCACATCCACCTGCTCCATGTGGGCTCCTCCATGGCTGCAGCGTGGAGATCTGCTCCGTGTGGTACCCATGGGCTGCAGGGGGATGGCCTGCTCCACCATGGGCCTCTCCACGGGCCGCAGGGGAACTTCTGCTGCGGCGCCTGGAGCCCCTCCTGCCCTCCTTCTGCACTGACCTGGGTGTCTGCAGGGCTGTTTCTCTCTCATTTTCTCACTCCTCTCTCCCAGCTGCTGTTGCACAGCAGTTTGTTCCCTTCCTTAACTCTGCTCTCACAGAGGCCCAACCAGCGTCGCTCACCTGCTCAGCTCTGGCCAGCAGCAGGTGCCTTTTGGGGTCGGCTGGATCTGGCTCTGATCTGACATGGGGCAGCTGCTGGGCTCCTCTCACAGAGGCCACCCCTGCAGCCCCCCCTCCTACCAAACCCTTGCCACGTAAACCCAATACAGGAATTCACAGGGGGAACTAATTCAGTGGTTCACACCAAGTGCTAAGCATCTCTCTTGGCTTTTTTGTCCTGTCAGCATAACTGGCCACCCACCGGTTTCTCTGCAGTTGTGGCAATTGCTCATGTGCAGGGCTCATGTCCGATCACGAAGCCTGCAGATCATGCTGAGGAAAGCAGCAGTGTCAAGGCTTGAGGCTCTGAGCAGCACCGGCCCAGCAGTATAACCATCCTGACCACCGCCTGTGTGAGCACATCTCCTGAGGACAGCGTGCCATCAGGGTAAGCAACCCCCTCATCTGAAAAATCCACTGCACAATTTTCTTCCCACTCCTCTTCTTTCCTGCTTTTCAACTCCTCTCTTGTTCTCCCATATAGAAAGCTCTGACAGCTCCTTTTCCATAAAACTCCTGTGTTTTCCTTCTCACACACATTCCCCCACCTTGAGGGCACAGCTCAGCTAGCTGCTGCCCTTTGCTTAGGTGGTTTTAACCCTGCAGTGTCACAACCCCACAGAAAGGTCTGGTGGGGACAATCTCACTAGCCACAGCCTCACTGAATGCCAGGAGACAGAATAACTGAGAAAGCAGTGATGTACGTCAGCATGAGAGAATTAGAAATACAGTACGGGCTGCATGTAGCCCTTCTTGACCACAGAGGTAACAACTTAGGGTCCCAGCCTGGGCAGATCTCACACACACAGCCTTCTGCTGAGCCTCTCTCCCTGAGTACCCATGTACCAAACACATTCAGGCTTCTGGGCTGGGGTGACTGAAATCTCAGTTCTGAATCAGAGGAAACATTAGGAGGCCAAGAGGGGCAGAGAGATGTCACACACGTGCCCAACAGAGCTCCCAGGAAGCCTTTCTCTGCTGCTCAACATCTTCTCAGCCCTGAGCTTTGGGCTCCCCCTGCTCTGTGCTGCTGAGGCTCCTGCCCTGTGCTAGTGCCAAGGATTTGAGATCCCCTCAGAGCTGAGTCCCTCATGGCCAGAATCTTAAAACTAAAATACATCTCCTTGGAAGAACCTCTAGTCTTTGACAAGCAGGAGAGTACTAGGATTTAGCCTTTGTCTAATTTAATTTGAGGAACTGTTCTTGCACTGTGTATTCTGGAAACCAAGCAACCAACACAAAAAAGAAATACAGTCAATTATTCTTTGTTTTGTTTTATGAGACCTTCTACACTAAACAACATCTTTCTGCTGGCAGAGAGAATCTTCTGGATGTTAAAATGAGCAAAGTAAGCTTTGCTCAAGCTGAGTTTCGAGAAGGTAAGCAGATGTGTAGTTTTTCTGTAACTACAAGGCTCATACACTGGTGGCTTGCCTGGAAATCCACGTGGGGATGACAGATATCAGCAGATCCAAGAATCCATGCTGGACCTCTGCATCCCACTTCATGCACTCTACTAAAACACCTGCTGTGTTCACCATGTGCATCTCCCCTCATATGGGTAAGGACATTAGGTAACCCATCATTTCAGCCTAATATATGAATGATGTACTGTTTTGGGTTGAAGTGCTAGTGAGTTGACAAATCCATGGTGAACCTGGCAGAACAACATTTTTCAGTGAAAGCTTTATTTAATTGCTTACCCAGCAAGACTAAGTCTAAGCTTTGGGACCTGGGAAAATAATAGTTCAGTAAGTTGTTGAGGTGGTGGTCTGGGCATGGGCACTATAAAATAGATTTAAATATTGGGATAGATAGGTAGTTGAAGTCAGAGATTTTTTTTTTATTTGATTAGATATAACAGTGTGGAAAAAAATAACATCATATATATTGCTGATTTCTAGGCTGGGTATGTGGAAAACACCGTAAGATTTCTGGGTATCACTGAAGTGTACAGCATCAGCGAACATCATGCATTAATTCTGATTAACTACTTATAAAAATTCATTAAATAGAGATGGAAACTACTGAACTGAGTAGTACAAACAGAATATATGTGTGTGTGTGTGTGTGTGTATATATATAAATAATGCATCTGGAATGTTTTCATAGAATCATAGAAATCCTGAATTGGAAGGGACCCACAAGGATCATTGAGTCCAGCTCCTGGCTTTCTTCAGTATAGTTTCTCATCTCAAGAAAGAAAAGATCCAAGAAGGAATAACAAAGTTAGACACGTGGTGAGTCTTAAGTTTAATGAGGAGAATGCAAAAACAGGGAATGTTTATCTTGGGGGAAAAGATGATGTGGTGAGAACTTGATTGATTATGATGCATATAACACAGACAGATCGATCTGTTCTCTTGACTGTTTCATAATAGAGGAACAGAAAGATGCTTACATGAAAGGGCAAGAAATTTGTAAGCAGGAAAAGGACTTACTCCCATAGTGATTTTGTGGAGGTCAGTGCTGGAAGAGGTCATCTGAGGAGGAAGTGGGGCTGGGTTTAAACAAATATGCGTCACACAAAATGGGTAATATGTTCTCAGAAAGCACAGTTGGGACCCTCCTGCTCCACAAAAGGTGTCCAGAAATAAGTCAAAGAGGAAGGTAAAGCAGCCCTGGAATGACCTCTGGGGCTTGTCATGCCCATGGCTCCATAGATTGAAAAGAAAATGTTAATATATTCCAGGGTGGGAAGCCAAAGTGAATGAAAGGAAAGGTAATGGTAATAGCGTCAGACTTGCTGAAGCTGGATGCCTCCACTCCATTTCCACATCGAATTTAGCTGTATGATGTCTCTCATTTGAAACCATTACAGTCAATATCAGCTCTAGCTATAATATACACTTCAGTTTAAGATCACTGAAAGTAGATGAGGTGCTGAAGGATGCACTGCATACTGATTAGTATGTTGATTTTTTTATAGTCTGCATATAATATTCACTGTTTTCATATAAAGTAAAGTCTCTGTCGCATCTGCTCATCAGCAGTTGCTAAGTCTCTGTTCACATCATCACTGACTTAACAGAATATTTGTGACATAATTCCTCAAATTAACAATCTTAACAAGCAGTCAAAGATGTTCACAATGTTATTTTCACAATGTTGTTTTTGGGTAGTTGTGTTGTTATTGTAGCAAATTTCTTAATTATCAGGCAATCTGCTAATTTAAGCTAGGCTCTGTTTGTCTCTGGGAATAAGGTTCTTAATGTATAATTAGCTAAAACAACACATCATTTAGCTGTGGTTTTCAGAGCCATGCTATATTTTTAAATATGCCTCCAGTGGGTTGGTGTTATCCATTTATTTTTCCCTGGCGGTGTCAGTTCTGCTCAGCCCCTGCCTGCAGCGACTGCCCGCCTGGCCACCTTTTATCCCTCTGGATCTGAGGGCCCAATAAACATCATATTGACCTGATGCCCTGGGTTTGTTCCCACCCAGACACCAGAGGAGACAACCACTGCAGCTCTTCTTGGCTAAACTTGCAGCCATGCTTCCTCCTATTTTACTCTGGTTCCTGCTTCTGACCTTGCTCTGCCCTGTGCCCAGTCCAGTGTGGGCTCCTTGTCTTCTCCACTTCTAATGTCCAAGCATGCTCCCGACTTGCCCTCTGGCCTCTCTGATCCACTAGCCCAACTCCTGACCTTGTTCCTTGCCCGTACTTCTACTCAGTGCAGCTTTTGCAGTGACTTTGCTTGTCCCACTGTAGCAGACTGTGCCAAGTCTCAGGCATGAGCCTAGTCTTGCTCTAAGAACAGGGATGACCTGGCAGAAAATGAGACCTCCCCAGCAGCCAGGGTATCTCAGCACACATAGCACACCCTGGCATTCACCAGCAGCTCCATATCACAGCTCCTGGAGCCCTATGCTCCCTCTGCCCTAGAAACAATGGCTTTGCTTTGCAGTGGGGCTTTGGGGTCTTCCCAGATCCTGCTTTCACCATCCCCTGGTGCCTTCCTTCAATGAAGACTTCTGCACTGTACAGGGAGATGATGCCTGCTCTCACTTCAGTCTCCCAGGTGGACTTGAAAGATAAACACTGGATTAATTGATGGGATCCTGGGTTAGCTGCTGAGACAAGGACACCTAACCAGAATACGCAGCTACTCTCTATAGAGGCTTTCAGCATGCCGATGTAACTCCATCAGTGAGGTAAGAAGAGAAATTACTCATTATTGCAGTGATGGGGGTCCTGTGGAAAGTACCGGTATGGCAGCTGGTGATCTGTCTTTAAGTTAGTTAGTTCTGTGCATCATAGTTTGTGGAAAGTAGAGATTCACACTAGATATATTCACAGAAAACATGGTATCTAGCAATCCTTCTATCCTCAATTAACCCTTACCTTCTACCAAGCCTGACAGACCTTTGACAGCTGTAATGATACTCTTTGAAGGCAAGGAAGACAATTGTGTGGGCTGAATGGATTATTCCATAAAGTCTCATTGTCAAGAGGCAATTAGTTAGGCTATTTAGATGTCTAGCTCTTAGATATCTTATTCCCGTTGGGACTGATGTAAGCTAAGTGCCTAGGTAGCTTATTATCCCATTTTTTTTCAACAGGTTTAGGGAAAAAGGAATAAAAAATATATCTTTTTTTTCTTTTTTAAGAAAACCACCCAAACCCATACTTGTTAATGAAAACATTTCAAGTTGAAGTGCCAGAAGATTTTTCAAAAGAGAAAAATACCTGCAAAATGTGTTTGTGTGAGAAAGTAATTTTTTTAAGGTGTCTCTAATGCCCTTTTTCCCCAGCAAGGTATGATTCTTTCTCTGTTAATTTCTGAAATATGAGAAATCCTAAAATGAGGAAGCAATGCATGGTGATTTGACAAGGGAGAAGGGATATGCTAATGCAAATCAAATAGATGTAATTAAATTTATGCAGGTCTTTGCAGTGCCAGGGAAAGAAAGGAAAAAGTTCTCATATTCAAACAAAGCTGGAATAAGTTTTGTAAAAGGCTAGCTCTCTAATTTCATCCCTTTGGAACAATAAGGCTCGAAACAAAACCCAGAATTTGCAAAAGTGAAATGAGCTCTGAGGAATACAGGCATGCAATCTGACAAAGTTGATGAGCTCACATCTGCAGGATGGTCTTTCTCCTGCTGCAAAAGCTGCCTGTAGATGTTCTCCTCATGAACGCTGCACTTCTTTCTAGCACCCTTTGTCCGTGCTGGAGAAAACGCGTGGTTGTACTGAGGTCTGGTTACCTTGTCTCAGGCAAAGTTGCGGTGTCAGGCACTCTCCTCTGTGTTACCAGCAACCACCAGTGCTTTGAAAGTAAACCTCCTGGTTCAGATCAGTTATCTCTGGTTTTGTCCTAAGTCATGAGAGATTTACTTACCAAAAAGGCCAAAGACAGAGAAAAAAAAAAAGAGAACAGGAGGGCTGACAGTGAAGGACCCTCACTATCTAGGAAGCAGGCAGGCTCCGCCATCTCCCTGGTTTCTAAATATCCTCTGTGTCTCTCCATTTTCAGTTTCCTGTAGTACTCTATCTCTGCGCCACATAGGTCAGGGAAACACCGGTGATCCCTCCAGGCAAGCACTCAGCAGCATGTCCTCCTCAGCAACCTCTCCTCTCAGGGAAGCTGCTCCAGCAGCCCTGCTGGGGCTTCCTGGCCTGCCTTCCCGTTTCACCTGCTCTCCAGGAGGGTTGAATAACCAGATCTCTGCAGCGCGACCCAGAGAGAGACGAGCCCCAAACAACTCTCCTCGCCTCCTGCACCCCGGATGCCTGTCTGGAATTTATATGCACATGAAACGGAGATAAGAAGGATGGAGGATCGGGCTGAGGTCCAGCATACCCATTTTCGGAGCTGCTGCTGCATTAACCTTCCTCAGAAGCCAGGAGTTTGCTTCCTGTTGCTTTACTCAAAATAGTTTGTGAGGCTCTTAAAATATGTCCTGCACATACTAAACAGGGAAGCCCATACAGTGCACCTGAAAGAGGGTATGAGAAAATAAGGTATCGGAGGAGGTGTTAACAGTTTTATTGGGTCTTAATGACCGGGGGGGAAATTTTAAAGGCTGCTGGAAGAAAGAGGTTTCTTTTCTCTGAGTATAACAACTCAGCGTTCCCCAGCACAGCGTGAAGGCCTGGAGCCCCTGGCTGGTCTGCACACAAAAATGGTGCTGGAAACCCCCGAGTGGGCCACAAAATGGAAACTCGGGTGGTGATTCAATGCCACCCGCCTGTCCCACGTGCACTGCCACACGTGATGACACCTGCATCCCCACGGCTGCGTGCTGCTCGGTCAAAGTGACGTGTCCCATCGAGGCATTGCGGGCTTCTGTGGGTTGCCGGCAGCCTGGCCACCTCCTGGGAATTCTTGTTTTACGAGTTTTTAAAAACCAAACCCTCCCCCAGCCAGCTCTGCAGAGAGCCTGGTGTGAGATGTCCGCAGGCTCTCGCTGCCGCCTGAGAGTGTGTGCAGGTTATTCTCCTGTGCTTCAAGCTTGCAAGCACACACACGCCTCGCTTTTGACATGCAAGTTAGTCATGGCACGTCAGTGCCTTACTCCCACGCAGGCACATAGGCACTTACGGAGTCAACACCCCAGTCTGCAAAACCCAGATATCATACTACTACACAGACGGATGTCTGTATAAGCACACACATTGGTCAGTCTGTTCCTTTTTGCCAGTCCAAGCTCACCCATGTCTTTGTAGAGAGGCACTTGGCTTGCACGTGACATAATCCTTCACATGTCCTTTGTATGGCAAGCCCAACAGATACGGTTATCTTGAGGCCTATTAATAAAAGACTTGAAGAACAGCAAAAATGCTGTTGCCCTAGCAAATAAAACATGCTTTACATAGCATATGCCTGCTTATGCCGGGGTAGTTGGCCAAACACAGATGCAGCTCTCTGTGCTTTATTCAGCAAAGGAAAGAATTCTGTACAGGGACAAACCTTCTGCGTCATCAAACCAAAGACTGGCCTTCCAGATGCTAAAGGGAATTAAAGGTGATGCTGTAAGGAAAATTCAGAGATTTCTGAGGGCAGCACAGATAAAGGCAAATAGCTCCAAGGACAGGCAATGCAAAGGATTTCCTTTTTTCTTTCTGGTTACGGTAGCCCTTGTAAACTTGCTTGTTAAAAATGTTATTTCTTCTAGCATGCAATTAATAGTCCTCTGCTTGGTTTACTCTTGTGCTGCCTTGCAATTTATGAGCCATTTCAGTTTCAGACAATGAAATTTTGACATGTGACATGGAATGTATGGAACTGCTCTCCACTGCCTTTGGGGCTAATTGCACAGATTACTTAAGCCAATCAGACTGGAGTTCAGTTGTTGCTGAGAGCTTCGAATGCATGCATCTTTTTCCTTGGCAATCCCTTTTCTGCTGTGTGATCTTTTTACGGGCATTAGCTGCCTGGGACACATACAATTTCCTTTTATTATTTTTGGTAGCAATAGATATTGTCAAAGATGCTAAGAACCAGGTCATTAGCTTTGAAGTAGCAGTATGAGGGACTGACATGCAAATCAGCCTTTAACACAGTTTCTCCGCATCTCTGAGGATTTCTCCAGTGCTGGGAAAGCCCCAGGGGACACACAGCTTCTGCGTCTGCCTGCCTGCCACCCCCCGGGCTGGGGGCTGACGCCTGGGCAGTTGCTCTGAGGTGTCAGTGGCTCAGCACTGCTGGACAAACGAGAGAACAGGGCAGCTCTTTGTCCTGTCCAGGACAGCTCGTTCCCGCCGCCTTGTTAAGACCAGTGGTCTTCTCAAACAAGGCTGGTGATGCCCACGGAGTCTGCATGCCTTTTTACCCATGTCTGTGATTTTCAAATTTGGATGTGCTGGTAGTGAAGAATTTAAACGGCTGACCTCATTTTCTATGTTAGTGAAAATTAACATTAATATATGTGGCAGCAGCAGCTTATGGAGTTGAGATCACTTGCTCACCCACTGAAATACAGAAATTGCTCTTCTTTGTTTGGCCAGAGGTATCCCTGAACACCTGGAACTTAGCACCTGATAGCTGATGTGCACTATTTGCATCAGGCCTGACATTGGCAGTGCTGACAGGGAGCTCTCTCCCAAACGCTTCTGAGTCTCTTGGTGTAGAGCCTAGATTTGGGGCCAAGTGTGTGGCTTTATTGTTTGAACCCAGGCCATCTTCCCTTGTTGGCTGAAGTGCAGATTAACTTAATATATGTAAGATTTCCACATTATATTTCTCAAACCAAATATTTAATGATTGTTATATTATTATAGAATACCATGGCAGTGATAAGGGACCACAATAAAAAGAAAAGGAGCTCAAAGAGAAAAAAGAAATTCCCATGGGCACTTGTTACTTTTGAAGTTTCACTTAAAGACTTTCAGAAGTCGCCCAAATGGAAGTGACCCTTAGAAAGCGTGCAGATACAGATTTTGCATGGGAATGCCAGGACTGAACAGATAATGTCTGAAGTTTCCTCTCCAGTGGCAAGGCCCCTTGTTCAAAAGGGTTTTCTTAAGATAATTAGACGTTTGCTTTTGTTTTAACTTCAAAGGACTTTATAAACTGAGGGAGGGGCTCAGGAGGCCTGGAAAAATTCACATACGCTCATTTCACAATCCATAATCAGACTTATTCGCTCCATATGAGAAACTAGCCATTCGGTCAGCAAAAGGGATTAAAATGAAATGAGTTTTGAAAAACTCAGCTCTTTGCCCCAGCAGCACTGTGTGCAGACAGTTCTCCACTTTAGTGGTTTCTCCTCATCCTGGTGCTCTTTGCCTCTGGAGTACCCAATGATCGCTCTCTGTTCCATCGCAGGAGCATTTCTGCAAGTGATACTGCAGCGCCGCTGGGCGCCAGCTCTGCTGGGACTCACAGGCCCCTCGCACATCAGAGGCAAGACACTCTCAGAGGAGCTTTTTGAAGAAAAAACCTCAAAGAGGCTTTGAGAGTCTGCCATGGCAGGGTCTGCATAGCTTCTGTCTTGGAGAGCTCAGGCCATGCTAATGCTGAGTCCTTTAAAGAAGGTCTCTATCCTCATTTGCTTGTTGTTTGGGCTCTGCTGCTGGCCAAACTGAACGTGGAGAATGAGATAAATGAGTTAAGCTTCATTAATAACATATGATCCCCATTATCTGTATAAAATGATAAGACTGAGTTGTCTAGCTGATGCAATAGGAGCTGCTTAAATCACTCCTATAAGCAGCAGGGCTTAGAAAAGTGCAAGTAGTGCAAGTTATTCTACTTTTTAATAGTGTGTCTTTGTGTGTAATTGGAAACAGAAAGGTAAAATACACACTGGAAACTCAACTTCTGCAGTGTGAGCAGTAATGAAACAGAAACATTTTCTTCACTGTTCAATATAATAAAAAATTACCAGAACGAGATTCCTCAGTCTACCAGAAATAGCAAGAAATGAAGAAGTGGGGGAGGGAACCTACCTAACTTTGGAAGGAAAAGAAACAAATGGAGAAATAGCCTCATACTGTGGTAGAACATGGTTTTGCATTGTGCAAGAGGCAAGCTTCCCTTTGACTTTTACAGGAGCCAAACCTTAGTTCTCATCAGAGCTGTGTGTGCTGGGCCCGTGACCACCTGTCCTCCAGCTATGCAGCTTTAGCTCACGCTCAGATTTGTATTCTGCTTGGGAGCAGCCAGGTTTGGGATTGCTCTTACCAGAGTGGGAGACAGCATGTTTAGCCTAACCCATGCCCCATTGTTTAATAGGAAGGCCCCAAGTCCACACAGAGGAGCAAAACACGCTTGGGCCTTCACAGGCCACCAGGCCTCAGGTGCCGTCTCTCCTTTGTTAGCAGTATAGGTGGTGGCCTGGGGAATCTAGGCTTTGAAACCATGTTAGATTTATGTTTAGTGGGCAGTAAATTCATAGTAGCATAATGAGCACAGGGTGCTAGGAAAAGCTAAGGGAAAGGTGTAGCTCACTCTGGGAGAACTGGTCTGTATGACAAGGGTGATATGTGTCAATGACACCTGTTGGTGCTGGGGGAATAAGCCTACCCTCTGGTTAAGGATTGTCAGGGAAATTGCAGATTCTTTCCTCATGCATTATTTATGAAGACGAATGCACAGAAAATGCTGCAACACTGGGAAGCAAGTGTAAGATACTATGTGTGAAGAGAATAGCTGAAAGAGAAGTGTCTGGAGGGAAAAGAGCTTGGGAGGAGTAAAGAAGGAGAAAGTAAAGGTAAAAATTGGTATGGTAAAGATGTGGTAGTGCAGTTTTTTTATTGTTATTATTTCTGAAATATTAATAGTGGCGATTTTCATGATAGCTTTTTATGTTTTTCAAACAGATGAAAAAGTGAAATGACTGACTAGCATGTCAATAAAGATTGATAAAGCAAATGATTAAGGAGAACGTTTTAATTTTTTTCCATATATTTACTTCTATAACTAAAGACAAAGCAACCAAACTTAGTGACAAGACACAGAGATAACATGATGTGATTATGTTAGAACCATAAGAGACAAACCTATGAGACAAACATTATTATCCTGAGGCTAGCTGTGGCTTCCTGACAACGATGTTGCTATTTTCATTACATGATGTGGTACTTGGATGCTACAGAAGCATCTTTTTACTCTAGGAAGACTATCCTGGTGAAACACAATTCTTTTGCATCTTTACTATCAACAGGTTTTAATTTTTACAGAGCATGTTTTCTGATTCCTGTTCCAACAAAATGAGTCTGACTAATGTAGCCAAATAATATTGCAGCAGTTATGAATACAGAAACATTTCTCACCACTTCTTAGCTAATGCAAGTATTTTTTTCATTGCTTATGACTAATTGTTGTTGTGTCAAAAGCAGTAGACAGGAAAATTGGTGTTTCTTCCAAACATATCATTACACTCACTAAAGTAATGAGGAATACATCAGTTATTTTTAGGTCATCATTTTTGTCAGGGAAAATAGCAACCTTTTTGAATAAACTGGAAATCATTATTGCTTCCACTGGGATTCACACTGACTGCACTAATTATGGTGAATTCATTTGGTTCTCACAAGGTTACAACTAAGTAATCTCATGGAAGCTCCGTTACAAATTGCAATGGGCCAGGTTGTCCCTGGGCGCAGGGACTTGTCTTTCAGGTGTGCCAGGCTGTCCGTGCTCTGATGGGGCACTGGCGGGAGGGCAAACTGAGCTGGGGATGTAAACCCCATGCCCCAGCAGTGCCCTGGCTCTCGTGCCCTTGGGCAGCAGCAGGACGGGCACCCTGGGGCGAGGGAGAGCCCAGGCGCAGCTCCTGCCCTGCTGCAGGGCTTTGGGGCACCTTCGGGAGCAGCCCTGCACGTGCAGGAGCGCTCAGGAGCTGCCTTTCCGAAGCAGCTTCATGTTTAGGTGCATCCTCAGGAAATTAATCTGCGTTAACTAGAGGTAAGTGTGTAAAATACCTCATTAAACCACAGCAGACTGCTGCACCCAGACGTGCACCAGACTCCCAATGAACCACACCGAGGCTATTTCAGTCCCAGCTAGGAGAGCCGTAGCACAGTCCAGGACGTGCAGATATTTTCCCTCGTGCGTGCTAGCACACGGGCAAGCCCACACTGGCTGGGTGGCAGTGCTGGGTTCTTCCTACACGTTCCTCAGCTACAACGTCAGCTTCGGGCTCTCCTGCCCCAACACGTCCTGGTGACATGCTGCCACCACTGTCTGTGGGGCCGCGCAATGAATCCTGCCTGTGCCAGTTAGCATCGTCTCCCTCAGAGTGGCTTTGTGATGATCTGCGCATTGAAGACTCCAAAATGCTCAGGTACTGTGCTAGCATGGACAAGGTTTGGACCTAGTTTGTGCAATGAGAAACATCTACAGAAGCAACAGCCTGATGCCTTCTCATAACTATGGCTCACAGGATTGCCTCTTACTGGCACCCCCTCCCCCCCTCCTTTTTTTTTTTTTATGTGGAAGTAGAGGCAACGGGCACAAACTGGAGCACAGGAGGTTCCCTCTGAACACTGGGCAGCACTTCTGTGCTGTGATGGTGATGGAGCACTGGCACAGGCTGCCCAGAGAGGCTGTAGGGTCTCCTCCTTGGAGATCTTCAACAGCCGCCTGGA
>VXAA01003011.1:352141-372047 GCA_013399115.1 Anseranas semipalmata
AGGGAAAAGGAGCACCCTTGCAAACAACACCCTCCACGTTCCCTGGGTGTTAACAGCATCATCTGCAGAAACATACCTGACTTGCCTGGTTTAGAGCTACCACTGCAACCATTTCCCTATTTGAGTCCTACTCATTGCTATTTTTTTGATTTGTTTTGAAATCTGTTTGTGTTTTTTTTTTTTTTTTTTTAGAGAATTCAGTAAAGACAGTTCTGCTTTTCACAACATCCTTAGATGACTACTGTATGAAACATCCCATATGGGAGTAAATAATGTTGCTAGTCAAAAGCAGCTAACTGTTCAAAACTAGGAATATTTAATGAAATACTGAATTTCCAAAAACAGCCTTAGGAGAAACAACAGTTTCTGTTATTCTCCATAAATGAAAAGATTTTTTTAGCTTTTCTGATTACTTTCACATTCTGAACTAGAAACTACTTGTCTGATCTAGTGCAATAATATTTTTTTGAAGCAGAAAGCATTAAAAATGTAAATCAATTGGGATTGTTATTTCTTTAGAATAAATATCTTGGCACTCACAGAAAATTATATCTCAGGTGTTTATTTAATTCATACCACAGCGTTATCCTTTGTTACTCTTAAAAGCTTAATGGGATGAAAAGTGGTTAACAAGACTTGTTAGACTTTGTCCATTAACTCAAAAGCAATTCTGAAACCAAAAAAGCTTTATTGAAAATCCTGAAAGATGTGGAATAATGATTCCTCTGTTTAAAAAAAAAAAAAGTCATTTTAGTTGTAAAAAAGAATAAAATTCCCCAAGTTCAAAATTTACATTCCTGTATAAGTCATTCAACCATTAGTGTATTAGCCTATTCTTCAATATGTCAAGGATTTGTACTTGGGGTGACTTTCCTCAAGTCTCCTGTTTTCTAAATGAAATGGTTATAACCAAAGTATTCATGTTTGCTTAATTTTTTACACCAAAAATTCACCTCACAGAGTTGTTCCCACTGCAGTGCAGGAGAGTGGTCAGAAGATGAGGATGGATTTCACTGCAGCAGACAGAGAATTAAACTGAGCTACTGATTCAGCTTAATTTAGCAGAAGAAGAATTAATTTTTTAAATAATGAAACATATTGCAAATTGATTAATGCTTCCCTGAAGCTCTCTTTCTTTTATCTAAGTTCAGAGTTTGGAAGCTCAGGGCTGTATTTTTCTTTCCCTCCCATCAAAGCTCAAAGCAGAAATGCAAGTCCCTCTTAAGGACTCTCTTCTGTGATCACCAAACAGTCAGGTTTTTTAGACGCACCTCCTCTGCTGCATTAGCCATTGTATTTCAGTAGCTGGTCATTAGAGACCAGAGAGGCTCTCCCATTAGTAGACCCAGTACATAAAAACTACACTCTTCAGCCAGCATTGGGCCCTAGGAGCACTGCTGATTTATTTGCCTCTGTGGGCACAGCAGGATCCGCGGGGGATACTGCAGAATATGGTGTCTGGATATCACAAAACTCTGCAAAGCTCTTTGAAAGACAACCTAGCACTTTTTTTTTTTCTTTTTATAAATGCCTGTGTTTTCATGTTTCATAGGCTCAGATGAGATGGCTGTGTTCCCAGGAAAATAAGCCTATCTGCATTAGCCAGCATTCAGATCCAGGAGGTGTTGTAAAAGGATCAGCATCAACCTATGAAAGGTAGGCACCAGCTCAGACACCTTTAAATATGTGAATAATTTCAACTTCCACATTTCTTGGATGCACCATATTCTTGCAAATAATGGTGAAGAAGCTCTGCACAATTCTTGGAGAAGCTTCAAGACTTTCAGCAGTGAAACCTACAGAAACTTAAACCCTTAAATCACATTGTGACTTCTGAAGATGTCAGAAACAGTAATACAAAATTAGTAGAAAAGATAGCTCCAGGTCACCTTTTGCGGTGTACAAAGACTGCCCTACTGGGCTCTGCAGCTGCCCTGCACCGGTTCCTGCCATTCACTGGAGATGCCATTCAGACACGGGTCTGTGCCCTTCCAGTGGTCACCAGGTTTTCAGTTTTAACCACAGGCATATATGGATTAAAAGGCAACTAAGAAATGCAAATCTATTGCTGGTAGGCTGAAATCCACTACGCAAGGATCTGCACCTCAGCTGGAGGTCATCAGCCTATACTTTGCTACCTATAATCCAGTGCCTTTGCAGCTTCAGAAACACATTGTATTAGAGAAGAACATCTGGGTGAAACCTTGGCACTGCTGAACTCAACAAGACCTGTCACTGTGATTTTCTAGGTCTTTATCCACAATACTGCTTCATTTGTTTGGTGTCAACCGAATTGGTGTGGCGGTTTTATGCTTGCATAGTAACACATGGAGAATGACAAAGCTGAAAAGCTTAATGATAGGTAATTCAAGAGCACTGCTAAGGCTGAATATAAGACAGTATTTAGAGATATAAGAAGGTGGATTAATTTCTTGGAAGAGGTAGAACTATTACAGCACCAGAATAAGTGCATTTTGAAATAGTTTTTCATAAAATCTTTGTTCTGGGACAAAAATAATATTTATGTGTTGTTCTTAAGATTTTATGTGTTTTATATTATGAACCTGCTCTCTGCATTATTTTTTTTTTTTTGCAATTACATTTAGTGATTTCTCTTTTTTTGTATCATGAATAATAAACACTCAATATTCTTTGTACTTTCACTGGACATACAGAAACAGTTGAAAGCCTTATTGCTGTCTGGCAGAAGCTGTACTTTTTTTACATCGCTTGCTCAGTGACTGGTGTCCCATTGTGCAATGGGGTTGTGAGCTGTGATTTATCACCCAATGCTCTGCCTTCACAGAGTAAATGGAAATAACCAATTTTCCTGACGTTCATGAGGGACTACAGGGATGTGTACACATGCGTAACTTCCTTTTTGTATGCTTAACCTCTATTTTAAGGACAGGAGGTATGCATATTGCGAGAGGTGCTAAAACTATTGAAAGGGAAGGACTGACACAGCCCGCTGTAGCCTAACAGCCCTGAGTCCTGTCTCCACCTAACGGCTGGAGCATTGCCTCCCCGTAGACATGGGGCTGTGTTTCTCTAGATAGATTTAGCAACCTGAAATAATCGCATGAAGTGTACAAAGACCATGTTCTCATCTGGTTAAACACAGCCAAATAGAGACTCACTTCAGTGGGGGGACTGTTTCCACGCCATCCTAGAACACTGCCTTTGCTCACACATTTTGCTGAAATACTGCTTTTAAATCAATTCAGCTTGGTGTTATATGTAAAAAGACATGTGGCTGGCTTCGCTAGCTTGCTGCAAGAACAGTGCTAGCAATCATAATAAAAGGACTGTCTTGCCCAGCTGAGAGATGCCATTGTATTTTCTCTTGGTTGCTGCTTAGAGCAGAAGGAAAACAGGAAGGCCTGAAGTCTGCAAAGGGAGAGGTAGAAAGAAGAATGCAGCTTGCTCCTAGAGGTAAATCACAAGTGTAAATTACACCTTTTCAGTTTATTAAGTACTAATTAAGGGTTGCAAGCCTGGCATTCTTCTACCAGACATGTGGTGCCAGGGACACAGCCACCCGTGCGCTTGGAGGTTGATTGCTATCCTGTGATTATACAGAAGCCAATCGTGGCATTTTCTTTTTTGGGTATTGCTGTCATTTGAATAATAGATCATCAGCATGCCTCACTGTGGTGATCCATTATTCAAAAGCAGTTACCGTCCAGGAAAGATGTTTGACTGCTTGAGATTGCTGATGTGACGCAGAGGTAGTGTGCCTGTGCGCTCCCATCCTCATGGCCTGAGCGACTGCAAAAGAGGGAAGGGAGGGTCTTGGCTGCCCCCTCAGAACAGAGGGAATGAGCTGATTGCTGGTAAATTTAGGCAGGATATTCCTCATTCTGAATGGAGCCATTGCCACTGGATGCACTGTAAATCTCGTTGCAGCTGCAGGTGAAAACCACACATTTAGTGAAACCCTCCTCCGCGCATATTTCTGCAGAGAAGTGGCTAGCTACTGCACATCTGCACCTGGGCAGCCACCAAGTCCCATTGCCATCAAAGCAAGGAGGGGCTAAGGAAGGGACAGTACCAGGACAGTGAGGTGGCATCTGATGATGAGAGCCCAAACAGGAGTTTTGTCTGAAAGGGCAGCTTAGCCATCTGGAGCCAATTTAATCTCGCAATAAAATGCTTTCCTCCCACACTCCAGCCAGGAGAAAACAATAGTAACATAGCCAAAGACTTTTTAGTGCCAGTGGAGCAGATCTGAGATCAAGGGTGGTGAATTGGGTCATGCACCATATGATTTGCAGGCTTCAGTCACAGGAGCTGGCTTACGCTTGGCTGTTCTTGCTTTGTCTTGCTTTGTGCAGTTGTTTGTGTTGCCCTACAAAGGCAGCTCAGTTTAAACAATATTTTACCCATTCTCTGTTGATGTTTACAACAAGCATCTCCTAGGAAGGGAAAGAAGCACAGAGGAGGTTCCTGCTAAATCCCATATGAGCTAAAACCCAGCTTTCTGGGCATCTTCAGCATCACTCCAAATAATTCCACTTGAATGAACTTCAGACAAATAGAAGAAACATTAGGCTTACTGATTTTCTTTCAATGTTTTAAATATTTTGCTTTCCCTCCCCTAAGTTGAATGTTTAACAAATACTAAAATTATTCCTTCCTTAGTGACTTGTAACAAATGTTATATGACAGGTTGATGTTTCAGTTTATTGGCAAAGGCAACCAAAAATGTAGGAAAAAAAAAAACAACCGCGTTCATTTTTAAGATGTTTCAAACTGTTTTCCCTTTCTGGCAAAGCTGAAAGCATTTAAAAAAATGTTTGAGGACGGATTAAATTGGCTCACAGTCTTATGCTTGCATAATAACACAAAGAGAATGTTTAGGCTGAAAAGCTTAATGACAGTTAATTTAGAATCATTATTTTGCCTAAGTATAAGATAGTATTTAGAGATAAAAGAAGATGGAAGTTTTCAGAAAATTTATGTTCTGGCAAAATAAGCCTAGGAAATGCAAAACTGCAGTGTGCAATTCCCTTAACAGCTGAACTGCAAAAATGCATCCCAGGGACATTGCAGACCCCATGGTCACGTCTGCATTCCTCTATATTAGCTTTATAATTAAGCAGGCAATAGTGGCGGACATCAACACAAAGCTGTTCTTTGGGCTGGCTGAATCCAAACCGCTGTGTGCGGAATGGCATCATGTGGCACAGAGTGTAATTTCAGAGAGATCCCTCCCCAGGTGGCATTCCTTAATATTACAACCACTTTGCTTAATTATGCAAATGCTACAGAGAGTTTCAAAGGAAAATCTGGACTCTCTAATTGTGCGGACCTCCTTGTCTATATTCTGCATACCTCCAACCGTCCAACTGTAATGCTTGCAAGACTCCTGGCTGTAGCAATGAGGTTGTGCTAATTGTGTTCTGCGCACAGGAATTACTGACTCGTGCTAGTTTTGAAAGAGACTGCCACATTTTTTACAATTGTGGTTTGAACTGAGGTAACGAGTACATAAATAATTAATCCATACATAAGTATTTTACCCCAATCAAACATTAGCTCTAACAGTCTTTTAAAAGATCGAAAAGAAATTAAAAAATAAAATTACAGTTTTTGAAGCAAAAGTTAATTTTGAATTAAATAGCTAGAAAGATTTCCTTTGAAATGTGTGGAAAAATAGTACAAATGAGATACATCTGTGGACCAAATACATTCTTTTTTTCAAACATTTTCATTCAAAAACATGTTTCCCACCTCAGTTTGTGGAAAACGACCAAATGATATCAAGGCAACATATCTCCAATCCTACATTATTATTAATATGCTGGCTAGAATAGCAATAAATAAGTATAAAGAAACCCAAACATTGTGGAAATTGTCTTTGCATCTCACAGCAGGGGGCTGATGACTACCTGGAATTCAAAACAGAAGCAGCATCAGCCTATGTCTGAATTACTCTGAGGTGTTTAGATGGTGGGTTTGATGCAAACTCACCTTTTGTCACCACATGTGCCTAAATGCAAAAAAAGGGTCACTCACCTGAATGTAAATGGACAGAAAGGCATGTACTTTGACCTCTCACTCCACAGGTTTTTTAAGGGCTTTTCTTGTAATGACAGCTGCCTGCATCGTTGATCTTTTTGTCTGACATATCATTATACCATGGGATACAGAAACAAACTACATTGTTGTCTTTAACAGATTTTTACAACTGGGTGATTATAAATTGACCTCATCCAAGAGATTTAGCTCTTGGATAGTGTTTGAATTTCCACTACCACTCTTGCACATCGCATCAGGATGAGAGAAGGAAAGAGTGTGATGGGGAGAAAGCCCAAGCGAAGCTGCTGATGGTAGCAGACAAAGGCAGATGGAGAAATTTGTGTAATATCACAGCAAACCAACCCTCCAGCAAGAGAGAGGATTAATTACTGAGCACATGTACACAGTGACTAATGGCAGATAATTTGGAATGAAGATGAATTGTTTCCCTAATACGTCATGCACGCTGGCCACAGAGCGCCTGCCCAGCTGGCCTGGTCCTGTGGGAGCCCTGCCAAACAGCCCCTTGGGACCATGTGGAGAACGGAGGGATTGTCCCTTCCTGTGCCCCTTACAATGACTTCCAGATAGCTTGAAGTACGTCCATGTCTCCACATCTAGCTACGACTCTCCCTGAGGGTGTCCCATATTATGAAGCTCTGCCTTTCCCCAGGCAGAAAGCTTTCACATTTGAGGGATCTGGGAAAAGGGAAGAGCTGGCAAGTAAACAAGAAAGATTGTTTCTAGAGAAGTTCAGCATTCATTCCTTTAGGATCAGTTGTCTTTAAGGAGACTGGGAGCCAACGAAGCTGTCACTGAAACATCTGCTTCCACTGCGGCAGGGCCCCTGCCTGAGCCTGCTGGGTGATGCATGGCGGCAGGGAGGCAACTTTCAGGCTCACATCTGTCACGGTTAAAGCTAAAAATGACTCCTCTGCAGTGCCTTGGTTTCCCCTCTGACTTGCATCAGTTCTGCCCTTGCAGGTTTCCTCTCAATTCAGTGAAACTACTTCCCGTCTGTATGGTGATCTTGGAGGAAAGGAGGATCAGGCCTTAGCTACATCCTATAGAAACACTCTCATCATGGAAACAGCAGCATCTGCTATTGCTAACATTGCCCTTAGAGGACTAGGAGCTCTTTTTTAGAAAAAATGAGGAGTCTTCTCAAAAGAATGTCAGAGCCTGGAGTCTCGACCAGACAGATCACTAATGATAGCTTGTGCTAAAATTGCGGCAGCAAGGAAGTTGCAGTATACATTCCATAAGCTTAATCACTTGGAAACTTTTCATTATTTTTTAAACAATATTTATCTCAGTCTGGATGTCTTCAGTGGCTTCTGATATTTATAGGATCTTTCAGCTCTCTGCAGGCAGTAGACCAAAATTCACCCAGGTCTTTATTCAATAATGCTAGCAAGGGAATTGTTGGTCCTGACATCGTAATTCCCCAGGAACTTTTGGATGCATCATGAAAATGGTCAAGAACTGTATCCTTGCTGGTAATCCCATTTGAAAGACTAAGTAGTAAATGGGCATGTAGCCTGGATTATCCTGTTCCTTTTGGACACTGTTCTTGCAAGTAAGGAGTGGCAACATAGAAGATCACTTGGGTTCTCAATGCAGGTGTTGTGCCTGCTTTTGTTCTTGCCACCTCTTGTAATAAGCGCTGCATTAGTTTTCACAGCTGAAGGTTTGAAATTCTACTCTTGAACCAAAAATGTAAATACCAAAGAAAAATAGTATGAAGAAGCAAAAATGGCAGGAAGTTAGACAGAAAGACCCTCCTATAGGCTGGCATTATTTTATATGTCCTTGGTGAGCCACTAATTCCTTGTTTCAGTGGACTACAGAAATTTATGAAGAGTGAAATACATTAATGCACAATATCTATCAAAATAGGAATTTTCATGACTGCCATGTATTAATCCATCTGATCTAATAGTAGAGTTGCAGAATGTAATTAGTAGCTCCATTAGCAGGAGCCTACTTTTGCCAAATCATCATTACATCAAAATTGGCTTTGTGTACACATATAGTCATGGAGGCCAGATTCTTGAATACTTTCAAACCACCAGTACAGCCTTCCTGTAGAAGTGATCCTACTGGCTTTTTTGATGTGCTCCAAGAGGTAAGGTGATGGAGAGCACAAGTAAAGAGATGAGCATCTGGCCCTGAGAACTATGTAGTGCCTTTCGTTGCCTACACAAGATGGAAGTGAGTGAAAACACGTTGGTGTAATATTGATGCAAATATCTCCTTAGCACAAATTACTATGGGTCTCTGCACATGAGCTATGAAAGAAAAAAATATAAGGATAAGGAGATTAGAACAAGAAAAGAGGCATGTAGCAGTAAAGAGATCAGTAATCTGTAGTTCTTAATTCAGAACTTAATCAGGTGCACAAAAGATTATTTTAATTTTAAGCAAGGACTGGACAGATTGTTGATAAGGACTGGTTGTAATTATGACTTCTTGCGAGTTAAGACTTTTAAATTAAAGCTTCTAACTGTGCTACTTGCAGAGCTGTTTGATCTGTATCCAAACGTACTGCTGCTGCAGTAAGACATGGGCTTTCAATGCAGTGAGTGGTTTGATAGCTTCACTAAGTTTAAAGCTGCAACAAAAAGTTACTGCTTTTTAGTGCCATTTGCTGCTTATGGTTATTAATGAATCTCATATATAAGGCTATCAATTGTCAGGCATGAGTGTTCCTACCAGTATTCATAGAAGAATGTAAACCTTTCCCTTTTAGTGGTAAAGATATGTTACTTCAACATGTAATTTAATTAACACTTTAAGTAATGTGAGGTTTTCTGCTGAATGAACTTGGATGCCTGTCTCATGGTTTAATACCATAAGCAAGCCGTGCCAAATTCTGCTCTTGGGTTTATTATTTCAAGCTAGCTGGCACTTATTGCATCTTGCTGAAATGAGGCATCTAATTAAGTGAAGCATATACTTACCCTGATTTCCTTTCCAGTCAACAGAGAGAGACTTCAGTGGACTAATTAGTGAACTGGAAGATGCCTATGTCTCTTACTGATGACAGAACATGTGTAGCATGATCAGACCCCAAAATAGGTGAGATGAGTCTGGGCCATTGACCTAAGATGTCCTTGTATACCATAGGATAGACCACAGCCCTTTTACTATTTTGAACTGTTCACTTGCAGAATATTCACATATTCAACAAATTCAGTCACAGAATGTTCAATAAAATAGTTCAAAATTCAGTGTCTTTCTTCTGAAAAAAGACAGTAGATCAAAGTTAGGGTATGTTTTCTCTTGTGTTGCTGCCCACATTGGCTGCATTGGCAACTGACTGGTATACAGATTCTTCTTTCTTTGTTTTACTTGCCTCTTATAAATCTAAATTGAAAGTTATAACCACTTGTGAATTTTGTGTTCCTATTCTCCTCATGAGGGGAGAACACATGCAGTTTTATCTCAGAGAACAAAGTCAGGAACCAGGTCGTAGTATGAAAACCTTGAGTGTGCTCCTTCAAGGCAGGATGTCAGGATTGCATCAAAGATCACTTGGTGCATCTGAAAGTAGTGTTTTTCACTAGAACCTGACAGACAGGAAACAGAAAAAACACATGAATAAAAGAAATTCAGCTTGTGTTGGAAACTGCCATGAAAAGTAGACAACATGCAAAGGATGATACTGCTGGCAGAAAAAAATTAATGCTTCACTGCTTGGTAAATAAGACTTAGGCAATGCGTGGATGAAATATCCTGGTGCTGAGTGTATCCCACTGACTCCAAGTCATTTCTGAATACGAACTCTGCAATATGAGGCTTTGGGATATGGAATATTCCCTTGTTCCAAAGACAAAATAGTCAGTCTTAAGGAGAAGCATGGCCTTGGTGGCCCTGACAGCTAGACAAGTCTGCACACCCAGCACAGGAGCTGGGCAGGGTACAGCTAGGGTGGTGGTATGCCTCATTCTCATCTCTTAATGCCAGTCACAATCTTGGGAACCAATGTCTCTGCTCCTTGTCCTCTCTTGTGATTGACAGGTTGTCAATTAATGTATAGTGAGATTTGTGTTTTGTGACGTAGGCTTGTCTTAATGCCGAGCTGGACTGCAGTTTCCACTAATGAATACCAGTCACGATCTTCCAAGTGTCCTCTGCCATTTCCTCTCTGGGGCAGGTTATGTTTGGCAATCCAGAGGTGAACAGCCCTAGTCTAACATCTCTAAATAAACCAGTCTTAGGTTTAGAGTGAAGTTGATTCGTATGTCTCAGCCAGTTGCTTTATGGATTTCCTGACTGGCAGAGTTTCATTGCGCAGTCCTCAAAAGTTCCTGTCTGAGTATTGCACATAATATTTCTTTCACTTAATGCTCATAGAATAGGCCAAGTTCATAAAATTTAATAGTGCCATTTGCAGAGGTCAACTGCTTCTTTTTTTTTTTCCCCCAAAAGCAATATTATGTAAGTGAAAAACTCCAACTATGAAAATCAGTGAAAACATCTGCAATAAAGCAGGTATCCCAAAAATTGATGGCAGATTCCAAAAAGAATGGCAGAGTTTCCTCTAAGCTAAATGTCCAAAGCCATTATTTGATTTTTAAAAATACATTAAAGCAAGAAGGACATTCTTTTTGGTATACAGAACATTCACCAAAACTTTTCATGTTTTTGAAAAGTCTTCTAACAGCATTGAGCTACTTGTGAGAAAAATCTTCATGTGTTTTGAATTTCATGTTGTTTGCTTTCTATACTTTTTTTTTTTTAATCCAGATCCCAAGTAATTTGGAAAGGTGTTTTCAAACAGATTATAAAGTAACATCCTTAAAAAGTTGGAGAAAATATTTATATACAGATGAAACAGCTAATCATATCTTTTCATGGGAAATATTTAGAAGTATTGCCATTTGTATCTACTTTTAGTCAGTGACAAGAACAAAAAATACAAGACGTTGGAGATGGTAGAAAGAAATAAAATTAACTATTTAAATATTAATTTTGCCCTGGACCACTCTCATGTTTTTGTCTTTTAATCAAAAGTATTCCCTTTCTTCTGATCATATTGATGGTAAATGGGGATCTGTTATGTTTACAAAAAAAGCATCCCCATCTATATTTTGGCACATGTGCATGCACCTTTTCAGGAGTAATAACAGAACCATCTGCTGTGTGGAGATGCCCAGTGTTCTCCCAGACCCAGTGTTCATTGCTGTCAATAGGAGCTATGTTTATATGTGAAGGTGACACATTTTTGCTTTAGGAAACTTAAAAATGAGGCTTGCTTTCTTCCCCAAAACTGGGGGACCAGCACATACCCACTGCCAAGTGAATGAGAAACCCATAACAGGCTGACTTATGAATGGATAAGAAAAATTTCTCTTAGAAGGAAGAGGCATAAAACCAGCTGATGCTGAAGGACAGAACAATACTTCTCCAAATATGGACTTCCAGCATCTGGCAATATTTGCATTATTCTTGGAGCTGCTCCTGCCCGTGATATATCAGGTTACTTGCAGCAGCTGGAATCAACTAGTATACGATGGTATGCTAACCAGTATTTAAAATGCCAAATATGTTGGCTGCTATTATGAAATAGGTTTTATAGCAGGAACGACTGCATTCTTTTCCTGCAGTACTGAATTTCTGTTTCAATCACTAACAGCATGGAGCTGATCAGATAATATCTTCATACTGGCTGGACTTTGATCCTGGGAACTCCCTGAAAGAAAGTAAGCCTCCAAGAGGAGAAACTGATGCACATGAATAAGAGCATAGAAACTGTTCCATTTATTAAAGGTACCGGGAAATTCTCAATGATAATAATAAGGCTCTATACATAAAGCTGAAAAATAATTCTGTACATAAGCTTTCTCTTCTTTTTTAAAGGGAGACTTGTGAGGACACACTTACAGGAGCTGAGGTAGTTTCTTCCAGTAGGAAAAATCAACATAGTCACCAAACACGATAGCAAGCGAGAGATTAAAACTCTGAAACGTGAAGCATGTGTTTGTTTCTGTTTTACATTGTTCATATAGAGAAGTAGAACAGTTTGACATGCATGATCTATAGATAGTCCGGGCTGGTGAACTGGTAATGAGAGCAAATCAGCAACCTGATAATGACTTATCACTTGACAGTTATTTTATTATACAGCCTTTCATAGTGAAATGAGTTGGCTGTCTGGAAAGTTACATCCAGTGCAATCTGTATTAACCTCTTGTTTTTCACTGTTTCAGCAGAAAGAGGGAGGGCTGTGTGCATGAACTCTGCCTCCACCTGCTCCAGATCAACCTGCCCACACTCTAGCTTTACAGACTTCCCTCGCCAGGCCTTGTCTGATCCGTTCGGAGTCTGGAACAACATGCTAGGCACCATACCTCTTTTTTCAGCCTCCAGCTGCTCCTGTAGCTCCAGCCCCAGAGTCCATAGCCTGTATCAAAGCACCAGGCTCCCTACCCCTGTGTCCACCCCACTGAGTAGGTCTCATGGTCCTTGGGCCTGTCCCCATCTCAGGCTCACCACGGAGGGTATGGAGACTTCCATATCTCCTCTTTAAGGCAAATCACAGCAACACAGGCTTTAGGCAGGCTGCCAGGGAAGCATGTTTTGTACTCTTCACACGGGGTTTATTGCTGATCAAAGCCGGTTGTCAGTACAACAGCCTTCACAAGACTGAAATGTCATTTGGGAAAGGAAGTATGTGTGTTCAACTCAAACCAAAGGCTGACAGAGATGACCTCTCAGGGTTGGACACAGCTGTTTCACTAGAGCTTAGTCCTTTGCGCTGTCCTGCAGAAGTCAGTGGGCCAGGAATTCCTCATTCATTAATGCTGGATCAGTGCTGAAGCCTGGAGAACAACGCCGGTCTGGTCCAGGCACATCCCCAGGCCAGAGAAGGGTACCCGATCCGACAGAAACTGCAAGTGGTGCAGAGAGACAACACATGACTGCTCCTAAACACTGCTGGTGCAGCGTGAAGGCTGAGCTAGCCACTGGTTATACAGGACTCACGCTCATGCTCAGTGTGATTTCGGTCTGGCACCAGGAACCTGACAACACCCTCACTGCGTGGTCCAGCTACAGACTGGGTTTTGCTTGCTCAGGTTGCACATCCCAATTCCCAGAGAGGCTGCTTGGAAAGGGACAGTGACCAAAGTATAAGAACACCTAATAGTCTCAAAAATGGTTGTGTTTCAAATCTGTCTGATGTTCCCACTGTCAGTTATATAAACATAGCAGCGTTGTTATTGTAGGGCAGGCTATTTTAAGACAGACAGACTAATGGAGTTGGATTTCAATATTTAGATTCTTATTTTTCCCATTGCATGTGTCAGCTCTTGTTTTTTGTAAAAACGGCTTGACCAGAACTAATATCTCACACATATTCCCTAAGGAGGGATGCCTAGCTGAACTGTGAAATACACTTGTTATTTCATGCTCTTCTCCTGTTTCTTTGGGTGAATTTGGCTATGCCGGTCAGGCTCAGGCTCTTCCAAAACAAATTAATCAGATGAAATCTGTAGTGTTCTCCACCTTTTAAGAAGAGGGCTGCAGAGATGTCAAACTGGGCAAATAAAACTAGTGGTCACACTTCCAAGGTTTGTCTCTAACTTCTCTCTGCTCCTTCCCTAGTAAAATAGGGGAACTTGGGCTCCGTAGTAAATTGACCTAAAATCCATGGGCAAAATTATCACAGAGCAAGTTTTAGGTGTTGTAAAACTTAGCTCTCAATGAAGAATTTTATTCCTTCCCAGTGAGACTGCTATGCTATCATGGATTGCCATCATTATTTTGTTTCTCAGCTCTTTCTCGTATTTGACTTGTTTTTGACCACATTTGAGAGTAGAAAAGACTTTGCAATGGAATCTTTACTAGGACTTTAATAATATAAACTCCCTGAGAATGAGATTCCTTTCTTTGCTTGTGCTGCTTATCCCGCCCCCCAAGACTTTCCTAGGATAAGTAATTTGATCTCCCATTAGTCTCTTCTTGCGGCCTGAATCTTCCCTCTTTCATGTCCCCTCTTGACTTTTAACACTGTGGAGATTGTCTGAAGCCAGCAGCAAGCTGCGTACATTTTTCACTGCTGGCAGTTCTTCTTCAAAGAAGCATTGCTACGGCTGCTCAAGTCTCTGCTCCACAGCACGGTCAAAGTAATGATGAGCATAAAATAAAATAAAAAAGAACTGTTTGTTTAAACTGTTGGTAGTGACCATATAATTAAAGAGATGACAAGGTCTGGAGTTTGTTTGTCTTTTCAAAGGAAGTTGCCCACACACTGGCTTCTGCTTTACTACAGGTTGGGCCAAATATAGCCTTGCTGCTCACCCAGTGACTGTGTTGTTATTGCTTCCCAGAGAAATTTGGCTCTCGTGCCCTGGCACAGCCTAGGCACATGCCTGCTAACCTTCAACTCTCTCCTGTGGAGGAAACGTGAGGTTACCCAGGCAGAGCGATCCTTCCCGGAGCGACGCAAGGATGTCTGAGCTGGGAAGCCGCCCAGGGACACCAGAGTCCAGTGGTGACAGCACAAACCGAGAGGCAGGTTTGGTTCTTCCCCAAGGGGCTTGCCATCATTCAAGAGGGCAGGTGAGACCTAAAACCATCCAGAGGCAATGGATGAATCCAGAAGTGGGAAGGCTGAGGTCTCCATGAGCCGGGCAAGCTGATGGTGAGTACTTCTGAGGCAGGGTGTCCTGCCAGCGGCTGTCCCGCTCTGCACCAGGACAGACGAGCATGGGCTGCAGGGGCCTGTGGAGAGAGGTTTGGTTAAAACGTGCTTTGATGGAGGCTGGACCTTCAGCTGCTGGACCTTCAGGTACTGGACCTTCAGGTGCTGGACCCAGTGGCAAAACCCTCTGGGCAGTGAGAGATCACCACAGCCTGCTGCCAACGGCAGTGAGGGCCTGCGGAGCAGGTCCAGGGACAAATAATTTCCAACAAAGCAATGCAAATAGAGCAAAGAAATGAGTTGATCTGTTTCATCCCCTATGTAAGTACAGAAAATTACTCAGTTACTCGTGCAGGTAATCCTGCTCCGGGTAGAATTAAGTTTGTTAGCCCCTTTAGTAAAGCAGCATTAGCTAAAATGAGAGAGCATTATATTCCATTTATCAAGCTAATCTACTGGGCTAATACGATAATCTTGGAACAACAATTTGTGGAAGATCTCTAGGAAGCTGGTTTTTACTTCCTTTCTTTTGCTCTTTTTTTTTTTTTTTCTTTTCTTTTAGGAGTTGTAGGACAAATATGTGAAACATCCAAGTACTGAGAAATTACTGGAATAAAAAAGGATTAGTATACAACAATACAGCTCCATCTTTGGAATTAAGAAGAACTTTACAGCTTCAAAATGAGCATTTTGTTACTGTTACTGAGATGCTTTTTTATGCTGCATTTCAGAATGTAGCCAGGGAAGATTAGACGATTGTGCTAATAAAAGAGCAAAAGTATGTGAGATTTTACAAGTGTAGGAGAATAAAAGAGATGTGGATTAAGCATCCTCTTCCTTGTTTGTGAAGGTTAGTCTCTCCACAGTGCCTGCTCTGCACTGCCATACCCGAGGATGTTGCCAACACAGAATGCAAAGCCCAGATTTGGAGTTGTGTTTTTTACTACATGGGGTTTAATTCAAGTCCAGGTAATCTGAGGGCACAAAATGGTCTGTAACAAAACACAATGGTGTTTTGAGTTAAATGAAACCTGGAGGGAACCACTCTCATGACAAAACGCATCATGGGGATGCAGATACCTCTCTCATCAGGCTTTGCCACAGGCAGGCAAATACTGTGGCTCACTTGGCAACCTGCTGGGTACTTCCTAATGCTTGTCTTATACTTTCTAAAATCTGCAGCCATAGGTAGATTTCCTCTTGCTTAAGCTTTTCAGGCTGGGGAGCTTGCAATAGTCTATATTTGCAGCTTGGGACTCAGGACCCAGAGGGTGGTTCAGCCTGAGGGCTGCAGAGGGCCTCTTCTTCCTGGGCATGTCCATTTCCTCTGTGGAGCAACCCTGGACAGCCAGCCTAACCTTCCAGACGGCTTTTGGAGGGCTAGAAATGGCTTGGCTGAATCAATCCTTCCTTGAATAACTGAAAGTGGGATACATCTCACCTGGCTGTGAGCTAAAAATTTTATTCACCTAAAAGTTAGGTGTCCAGGCTAAGGCAGCTGACTCCCTTTTCTAGCCTGTGCAGTGAAGTAAACGCCCATGGAGGTCGGTTTATCTGACCTGACTAGATAAGACAAATTGCCCTCTGGCGGCACCTGTTACTCTCCAGCAGAAAAAAAATAAAGTCTGGGGTGAGCAGCAGATGTTCTGTCTTATCAGCTCCTTTGTGGAGTATCAGGATTTCTTCATTACAGCAAAGCTCAATACCTACGCTGTCGGTACACAGCTGACCACGTATACAGACAGCCACTTTGGTAATGTTGTGCTTCAGTCAGACCACTTAAGCTAATATATTCCTTTTTGAATGAACATCTCCAACACAGTACATTGAGTACTGCCTCTAATGGGTTGGAGAGGCTTGTCTGTGATGTAATCACCTTGGACTTTCAACTATAGTACAGCTGCAGATGCTCTATACATGTAGCCTATAGCATTCATGAATGTAAAGAGTAGATGGATGTTTGAAAATACTTATAATTTATTCACCAGTGGTATCTGGAACTTGTTGAAATTTTTATTTCCATTAAACATGCAAGAACACTATGTACTGTGGTGTGATCTGAATGCATAATTTAGAGGGAAATTTATTTTTTGTATTTTATGAGGGTTATTTGCTTCCATTCCTGTCTAAAGTTTATTAAATCAAATTTGTTTATACAACCAGCCACATCTAAAGTAAGGATGCAACATTTGCATTTTTTTTTCCAGAAGCAATACTAATCATGCACCTACAAAACTTTTTAAAAGAGTTTCATCAGTCTTTATGAATCAGCTAAAATCTATGTTTTCCACAAAAAAGTGTATAAAGTATAAAACGTTAACACGTAATTTCTTGTATAATATATTCAGCAGGTCAAACGAATTGCCATAAATGTGTATTGTCTGCCCAGATTTTTGCAGACAAAATCACTGAATCATAGCTGCTTTTACGATTCTGAAGGTTGTTTGGTTGGATTTCATACTCTCGGTCTCTCAATTCATCCGAACTCTGTCACTGCTTCACCACTTTCTTCTGCAATGAAATCCAGCAGAAAATATGTCTTAGTTTTAATATAATCCCTTTAGCATCACTCAATAACATACTGTTTCAGACACCTCAAAAAACCATTTCTGATGTACAAGAGTTTCATCAAGTCAGTTGTTACTGAAGTTTACTTTAAGATGAATATTTTCCCCATGGAGACAGCAGTTTATGAATATTTATATCACGGTATATAATTGCAATTTAGTGTTAAATTCAAAATGAAGGTACAGATATGCACCATAAAACCCTTCCTTCCACAAAGTCCACTGAAGTAGAAAATCATTTTGAAGCTAAGCAAGGCATGATGAAATAAAATCCCTTGACTGATGCTCTGGATTTTTAAACTTGCTTAAGTTTTATGTGACTTAGTCAAATAATTTCTATAGTTTACAAACACTAACAACATAACTGAAAAATATAATCATGTTTTGAAGATCTGCATATTTTTGCCTACCTCTTTCTTTGCTTTTAACAAGCTTTTATTTGTATGAGTGAGAAGCTTTCACCAATATCCTATGATTTGTTACCAGGTCTTTTAATTTATCAGGAAAATATGTCACTATATGTCACGTTTGTTACAGTGCATTAGCATTTGTGACTATTTTGTTTTGTTTGTGGGATGAACTGCTTTATGTAAACCACAAGACAACAGCAGCATCACTACTCTTCTGGTGAAGAACTTCAGAAAAATTAAGAGAAGGTTGGTTAACTTTTATTGACAAGACTTTTATTAGAAGAAGTTGGAAATTAGAGTGGGAAGGAAGGGAGAAAAAATGTTTTATTTCTTTTTTTTCCCTTTTAAAAAGATAGAAAATGATAGAATAAAGTGAAAAAGCCAAGGACTGTGGGAAGGCAAAGAGCTTAGCTGTATACTTTCTGCTGCAAATAGTCTGTGTACTACCATGAAGTGCTTGTGGTGTTTGCTTTTACAAACTCTAATAGTTGAAAAAAGTCCTTCTGGTTGATGTGCAGTACTAGAGAGGAGATGGAGAACTCGGTCTGCGTCATGCAAGTGTCGAACTGTGGATGGCCAGCCCCTGTTTTGGGATCAGGGAGCACATCCTGGGCCAAAAATGGGTGAACATTTTGCCCCAGGACTGAGCACGGAATGGTGCCTCCTGCTCACTACGTGTGCTGGGACCTGGTGGGGTCGGGCGGTGGCAAGCGGGGAAAGCAGCACCCGGGATTTTCAGCTCACGTCCTCCCAGGTTGTCACACCGCCGCTCAGTCAGCCGTGCTCCGTGTTCTCCCTTGGCAAATGGACCCTTAAATCCAACATGACAGATGACATTTTCCATTTTCATACTTCTGAGCTCTGCTCCGTCTTTGCTGAACCTTCACTGATGTCCTGAACGTGGGTTCGTCAAAGGTCTTTTGTGATAGCACCGAGGTTTTGCCACCAAGCTCTGGCGCCTGTAGACTGCATCAGGAGTGGCCAAATTTAGCTCTGTTTATCCAGTGTGCTGCATGACGGAATGCGTATATTCGGCATCGCCACGCTGTAACATGTGCTGTCACAGAATTAGAAGTGCAAGCATTTATTTTCTGGTGGCAACTTTCATGAGGAGATACTAGGAGAGGTGTGTATGATGGGACAGAGATGTAAAGAGCTGTTAAGAGCTGGCTCTGTGCCTGAAATTATCTCACTAATGCATCCCGCTATAATGTGGTGATTGCAGGGGGCTGGGGTTATTTATAGCTGGCTGGTGGGGAGTCGCAGAAATTGTTTTACGTGCACGGGGAAAAGTACTCAGGCTGTTTCTGGGTTCAAGACTTTCAAGGAACCTGAAAAAGAACTAATCATTTGGACATCAATGATTAATGACTGACAAATGAGTCGTTTTGAGGCAGTTAATGTGATTTAGCAGCTAGAGGCAGTGGTCATGTTCTCAGACACAGAACCGAGCTGGAGAGCCTAAAGCCAGCCCTGGTCTCAGTTTGTACTTCCAACTTCATCCCCTGCTTTCACCAACACGTGCCCCACTCAGCTTCCTCCTGGGAGGGAAAGCAGTGCGAATGGAGGCTCAGCATGGACACCTGCCTTAATCTGAAGGAGAAAATGCCCGTAGCTAAAGAATTGGCTGGAAACCCACAGGAGACAGGGGTGGCTGTGACGGGCAGCATCCCACTTCTGTGCGACCATGCGTGCTGCCAGGCCGTTGGGAAGGATGTGAAGAGAAGCAGCAGGGATGTGTGTTCTGTCCATGCTCTCTATTCTCATACCACATAACAAGAAGGAAATGTAGATTTGATCCCCCTGGCCCAATTTAATGAGAAAAGTCCATCTAAGTGCATGTGCTGCTTCTCTGGTGGCTAGTGAAGCACGGACAGGGCCACTAGAGGGCTCATAAACTGCTGACTGGAGAGACCATCTCCCACAGATGGCCTCATGTTGGGATTCAGTCATCGCCACAGCATGCACGTGTGTGATTTACCACGGTGCTTACTTCATTTACCACTGCCAGGAGGAAACGACATCTGCAAAATACCTCCTCATGGGCTTGATATATCAGTACATTCACTCAACAGTGCCTCTCAGCACCATTGAGTCCTATTTGCAAATGCAAGACATTAATCATCAATGGAACTGAATCTCCAGAAGTTTAAAGCAATTATTAAAGGAGTGAATGAATTACAAATTCCCATCTACAGGGGATTTCCAATATTGGAAGTGTTATTGCTTTTCATCTCTCTCTCAAAAAAAAAAAA
>VXAA01003011.1:372079-389498 GCA_013399115.1 Anseranas semipalmata
TATTGAATATTTCAAAGTTAATATAATAGACAGATATCACAGATTCAGCTAATAGTGTGCACCGTATTCTTTAACAGTTTGTCTGTGTTTCTAGATTAGTGAATAAAAAAGACAAGCTATTGCTTTTGTTGAAATTATGAATTCCTCTTTTCTTTTCTTTTCTTTTCTTTTCTTTTCTTTTCTTTTCTTTTCTTTTCTTTTCTTTTCTTTTCTTTTCTTTTCTTTGTTTTTTTAAGTAGTATATGAAAATCTGATCAGAGGCATTTTGGCTGAACTGTGATCTGTCAGAAAATTGATTCATTAAAATAGAAATATTTTGCAGGAGCATTTCAATTCCAACAAAATATCAGATGGAGTAAAAGTTTGTCATAAGATTTCCTTATATCAAACATTTCATTTTGATTCTGATTACTAGCCCAGTGACTCTAAAAGAACATCCCACACTGAATAACTAAAATTAATTGCAATAGCATGTCTGCTTTTCTGGGCCCTCATCTGCTGAGTTTGTGAGATCTAACACAAAATAATGTGAAGTGATATACCTCTAAAATGCTAAAAGGCTCTCATATAAACAGGCTGCATGGCCTGATGTGCTCGTTTTTATTTTTTGCTTTCTTAAGTTGTAAGTTTAAAGCACAGAGTTCACAGTTTATTTTCTTATTGTTAGCTACCCCTTATAAAACAAAACATTGGTTAGGCATCATCAAATCATTGCTTAATTTTGAAGACAGGGTGCTGGTGCTGATTTTGATTTTAAATATAATACAGTTGATTTTCTTTTCTAAAAGTAACTTTATAATGAAGATGGCACACAGTAAAAGAATGTCAAGGAAACTAAGTTTACCAGCATAAGTAATGTGATCTAATACTGCTGCCCTTAAAATAAAGTGAACAATGAGATGTGTGATGTCTTACATTTCACTTCTCACTACAAAGTTTGTTGGCAGGCATGATATTTTTTATTAAACCAGCTGATATAGTTGAATTAAATTAACACACTTTCAGACAAACAATTCCTACTTCAGTCTAACAAAATTATATCAAATGTAAATGTTTCTAACCTTGGGGTTTTGACACTTCTTTGCCAGAGCTAATAGAGATGCTGTGTGCTCAGAAACCTCTACTATTTTTGCAGATGGTCTAGCAAAAGCATTACCTCTTTCCACAGCTGTTGCTCAACTGGGATTTTGGAACATCATACTTGCAACATTACTGTGACAAGTATTTGCTGTAAGATTGATTTTTTGTTGCTTGACTTCATTGGCTCTAAACGTTAATTTAAAATAGATATTTTTGCTCATTATTGTTTAATTTTGGTTCACTATCAGTAAGATATTCATTTTCGTGTTTATATCCTCAAAGGAGTGTGCAGTGGAATTTTATTTTCTTAAAATTTGGAAGATTCTTCTTGTTTATGAAAATTAAGGTGATAGCCCCCAGTGAATTACATTGTCCTTCCTATTATGAAATATTTTACTGAAGTGGTGTGATCTAAAAATCTATGACATAATGTATCTTACTGTCAGAGCTTCAATACTGAAAATTCTCAGATTAATTTCAGCACATGCCAGGCTTTAATCCTGGTGGAAGATGCCTGCAGGTTCATCGCAGTTACTGCACGAGAACAGAATCCCTGATCAGGACTTCCGTTTATGTAGCAGCCACAGGGCCCTGATGTGAGTTACCAAGATCAGAGACCTACAGGAACCTAAGCACGGTGTGAAGAATAAGCACAGCCCGTTCTGAGAGGGACGCTCCTGTCAGAGAAAAAAAAATGAAATTTCACTCTGATTTCTCTCTGGGTCAGCCAGTAAGTGCTAAAGAACTTCACTGTTTACAAACAACTTTCTTGGTTTCAGGAGACAGAGACAGCCTCTACCAATGCTGCTCGGCATCCTGACGGGACCCTGATTCAGCCATGACTCAGAAGGAAATGTGTCACACAATGAGTCACCAGCATCGCTACCTCCAGCACCTCTGGTCCACTAATTTAGGTCTCCCGTCTGAGAGCTGACAGTCACCTCATCCTACCTGTGGGTCCTGTGGAAGGTGAAAGAAGCAGATGTCATCACTACAAGGCAAAAATATAGTGGAGATGGTTCAGCTACTGCTCTGCAGTGTGACCTCTAAAGCCCTTTTGTACTCTTCATTTTTGGTTTTGATAAGAATGGACAGCTGCTTAAGGTACGGTGTCAGCTTTCAAGAAATGAAAAGCTAGGATAGTATTAACATTACATTGGTGCCATTATCGTGATAATGATCAATTGTATTTATGAATACTGCATTACTTCAGACTATGGGTACCTAACCATGATCCACAGCTGGAGAAAAATTGGAAAATCATGTGTCATTTTCTTTCTTCTTGCTTTTTAATCTATTAAAAATATTACCACAAGGAAGAAGCAGTTCGTTTATAAAGAAAACTGGAAAAAAAGAAGGCTGGGCCATCAAAGGAAACTGTGTCCGAAAACAAACAAACAAACAAACCCATCTCTTTTGAAGAAGATCTAATGTAGTAAAACATCCCTTGTTTTGTTTCCATTTCCTAAATAAGTGTCTCTGATTTGGATAAAGGTTTTGAGTTTTAATAAAGGGCAGAATTCTGTCTCTGTGGGTCTGGGACAACAGAAGGGTTGCTCTGTATTAGCATTGTCTTCAGGGTAAATCTGAAAAAGGAACAGAGGTTGCTGGGCAGTCTGGGGAGGGAGAGATGTGTGTGGTGCAACCTTTGTCACACTCCTCTTAATTTAGAACAGGAAAAGAGGAAGAGAAATGGGGAAAGAGGGAAGAGGAACTTTTACTCCTACGAATGCCTTTCCAATGGGAAAGAGAGACCATCTGCAAAACCCATTTCCTTCCTTACCTCCCTACTGTTGAAGCTGTTCTCTGTAAGGTTAGAAGGGACCGTCTGTGGCTCTCTCACCACTTGTCTCATAATCCCATTAGCCTGCCTGTTAGCAGGAGCAATACAACGCCACAGCAGGTATTAATGCTACACATCTGCTGGTAAACAGGGCAGGTAGGGGCTTGAGCCCTGGACCAGTCATCCACACCACTCAGCTGTCAGTGTGACCCCTGGCTCTCTGAGGAAGCCTGGGCATGGTCTGGGGGCAGCGTGTCCCCACAGCACGTGCCGAGCGTGCCCGCCCTGTGGCTTTGCAGGGGAAGAAACATCCAGCTGGTAAAGGCGAGCTGTGGAGAGCTGGTCGGCCTCAGCACCAGGGAAGGGCTGCCTGCCTTGCCTTAGTGTAGTTGCAGCTGCAGACGGTGCAAGCAGACAAGATGTCAAGCAGCAGGAGTGGAGAGGTGGACCTCCTTCTGCGGTCATAGGTCTGGGTGCTGACCGACCCCTCTCAGCCTCTCAACCTCCTGTTCTTCAAGACCCCCAGCTGCTCCTTTCTGACCACTGTACTCTGATAGATCTTTCCAGGGCGGTTTCTGCAGTATGAGGAAACACTTAAAAGTTGTCCATTTAAATTTGAAATGTCTTATGGTTTTATATTGATATATTTCATGTAAATAAAAATATAATATATAATATATATATGATTTACATTTATTTATTTATATATTCTGGAAAAAACACACAACTCTTTTGCCTTTTCACCACCTGAGAGCCGGGACTCTTATTTGCTACCCTGTGCTAATATTTTTAATAATCACCCTACCTTCTTTAGTCTGGTTACTCAGAAAATAGAAGAAAATAGCACACTGTCAAGGAGAAGATACTTCTCTAAAAGCTGACACTTCTAGCAAGGAAGTATTCTAAAACCTTTTTTCTTTTGCATCTTTTACCAAAAGTGGATCATATTCTCCTGAGCATCTTAAATCTCTTTCATCTGAAAGGCAACCAAGTCCATTCAGGGCACCTGAAAAATGAGAACTTGCCATAAGGTGCCATGGGGCCTTTGCCTCGTCACTTCAAAGCACATCCTGGGTGCCACTGAACAGCAACTGGTGGTGCCTAAAGGAAGGCTGGGGTCAAAGAGCATGATCAGAAGTGCTGCTGTTCTGGCATCAGGCTTCCTTGCAGAGTTAAATCTCATGATTAGAAACACCTTGTAATCAAGGAGTTGCATTGTATAAGGCAGAATTTCTGAAACATCAGCAGTTCTGTGACGTGCTTTTACAAGACCTATCATCAACCAACAAGCCTAAAAAGGCTTCTGATTTTCTAATTAAAAGGGTGAATTTATCTTGATTCCCCATATGCTAAGTGGGGTTGATTAGTGAAAGATATAAGGGATTAAAACTTTAGCTGATTATAATTAAGACTAAATTATTCATCGCAAATAAATTATCTGACAAGTTGGCCATTATCCTGCTCCTGAGCCAATCAAACCCCAATCTAATGTTTTCAATTTCAATAACTATTTCACAAGTTATTTCCAAGTTAACTACAGAGGGCATTTTCAGAAGACAAACATGGACGTGTGTGTTGATTGTCCATCTGTGTAAGATGGACATATCTGGAAATGTTGAATGGTCCTAAAAATGTTACTGTATGTCTGAAAAAATATTTAGATACATCTTATGCACCATCCAGCGCAGCTCTCTTACAAATGTATTCTGTGAGTCTTGCTAAAAATATATTAAGATTTAAAGGAACGTATTTTCAATTAGAAGAGGGGCACAGAGAGGCACTTACTGCTGTCTCTTTAACTTTCGGCAGAGGTGGCTTTGTAGGGGAAGAAAAGTCCAGCTGGTAAAGGTGAGGGGGCCTGGGCACGTTGCAAGCTGGTGGTCAAGACCTTATGGCCTCTTTCAGGTTGTTATTGTAGTGCAAAGCTGCAATAACCCCTTTTCCTTTTGTAAAAGGACTGGCTGCCTTCACCAGGGAACCAAGGCACAGGGGCGGTGGCTCTCGTGCCGATGCGCCGGGCTGAACATTTTAGGCTGAGGTCATATCTGTAGTGCCGACTGGTTAGAGGAGCGTGTTAGTGTCACTGCAGGCCACAAGCAGATTATATTGAAACTTCGGATAAGAGCTCAGTGGCCACACAGGAGAATTTATTGGACTGAATTTTTCAATGATTGAAGAGGAAACAATTATTTGAAATGTTCATTACTTCTGTCTGTTTGTGTGTGGGGTTTGTCTTTCGGGGGATTTTCTGGATATTGTTTTTTTTTTTTTTTTGCATTTCAGGGTCATCAGATTAGAAACTCTGTATTGTTCATACTAGAGGATGACTTGCATGACTGCTATCTGAATTTTCATCATGTTCTTGAATATTTTTATGCCTTCAAACCAAAACATCTAGAGAAATGCATCTTTCAAGGAAAAAGGTCTTCCAGTTTGTTTGTAATTAGAAGCACATTTCAGGAAAGCCAAACCTTTTATCTACCCTTTAAACATGAACACCATATTTCTAGCTGGCTAAGAGGTTTATTAGAGTTTGAAGCTGGGATGGACAAAGTACATTGCCAGGAAAGAAAGTGTTGTGCTACTGAGCAAGGTTGCAGCTATTTAGACAAGACCCCTCTGTTGAGGTTCTTCCAGAAAGAGAAAGGTGGAAGCAGCAGAAAGTCAACGTAAAAGAGCCATCCACAGTGGACTCAGAGTCTTTTCTCTCTTTTTCCAGCCTCCTCTTCCAAGAGAAAAGATACATGAGGGCTGAAGAGGGGCACCATTAACAGCTAATTGTGCTCCTGTAAGTGCTGCGTGTCTCGGGTCACCAGTTTTTTTTGGTTACTCTCCTACTGACTGCCAGGACACAACATCGCATGCGGCAGCAAGGCACAGCCGCATCCCCGGCCGAGGCCCAGGAGGGCCAGAGCCGGACCCTGGAGCCTGCAGCAGGTGGGCGAGCCACCGGTCGTGTTCCAGCCGCCCTCACCTCCCATGAGGGAGATTTCGGGACAAGTAGTCATGGCTGCCACATCCTTGGCCTCGAAGGTGACCTTCTGTGATGTGCTGAGGTTGGAAAAAAGCAGTTCCATCCCAGAAGGGGTTCCTGGATGCAAAAGCTTGTTTTGGTTTCATGAGGGATCCGTACAATGAGTGTGCTCTGATTGAGCTGAAGAAACCCGTGTACAATCCTTTCCCTACAAGAGCAGCAAAATAGCTACAGGCTTGTAAGCATCCCGTCATGTGAAAAGGAAAGGGAAGAAAAAGAAGTCATTAATGACTTCACACTGAGAGTGGGGATGCTGAATAGGGTGCATTAGCTGGAAGGAGCCTCTTTGTCCCAGGGAGATGGATAGAGGCAGGCAAGTGTAGAGGAGTGCAGAAGTATACCAACCAGGGACCATGAAACAAATAAAAAGACCCAAATAAGTATCCAAGCTATCAAAGTGCTTGCCAAAAGCTGAGAAGAGTCTAAAAGGCAGAGGTTTTGTGGGCAAGAATGCCCTTTTCCAGTGATGGACCAAATGGAGCTGAAGAAATTGTACTTCAAAGGTCAGAGAGAGAGCGTGGGGAGAGAGACAGAGACAGAGAGAGACCCTGATGAGATGAAGAGAGTAACCCAGAAGGAAATCCCAGAGGAAGGGTGAGGAGATAGGAGGAGGGGTATCATGAACAATAAGAACTTACTGACCTAAATCCCAAAGAATGCTGAATGTGGTAGGGAAAGCAAGCAGAGATTTATATGAGGGATTTTTTATGTTGCTTAAAATAAAATTCAGTAGAAGGAATTTACTTCAGAATGGTGGTTCCCATAGGATTTGGGTTCTGGATGACACAAGCTGAACTAATAGGGTGGTTTCAGGGGTTACCACTAGTTGAAAGGTGTTCACCACAGCTGTGCTGGAGCTTCCCACATATAGGTAGAAGATCATGATACTGTGTATCTATAGGTCTATACAGTCTATACTGATAGTGGATCCAGGGAGTGAGCCGGAGGGACCAACAATAGAGGTTGCAGGTTGCCTGGCCCAGAAGAAGCTCACAACCACATAGGTGGCCTCCAGCACATAGCCGTGCAGTGAATGTCCAGCAGGGACATTTGGCTTAGGTTATGACACTCCCATGGCATTTCATGCAAGATCAGAATTTCATTTCAGAAGGTAGATTTAAAATAATTTAATGCTGAGTATTTAGAAAGTATTGATGGATCAAAGATGTTCCTTTTTAAAGAGGTGAAGAGAAAGTCACTGCAGGTAGCTCCTCTGTGAAAGTAAATAGAAAAATATTCCTAACATACACGTTATAGGTAAAGTAGCAATATCATTACAATAGAAGTGAAGTAGGAAGGTGAATCTGTGGTATTTGTATTGTTTTATGATGTTTTTGTTCCTTTCATGTGTGAAGAAAATTTCACTTTTCTGGCAATTTTGGTTTGGTGTAGATAATAGAGTTTCAATACTTCCACTACTGACATACAATAAGCAGGGTATATCCCCTCTGGAAAAGTCCCCAGTTTAAATAAATGTGTATTAGGACTTTAGAAGTAGTTATGTTGGCAGATGAGTGCCAGTGTTGGCTACATCTGACAAACAAGAGACATCAGAATACATTCAAAACTATTTTGTTTTTAAGTAATATTTCCACTTCTTTTTATATGAGGATTTAAGGGAGGGAATGCTTGCATGAAAATTATAACTTGGCATCTCTTTTTCTCATGAAATCCCAGTGAAAAAGAAAGTCATGTGGTATGTAGTGGCAGGGATGATTACTGATCCTTTATTTTCATTCCAGGAGATGGATTTAGAAAGTGGGATCTACAAATGCTCTGTTTCTCTCCAGAGAGCTATAACAGTACAGTATTCACACACACGACACACATGCATGTGACACAGTCCTTAAAACACAATTGTTAGTTATTTTCTTTGCTGTGGGTGGGTGAAGCCCCAGTGCTCATAAAATGTCTCTTATAAAGGAGAAGTGAAAGACTGTTTGCCCAGTTTAGAGAATACAAATGAGGAATTATTCTGAGCTAATTCAATAGCTTTTCTTCTCCCCAAACTGCCATAAAATGCAAAATATTTGATAATATTGTAAACCAAAAATTATTACTTGCACTTCTCCAGATGAATCTGTTCAAGTTACTGCTGTACTGTGCTTTTGACTGCCACTGGGATTTTAACTATACATTACAAATAATAAATTCTTTAATGCATTAGATATGATTAAACTTATGAAAATGCTCAATGGTGAGCTTAGTAACATATGTTTTTAGCATTAGGGTTACTTCCTTCCCTCCAACATAATTTTTATCTACAGTATCAGGAAGACCTTCTAATGAAACTACCACTCAGCCAAGACACGGAGGTCACTTCACAGTAGACTTGAATTAAGATATTTATTTCCCGATAACTGGTGAAAATTTGATCAACATCATGCATTTCTTTATTTACAATGGCAACAGACGGCAGAACAATAAGTTGGGGCTCACACAATAGTTCTACAGATAATTAGCACTGATAATAAAGACAATACCAATAACAATGCCGAAGTGCATCTCCCCAAATCCTGCTTATGGATGCCTACGGGAATCACTGGGGATTGCGAAGCATGAGCTCCCTCTGGAAGAGCTAAGCCAGCAGCAGTTGACTCCTGGTAAGCAGTGTTTCCGTTTCAACTCGGAACCGGGTGATTTTGGTGTCAACTGCCCTACACTGTGCTTTCTTTTATTGCTGTAACTGGAAGCAACGGAGGCGGAAATTGCTTCCAGGCAGCCGAGGAGGGTGACAGGGCGGTAAGGACCCCCACCGCGCTGGAGGGAGAGCAACGCCACCCGCGCACCCCGTAGGCCGGGCGCATCAGCGGGGAGGGCGGGAAGGAGCGCGACGGCTGAGGTGCCCGGTGCCGCGCCGCCCAGCGGGCCTGGCACGGGTGCTGCTGCCGGGACAGGGCCGCGCCATGTCTCCTAGGCTTGTGTGAGGCCTCTCCCACCGAACACAAGGCAGCTTTGTTAGCCCGGCACAGAGACCTCCTTATTGGGGCTGCTTCGGCAAAGCAGCTTCTTGTCAGTTGGCAATGTGACTGGCTGTAAAAGAAACAAACAAACAAACAAAACCCAAAAAACAACAAAACTATGGATATCTACCCTCAGGCCACGACTTCATGGTGGTTCATGCCAGATCTGTGCGCTGCTGGGTCCCTCACGCTGCGGTCCAGCCCGGTATGGGCTAGCTGGCCCAGCCAGGGGCCAGCCTCCAGCCAGCATTTTGTTGGAGTGCTCATATGGAAGGCTAACTAGGATGTGGCAACCACAGCTGTTTGTCACGAAACCTTTCACCATGCTAACAGCGCTAAAAATCTTAAAATTCTCGCACAGGATATCCCACGTTTGAATTTAAATTGGGATTTGCCGTGTTGTTTTTCTCCCTAGGGAACACTTCTTGAACTGGAGAGGCCGAGCTCACTGCGGGCCAGCCGGTCTGCCTGCGGTTCACGGTAGCAGCTTTACCCCTGTGCTGGGGCTTGGGAGGCACGGCTGTCATACAGCTTTCAGCAAGTCACCTCAGCTCTTCTTCATCATCCCCTCCGTTTCTGTCTTGTCTGTTGCGACAGTGAGCGCTCAGGAAAGGACTGTCTCTAGCTACAAACTAGAAACCTTGATCTCTGAAGCTCATAACAACTCTTCGTGCTGGTGAATTGGAAACAAACATGACTTGTTACTAACGAAACAGACATAATGTAATCAGCATGAAGACAGAGGATGTTAGAATTACTATTTACACTTTAATCACTAACAACAATTTCATGTTAAAAATTGGTTTTGTGCAGATGGTTTGTCCAGTCCTGAACAATGCAGGATCCTTCTGGAATCATTTTTAGAAATATATATTAGGATTACATAGTTTTATGTCTAGGATCTTCCTATTAAATTAAATCTTGCAATCCAGAGAATATTTCCCTTTCTCTAATGCCAAAATACCATTTCATAACCAGGTTTATCATGCAGTGCACGAAAGAGAGACCTTCCTGCATATTTTCCAAACAGAGGCCCTAAGCAGAAAATCTTCATATTTGTGCACAAACTTGGTTTTAGTAAACACCTCCCGAATATGCATAATGAGTAACACCCAGGCTTCCCGTTGGAGGGCGGGCTGTGTAAGGTGGGGTGTCCATGGCTCATGTGGACCATCCCAGCACTGCACCTCCCGCCTGCGGGGGTCCCTGCAGTCCCCAGACTCCCAACCTCAGGCATGCATCTCAGGCAGTATTTCCCTCTCTCCACTTACTTGCAGAAGAGTCAGAGGAATAGGTTAGAGTGGGTGCCGAATGTTTAAATAGCTGGGATGGGGATTGTTTCCCTACCCTTCAAATTTATCTGACTTAACATCAAAGGAAACATATAAAAAGTAAAATATATTTGAGTACCAGATAGGCAAGGCTCCTGCCAGTGTGTCCTTTCAGTTACCAGCGGGAATCAGCATTACACTGTTGCTTAGTTATAAGGGAAATGTGCAGATCCCATGGACCAGCTGTGAACATGGGCTTGCTGGGACCATACCTGCAAAAACAAGACTCTGCAATGTTGGGAGCTGTCTCCGTGGGTCTGGCCCCATGCCTAGCCCAGGCTCATACCTGCCTGAGGAAGTGCTGCAGAACGGGGACTTCAACACTTCCATTTGTGGCTGCCACAACACGTAATGAAACAGGAAACATCTTGGAAATCGTAATGAAAAAAAATGCATGTTTCAGGCCCTTACCAAAATCTGTGGGGCTCCTCAACAGGCATGGCAGTCTGTTTGGGCAGGATCCTCAGCAGGAGTAGGGTTAGTCTCTTGTACTAAAAGAATTTAGCTGCTTATCGCAAGAATATTTGTGTCACTGTGTGCATGATTCGAAAAGGACAGCAAGAAGAGACGGAGAGAGAGGGAGGAGAGAAAAAAGGAAGGAGGAAGGAATGAAGGAAGAAAGGAAGGAAAGAGGGAGAGAAAGAACAAAGAAAACCTTATTTTGCTTCTCTGAAGGTACTGCCACTTTCCCTACCTGCCAACCCAAGTGAGAAGCAGATCCTGAAGAGGAGCAGGGCAGAAACAGGAATCATGGGCACTGCTGGGGGTGGAGGGATGTGGCAGCCACTCACCGTATGTGCCATTCAGTGTGTTTCTGCGAGAGGCATGTCTGTCTGGGGGAGAGGTGGGTGACCTCGGTCAGTCGGTCTCTCTGTGCAGAATGGCTCTGTTGCTCTCAGAGGTAGGTAGCTCCCTAACAAAGAGCATGGGAAATGATGAGCAGGATTTGCATGGTAAGAGGTGGGAGAGGTTTGAATGTTTGAGCATGCGATATTTACAGTTGAATTTGTGCACCACAAGATTTCATATACATCTTGGCCGCTCAGTAAACAGAAGTCTGAATTTACAGCCCTGAAAGGACGGGATAAGGGAATCATGGGTGGTATCCAGGGATTTGGGGGCAGTTTTGTGATAAAATGGCATCCTATCAGCTGCTGCAAAGCTGAGACTCAGGAAACTTCAGGCTCAGGTCCTGAGCTGACATGTGCACGTAGTTACATCTCTGGCAGGGCAGTGTCACGAAGGAGCACAGAAGTAGTTGCTGTTGCTCTGTTACAGAGGCGTTATAGTCCATGATACAGTGGGTTTTGTAGCTCAGCTGAGATCACGCAGTCTCAACCCTGCGATGGTAATGGGTGTTGGAGTTTCCCAGGCACACTGGGGATTGGTTTTCTGCAAGCCAGAATGAAAAGTAATTCAATTCAGTGTCCTGGCTACAGATACAGATTAGTTTAGATGCACTACATTCCCTCTCTCATCAGCTTAGTGACATGTCACTGCTTGAGTTGGCTCAGGAGGTAAACAGCAGCTTTGGACTTAGGATCTGGGATTCAGCCAGCATCACTGAACTCCTGCAAAGTGTTATGAACTGGCTTCACCTGGGCTGCCCAGGCAGCCATGCTCCTTTGGGTCTTCTGTTCTGCATGCTTGGCATCTTGCTTGAACAGGGATGGGCCATGTTCCCTGCACTCTGCCCACTGGGGCCGTGGAGAATTTCTTCACAGAGAGGGCGATCAAGCATTGGAATGGGCTGCCTAGGAAAGTGGTGGAGTCCCCATCCCTGGAGGTGTTTAAGAGACATGTGGATGTGGCTCTAGGGGACATGGTTTAGCGATGGGACTCAGTAAGTCAGGCTGATGGTTGGACTTGAAGATCTCAAAGGTCTTTTCCAACCTAAATGATTGTACGATTCTGTGATACTGAAGTCCTCTGGCTGCTGGCAGGATGGCAGACTATGGTGATGCATGTTATAGCAAGCTAGAAGAGTGGCATGGAGTGACAATGGAAGAAAAATCAGGCTAAAGGAAGTAGGTGGATGGACCCCAAGAACCACACCTAGACAGGCAGAAGTGAGAACCAGCACATGCTTGAGTGGGACAGGCTGTATATACATAGCTTGTTTCCAACCCTTATATACTATGGGACTTAATGCCCTGAAATCTAGCTGGTGGCCCCTTGGAGCTGCGTGAATTTGGTCAGCTTGTTACCTGCTGCTGGCTTACAGTGACTCACCACGTGGGCACACATTTTTTTTGGTGCAATTTTATCCTAACAAGTTGAATGTAAACTGCTGAGGTGCAAGCACATACATACTCACTTCTGACAGTTTTGCTATGGAGGAGGCAACCTCTGGCAAAAAGATGAAGAAAACAGCTTTGTCCTGTAACATTGTCATCTGCTGTAGCTAGAGTTCACTTGTGCTCATTAACACCGATTTAGGGGAGAACACCTTTTTGGAAATAGGCCCAACTGTCAAACATGAAACACTGTCAAAACACAAGAACTAGAATTCAGCACTTTCCAGATCCTCAAGCTCTGTTCCCTTGCCTAGCTGAGACCTGTCATAAGTGAAAGTAATTCTCCTTTTATCTTAGATACTGTGATTACTTCCCTGGGCTGCTGGTTACATATTTACTGTACATTTTTTACAAAGACATTGTAATAGCCCTTACTTCCCAGCTTAAAATTAACTTTTAGTTATGACAGTCTTCAACATGTAAGTTTATGTTTTTATCAGTAGGGACTGCAGCTTAATTGAGAGACTGTCCTATGTCAGACATATTAATTACATCAGTCGATCACATGGAAAAGTCATGCCAAAAAAGACCACACCACACACACACACACACACACACACACACAAAACAGAACTCAAAAAACCACCCCAAATAAAACACCACCTGTCTTCTAACATGATATAATAGTTTCAAATGAGAAACAGACCTTCTGACCAGGCAGCTCTCCAATGACTGCCAGCAAAAGCACTCCTGACAGCACTCTTGAGAACTAAGATAGGAAGGGTTCCCCTGTCACCACCGCAGCAAGTTCCGTCTCTCCAGGGATAAACTTGCTTGGGGATGTCAGTCAGCACCTTCTCAGGCACAGACTTCCGTTTCTCTAATACTTCCTCTCCTTTGGAAAACACATTTCCATCTGTAGTATTATTCTTCTCTTTTTCTCAACAAAAAATTCAGATTGCAGGTATCTCTAATTCTTGATTTATCCTCTCATTTACTAGCACTCTGGCAGACCTCTGAGTTGCTATACAGTAGCATGAAGCATCTTATTGGAAAATCTTACATTTTATCTCCTGTTTGAGGTATTATTTTACAGAATTGTCAGATTTCATTCTGAACTTTGTATTTTTTTTTGTCCTGATGCTCTGGTGTAATTAACAGTAAAGCAGACACTGAAGGGACCATAGCAGAAGGCTGAGAAAACGTTTCCTGATAGTAAAAATATGAGAGACTGAGATAAAGATACCTCTGCTCCCAGTATTCCCTCCTGGAAACTACAAATCCAGCAGATGCAGAGGCCATCTGTGTGGATACCTTGTGATGCATTTTAACACTAAAACAGTAACAGAGCTGCACTTCTAGGGCTTTTTTTGCCAGCAGCCATCCCTGAAAATCCTTGTTGGAGTGAAAGGATAGATAAGGACAGTGCCACGGAAACAGCTGATCCCTTCCCTTCCCTTCCCTTCCCTTCCCTTAATAAACTAGAAATTGGAGACTAACTTGCAAAAGTCAACCTAACCAATCAAATCCTCCCAAACCTAACTATTTTGTGCTCTATTTTAGTGGAATACTTAAGAATCAGGAGACTACAGTAAGAAAATGAGAGCTCTTAATGCTTTTACTGTTGAAAAAAATGTTTTAACACACCTTTGTGGTGAGATCTTTAATATCAGATTTGGTGTAAGATACACTTTGACACTCCTTTACCCTTGCATTAAAGAAATATTTAAAAAATCAAATAGGCTGTATTTATGAAAAAAATAAAAAAGCCACGTTCTTCTAGGGCAAAGATTAATGCATAGCTGTGCAGTAACCCTACAGTCTTGCTCCAAAGAAAGCAAGCCGACAGACTTTTCATCATCATGCAGCACAGAAGACATCTGTGAGAAGCTGCTGTTCCCTATTCACAGGTGTTACACAGTTCTGAATTCAGCAGAAATCAGAAACCTCTGCCTTCTTCGGAAGCAGTATTTCACTGTTTTAGCTAACCAAATGCACCCTGCAGCCAAGGGGCACTATCTTCTGGTTCCAGCTGTTTCTACCAATGGGCTCAAACCCTAATTTGTGAAAGAAAAACACAGCCTGTTTTGCCACCACTGAAAAGCTCCTAACCCTTGCTCTAGGCAATTGCACTGTATTTGCTTTTCCTGAGGACTAAGAGGACAATCTGTAGCTTGGAGAAGGAAGGACTTTTGGTGCACTGCAATGCACTTTTTGGTTGTATCTCCAAATGACTTACCAGACTGGCTATTCATCATGTTCTGCCTCCACTCACAACTGAGGATGGTGGTCTTACAACGGCTAATTTTGTATTTTGGCAAAGCAAATAAAACACCCTAATGGTGTCCTGTGCATACTCTGGGCAATTCCTCTTCCTCCCACATCTGTGACTGCACCAACCACCTCTACCAGTGACACTGAATGGGGCCAAAGAGCATCTAAAAACTTTCTGGAGCAGGGGTTTAGTGAAACTGCAGAGGCTTGCCAGTGAGCACTCGGAGCCACGGTAGTAAAGCATTTTGGGGTTCTGAGTACATCCGTCTCTCTTGATGCCCTCTTCCCAAATTTTTCAGGCTGACAGCGCTCCAGACAGATGCTGTATGCTTTTAGCCCTCACTGGGTATTAGCGGAAGCAATAGCCAGCTGGAAATTCAAACGGCTAGATGAGGTCCCAGCTGCTTCAGAACATGCACATTAAGGTCCCAGGCTTTCGCTTCGACTATAGCGAAGACGATGCTTACTGACTTTCACAGAACCACCAGAATACTTGACTGCATGTGCCTGCACATGCAATCACCTGCAAGACAGATTTTCTGCCCTTTACCTGTACTGTCATGTACAAAACTTTGCAGACTGACTCCTATAGACGTTCTTATATTAAAAATTGATGTGTATCAGCCTAGTTTGTTAAATAGAAAAACAAAACTAAACAACAACAACAAAAAAAAACAGAAAAGAGACCTTTAATTAACTGAGATTAAAAATAACAAATGCATATCTGTTTGTAGACAAAGATTTATACAAAGAGGTCAAACTGTGCCATATGAGGTTCAAAATGGATTAGGAGTGTCCACACACGATTAGCAGCCATTTAATTAAATGAGCTCAGAACACCTCTTCAATTAAGCAGGTGCAACGATGCAAAACGGGCCTCACCATTGTCAAAAAATGTATTGAGCCATACTAAAAGTAGCAAATGTATGAACACAGCACAAAGATCCCAATACTTTTTCTTTATCAGCTTCAGAGGTTATTTGGAAGCATTGAAGTGCTAACAACATTCACTTTAAGAAAAAAAAACAAGGAAGTCAATACACACAGACTACGGTCACAGTGACAATATCGCACAAATAAATACACAATTTTAGGCAGAATGGCAGGTTAGCTTAATTAAATTCAATTTAAATTTAAATCAAAATTTACACACCCTGTGATTGCTAGTTAGGCTATTATATTAAGCTAACCAGCCTAAGACATGAGAATCTATTTATTTATTTTTTTCTATTTCCTGGCTGTGTTGAACTATACAGGCTTCTTGTCGTACAAACGCTAATTGATTTGCATGTAAACCCCAATCTTGTGACACAGAGATCAGTCCACATAGATGCAATGACAATATCAGATGCTTAGTTTACTTACCACATATTCTTGGGTATCGTAAGTCTTAAATGACTTCTCTCTTTGGGGAAATATAACAAAACATTAGCTTTTGGAAAACAGACCATGAAAGTGTAAAATGAAACACGATGTAGAAAAGTGTTTATAAAAGGATGTAAAAGGGTTGATAAGACAAAAGAAAAACTTATTTAGCATCAGTGAATATTAGTAAGGTTCATTAACTTTTTCAGTGTAAAAGCATTGCCTTTATGTCTGTCATGGTGTAAAGAAATCCTTCTTTTTTTTTTTAGATTGAATGAAAGTACTACAGAACTTCAGATACTATCCTTACAACAGGATGTCACTTACGGTGTTTTATGGCTATTTGTTTATAGGAAATGCATGAACATTTGAGACACAAAGGTTAGGATACTAGAATAACAAAATGCAATATTTCCCTGGACAAAGGGTATAGACATTTATTAAAGCATCACGACACCCATGCTCAGCACGTAGCTGTGCTCAGTAAAATGGTGGTGGCATTAAGAACCTGGTCTTCCAGCTTAGATGGAAGACTTCTTTGATCTTCAAAACATGCTAATGTTGACAGACATGTTACTGTAGGTGTTAATGTTTCTGTGAAATATTAGTGTTGTGTAACCTGCTGAATACTTATTTTTAAGTTGTGTTTGAAGCTCCAAAATCAAATGTGACTGATAAAAAAACAAACATGTTAAGTTATTGAAAAAAGGATTACTCCTGGCAAAATATTGTATGTTCATTTTTCGTTTGAAATTTTCAACTTCATGATTATCTTACAACAAAATTAAAGAAGCATCATCATTCAGGTTTTTTCCTGATGGAGTAGAGAAGCCGGTTCACAAGTAACACTGGCCTCGATCCTGTAAACACTTGTGTACAGGCTTAGCTTTTGTACTGTTTATCGTCTCATTGAATTCAAGGGGATTATTTGCCTTATGAGTGTTTTGTGCATCTGCATTTGCTGTGCTTGAGCCATTGTCATAACACATGTATTTTCATGGTGATAAATTAAAAAAAAGTCCAGTTGTGTCACCTCGGTAACGCTTTTCCATTTTAATAATAAAGCGGGTAGCAAGGCCCGCGTGTCCGCCACTACCTCACCAACAGCGAAAACAGAGACTTTCACACAATTTCCCTGATCAGGACGGTAGCTCCCGACCCCGATCCGCCTTAGGCCGACTCGCACCCTCCAGAAACGCCAGGACCCGTCCTCCGCGCTTCGCAGCCCAGGCAGCGCGACCAGGCCGGCGCCACACGGCATGCTCCTCCGGACCGCGGCCGCTTCCCGGGGGAGCGGGGCCGCCGGCGGTAGGTCTGCTCGGCGCCCCGGGCTTCCCCGCCTCACCGAGGGG
>VXAA01003011.1:390573-417616 GCA_013399115.1 Anseranas semipalmata
CTTGTTTTCTTTTAAAAAAATATTATATATATATGTATATATATATATATATATATATATATTTTTTTTTGCGTGCGCCTTTTCCACTCTCCTCCTGGTGGCGGTTAAGGTGATGTGTAAACAGGTTCTGGTATTCCCTCAGACGTGTTTGTAAAACAAACTTGAAACGAAGTGATCGGCTCTGCCGAGCGCTGCCCCTGCAGGAACTTGCCTGCCCGTGCGCGGCGGTGCGCTTGGTGCGCGGCGAGCCCGGCTGGGGGAAGGTGGCCCGGGGTGACAGGTTAGGGGTGAGAGAGGAACGGGGACACTGCAGCGCTGGGGAGGCGGGCAAGATGTGCGGGTGGTCCTGACAGAAACGGGGATTTGCCTACGGATACCACAGGCTAGAATTTCTGTTTTTGTTGTTGGCTTCTTGTTGTTGTTGTTTTTTTTTTTTTCTTCAATGAAGTTACTGTAACTTTGTTTTGGAGGTTTTGTAATATGAGAAAATGAAAACATGCTTACGTTAGATGTGGATCAGCAGCTTCTGCTTTTTCACAGGTCTGTTTTATCAGAGAAGAGCTTGTTTCCAACTTTGCACTATTTTATCCCCAGGGGAAGATAAGAACTTTTTTTGTCTCATTCTTGTGTATGCATGCATGTACGCGTGTGTGTGCGACTTGAGTGTGTGAGGGAAACATTCCTGTTTGCCTGCATGGCGGTAACATCTGGTGCTGGTGACTGGCTGTTCTCTTAACTCCTCAGCTGGGGGAAGGGAGTTTAAGATGATCAAACCTGCTGTCACATCACTTAGTAGAAATCCGTATGTTTCTGGAAACTTGGATTTGTTTCAGACTGTTAAAACTTGTAAAGACCTGCAAAAGCAAAATAAATGTTTAGGTTTACATTGCAAAAGCATCTTTACTTGGACCTAGAAGAATTATTAGGTGTATGCTGGTGTGCTCTGATTTCTCTTATAATGGCGTTTTAATAGAACGCAACTTGCAAGATCCAGTTTCATGATCTTGAAGGCTATGTATGTGTTCAGTGCCTTTTTTCTTTTTTTTTTTTTCCAATATTGTTTATGTTGAGAATTCAGCTGGCATGAAAACTTCAAGATGTCAGCTGCTTCTGATCTTAGGAAGGGATTTGAATACTTGATATCATGAGCTGACTGACTTGACTTGCAAGTGTATTTCCGTTTCACTTTCAGGAAGCTGTTGATAAAGCTAAGAGTGTATTAGTAGATAAACCTTGTCCACACATTTCTTCTAGAAAGGTAATGCTGCTGTCAAAGTAGTCATTGTTACTGTTACCTATTTGTGTGTCAGTTCTACCAACAAGTGGAAGCAAAAGACCTTGACTAAGAACTTAAAAAAAAAAAAAAAAAACAAAACTTACCAACAACCCTTGGAATTCATAAACATTGATTTGAATTATCTTTGAAAGAATCTAATTCTAGAGAGTCAGTATTCACTGTGAAAAATAGGACAGTTAACATGTCCTGAAGTTTGATCCTACAAACTGGTCCCATAACTAGGCGTTTGCACCTGAAAGCCTTGGTCTTTACCTCAGCCCTGAGATGAAAAAGGTTGTGTATGCCTGTCACGGAATGGTAGCTCTCAGAAAGTATTTCTGCTGTATTGGCCGTACTTCTAAATGTATTTCTGTCTAGACAGAAGTTAGCTCTGGAAATAGAAACTTTATTGCATTTTTAGCCTCTGTTGTGTTTTTGTTGTTGTTGTTTGTTTAAAAAAAAAAAAAAAGTGCTTTTGTATTGGCGCAAGGGCCTGTCTGTTCTGTAGTCATTGCAAGATTTGTAACCTCACTGTAGTTTTAAACCAGTTATGTACCATAACTTTGTTTACTCAAAAATATTTTGCACCTCCTTGTTGTTATTGACTAAAGAAGTGAATATTACTTAAAACCACACTGGTTTAGTTAAGAGATGTTTCGTACACCTGACTTTCTGACTTGATCTGCAAGCTTAGGATAAACATTGAATTGCTTGCTTTGTTATGAGGTGGTATGGAAAGTACGCCTGAGCTTCCAAGTACAGAATTTTGTTCTGAAGTAAGTAGATTCTGGTATTTAACTTTTTTGGATTATCTCTTCCTGTAAGGCTATAGTGTGGTTGAATACAGATTTCAAAGGTGTTTTAAAAAAAAATCTTCTTTAAAAAAAAAAAAGATAAAATCTCAAATTCTTGGCAGAGTACTTGCCGTATTTGTTGTGTATTTCTAAATGTTAGCTTAGATATAAACTGGCAAAAAGCTTCTACCATATTACCATGTACCATATTACATAAAAAACAGCATTTTTGCCACAAATGTAAAGGATTGCTCTATAAATGATAGTTTTTCTCTTTTTATTAATATTATTAATACAATTTATATACAAATTACAGTACTTCTTGACAAAAGCCAAGAAATTCAAGTCTGTTTAACTTTGCCTCATCTGGGGTTTTGAGGTGCAAGTAAATTTTAAAAGAAGTACGTAAACATTGTTCTACACAACAAAGACCTGACATTTTTTGCGTTGAAATTTATCCTGATGTCTCAGACTGTACTGAGTAATTCTAAACAACCTGTTTCGGTTGGTGTTTCCTGAGTAGGGCCGACCTTTTTTTCTTTTTCTTTTTAATGTGCTTTAGCACCTACATTTGGTGTTTGTGTGTCAGGTTGGTCTCCTGACCCAGGTTCCTGTAAAAACATATGAACGACTGAAAGTTTGTGGGTAGTCTCATTGACTTAAAAGCACTCGTGTTGACAGTTAACTTCTTGCATTAGTTTTCAGGCTAGATGCTGGCATGTTTACGACTAAGTCTACTTGTATTGAACATAACAACAGCATAGGAAGGTTTGCGTCAAATGAAATTATTGTACTGTAGGATGTTCGAAGTTGTCCTTATGGAATGATTTTGTTTTTTAGAGATGTTTGTATACCAAATACACATTTCTGTGCTAATCAGGAAGAGATTTCTACATAGGAATTAAATTCATATCAGCAAAACTAAAAAGGCAGTAACATTTTCAGATTGCTTTTAATTTATGTTTTAACTTGCATTTATACTATTGTGCTGAAAATTGAATATTTGTAATTGTGTCATGGTAGTTTGTACTAGCTGAGCTGCTGGTCTGGTTCAGACCCCAAACCAAGATGGAAATGATCCCTGCCCAAAGAGGTTACTGAGCTCCCCCCTTGCAGCCACCGCTTTGTCTTGAGGTTATGGGCATTATTGGTTATCAGCGGCGTTACAGGAAAGTGGGCGTTATTTTTTCCCCTTGACTTGCTTTCACTGCCACCTGACCACTCTTTTTACACTTGGAATATGTTTAAAACTTGGCTATAATCGAGATTGTTTTCAGACACATCCTTCTCTTGGTGAGTTACAATGCCAGGTTGTTGATCAGAAAATCATTAATAAGTAAACCATTATTTCCTCCTGTTTTCCTTTATGGTGCTTTGTTTTGTTTTCTTATGCGTTTGTGTGTGTGTGTCTTTAAGCATCATCTTGTAACCCCATATCACTCATAATTCTTTTTGGTGGCAGTGAATAGTTTAATGAACTTTTAAAGCGTTTTCAAGTCTCTACCTTCAAGTTCTTTGTGCATTTGAAATCAATGATGGGTGAATATAGAAGGCGGAGGTCATTACCTATAAAAGGGGATAGTTTATTTAAAACAAAAACTAGTATAAAACACTGGTATATTTGTGGGAGATAAAATGGAAACTCCTACTTTGTATGGCTCTCTCTGAGCAGACAGTACTGTGTGGATTGAGCGTGAGCGTAAGAGTCAGAGTGCTTTCAGTCTCATCCACTGAAGTGATGTGTGACTCTGGGTAAGTCATTGAACCAACTTACAGCTGAGTTCTAGTCTGTAATATTGGGATAATACCTTCCTGTGTTTTACTTGCTTGGTTCAAGGGTTCCGTGGAACTAGACACCAGCAATATTTAGTGTATATAGTTAGAGAAAGCAGTTGGGGTTTATAAACCCGGAATGGTCCTGTACCAAATTCAGTAGGTGGCAGTTGTATTGTTCATCCTTACGCATTGCAGAATTTTAAGTCCATAACATTTTCATTACAATCTGTATACCTGTGTATTTGAAAACAGTAGCAAGGAGTTTCCAGGCACCAAAAAGAAGCAGTATGGCTAATTACGTTAAAATAACCGTAACAGTTTAAAATTATAAACTCTTAATATTTAGTTTTGTAGGCAAATTCTTGGCAAACAAGTTTTTCTAAGGCTGTCTTCGTAACACAGACAGTGACAATATAACATCATCATACATTATCTTTTCTCTCTAAGGATTGTATGGAGATTCCCATCTTCATACAAAACAGTGCGAAATAAATAACTCATGCTTAAATTAGCAGACTGTGCACTTGTCATACGGTCTATAGAACTTTGAGTTTTTTCTTCAAGTTTCAGTAGAATAGTATTTTTCCCCTTTCAGCTTATTAAAACATTGCATTGTTTGAGGTACTGATTATTCTATGTATCTATTACATTTTTATGTTCTAATTGTGAAAACTATTCTTGCAAAGCAAGTGTTGCCAGGGAAGTAAAATGATGTGAAAAAGGTATGCCAGCCTTCCTTCTGTTGTTCTGGTGTGGAGGAGACTTACTCAGGTATATGCTTGGTGTCTTTCACCGTTCACACTGGTGAAATTGCATTCACCAGCGATGCAATTTGTGAGAAAGTACTTGTTGGATATAAATATATTAAAAATGCATAAAGTGGGAAAATAGCTGTGAAGCGGGTTATTTTATGTAATGACTAAAGTAGGCTAAAAAAGTATATAGAAGAGGGTCTTCTCTCTTCTGGAGAGCATACACCATGTTTTTTAGTGTGGAGAACTGGAAATCTGTAAGGTTTCCAGAAAGAAATCCAAGCACCAATATTTGAAAGATTAAAGAGATAACAAGGAATTCTGAACATCAAAAGTGTCTTGTGACATTGTGTCCACCTGTAAAACTGTTTGCAGTAAAAAAATATATATATATATATATATTATTTTATATGAGTTATTTGATTAATTTCTTGGAGTGCTGATACTGTTCTTGGTACTTTGCTGCGTGGTGTACTTTTTTCAACATGTCAAAAGCATCATCATAAAGTAGAAAGGTATCTTGTACTGAAATCTTAATTTTTTGACTTATTTAGTGTGGATGTATGTTTATGTTTCTACTAAGTGTGTTCTTCAAGATCAGATTGATTAAGATCAGCATTATAGACAAGAATAAGTCAGTATCTCTTTATTTCATGGTGAAATTTGGAGCAAATTCGGGTTCCTGCGCTTTTTTTTTTTTAGGAAACATTCTGGCACTTTCAGAATGGTGTCTTTTGGGCAATAAATACATATTCCCCCCCCCCCATCAAGGAAGATCAGTTACATAAAAACATATATATTGTGGGACATCTGTGAAAGTAAGTATTCAGACTTTCTTGTAAGGATAAAGTGTATCTTTAAAGAGATTGGTATTCTTCTGAGCATTCCTTGTCTCAGGTAGGTGTATATTGTGACTATCAGCAGCATACACTTGATGGCAAGTAGCATTTTACATAACAGTTTAACTAGGAATTTGCAAAGTGTTGATCTTAGCCATGATCCTAATCTTTTCATTTCTTTTTTTGAAAGACATACAGCTGGTTTAAATGACATTTTTTTTTTTTTTTTATGAATCTGGTGGTTGTTTTAGGGTCCTAAGTGTAGATTCAATTCCAGGCCTCCCTTGTTTAAGTAAGTACACTACTAAACTGAATTTGTTTTTATAGCAACAGCTCGATAAGTCTGGAAAACTGGGATGCCCAAGTGTGGGCCTCGTTGGCAAACAGGAATGACTCACCGAGAGGAGTCATCTGTAGCTGTGCCTTTATGTCAGCACGTGTGGATTCCAGCACGCAGCGCTGCTGGGCTTCCCTGTGCCAGGGCATACCTGCGTCTGCAGAGCCTGGTTTCTAAAACAAAACTTTTCTGTGAGGGGTGTTTGAAAACTCGGTAGACTAAGCATAGTCTGCAGGCCGTGCTATTAATGTACTTAGCAAAGAGCCCGAAGGGGAATAGTGTAGGCTGTGAAGGAAGAAACTGGTAGTGAAATCTGTTGATAGAAGGACGTACTTAATGGATGGTTTCTTGTCTGTCTGCAAGAAAGAGGGGAAGCAGTGTTCAGGCGGGATTGTTTCGAAGAACAGTGTGATACATGACCATGAAGTTAGCTGTAATTTTTTTTTTTAATAAAAAATTAGGTAAAAATGAGAGGAACATTAATAATCGGAGATGGTGATGAAAGAGCAAAGTTTAATCTAGGGAGGTGCATGCTGGGTTCATTCTGCAGTACTACTGCAGTTCATACTGCAGTTTAAAAAGAAAAAAAAAAGCAAACACTTAAGCTTTAGTTCAGTTTTTCTCAGGAAATGTGATTTATGAGATTATTTGGTTTGTCTGTCCCACCCACCAGTGTGTGTATATATGTATGCGTATCTATGTATGTATACAAATGTAACATACATGTAAAGTTCATATAGTTAACTCAACTTGGAAGTTAAGCATTTAACTTATACTTTTATTATGTATATGGAAACTTAAATCAGAAAGAGGAATTAAACCTCAAATTACGGTCCTACAAGCCTCATAGAATTGTGACTAGGTAGAGGAAGCGTGTCCAAATGACTGCTCCTGCTTGGAAAAGAGGTGTTCAGAGCCGATGTCTGTGTTGGTGGGATGGCAGCCGCTCAGGGCTGCCAGTGTCTGCACCACCGCTCTCTTCTCCTTGGAGCTGGAGGGGGGGAGTCATGGAGAGAGATGTGGAAAAGAGGAAAGTTGAGGGTCCTAGAAAATAATGCATGTGTTTATGCTTAGTAGTGTTTTTTCAGTGAGTCCAAATTAACTTTCTTAGTCTCAGAGAGTTCAGTGTTTTCTGGGATTGGCGGGAGAGAACTCTGATCTGAATCTAACACCCTGCTTCAGCAGAGCAGTTGTCCTTTTGCACATTGATGTAACTGTCCATGGCTCGGCAACAGATTCGAGTGCAGTACTTAATTTTGTAATGTGCTTCTAAAAATAAGTGCATAGTCTTATGTAACACTTCTTGTATTGTTAGCACCTAGAGGCTTCATCCCCACTGGTATGAAGCGGAATACAATTGCATCCTACCTAATTTTTGAGTGAGGGTATTTACACCTGAAATATTTTCCCTGTCAGTGACTGTGGCCAAACAGTATTTTTGCTTGTGTTTTAGGATCATCAAATATCTTGTTTACGCAGTTAGGTGAGTTACTCCTCTCCATTTGCACAATTTTGCAGTATGATTTTGGCATATCAGAGAGAACCAACAGATTGAAAGAGCTGTTATAGTACTTCAGACATTGTTTGTATAATTTAAAGAAGCACAGTGGATTTGTGCTCACAGGTGCATGCACTTTATAAGTTATACTTTCTCAGAGACCTCTCACGTAATGTCTCTGCAGTGTAAGTGTAATAGTTATGAAAATGTGTGGATGCTGCAGATGTGAAAAGATGTTAATTGTATTAATGCAGCTTTGATGGCAAACTTAAAATATGTTCAAAAATAACTCAATTTTTTTTTCAGTATTTTATGTGACATTTATAATCATATGATGCTATTTTATGCTTCTTAGTGTAACCTTCGCAATATTCTGATCTCTTTAATGTGATTTTTCTCATGCTTTTTGCACTACTATCCTGTTTGCAATTAAAATTGAATTCAGGCTGCAAATAACATGTTGTTAAATTAAATGATAGAACGCGTTATGTCTTGCTGATCGCTTGGCACCTGTACAGAACAGACTTGTCATATCTAAATAATTTAAGGGACAGAAATTGGATTTATCAAGAATTATAGCTTTAGCAGAGTAACTTGGTTCTCATATTTCACCACTTCTTGAAGTAGGTGCTATATTTTTATGTTAAGAGCACAGCTGAAACTTCAGAGTGGAGGATCAAAAGTTGCGAGTCTGAAAATACGAGGCCAAAACAGAGAGACGTTTATTATTTGTTCTGGTATTGTCCTTGTAAAAGTTAATTTTCTGTAGTGTTGTTTACAGACATCCCAAGTGCTTCATTTCATAAGGTCCTTTTCCTTCGCTGAGGGATCCCGTGGCTCAGGGAGGAGTAAATTCAAGGGGATCTGAGGGCTGAACTTTGTCCTTCTTGAGGCCAAACGGCGTATGTATGTGTTTGGACGGATAGACAGAGGCCATTTCCGCACGGATAGCTCTTGTTTCTACATCGGGCTTGGGTTGTTTGGTGGGAGAGTGGGCCAGGACGGTCTGTGACAGCCTGCTGTCCGGCCTGTCTTCTGTGCCTTCTCCCCTTGGCAGGGGATCTCAAGAAAACCTTCTTGGCCTCACGTGTGGGTTGGGGAGAAACCCAGCGAACGCTGCACCACCTTTCTGGAGGCCTGCGGATGCTATCCCCCGTACCGGCGATGGGGAGGCAGTCCTTCCTCTTCCCGGGGAGCCGGTGTGTGGGCAGGGAGCGGGATGGCCGACGTGAAGTCGTTGCTGTTCAGCTTTGCCTCGCGGATAGCGCGGTTTTGTGTTTTCCCGCCTTCTGGGCGCTCCAAGGGGCCCCGGGACGTAGGCGGAGCGCCCCGGCGTGGCTGAGGAGGGAGCTGGCCCTGAGGGCCCCCAGTCCCTGTTCTGCTCTGTGCAGAAAGCCCCGGCCGTGCCCCAGTCCCCCGCCGGGAGGGAAGGGTGCGGGAGGCGTCCCCGGGGGGCTCGTGCGGGGCTGTGCTGTGCCCAGCGCCTCAGCCCGGGCCTGGGCTGGCCGTTGGCGCTGCCTTCGCCCAGAAGTGAAATATGCCCGTCGTCGATGGATTGCTCCGTTCTCTTCGGTATTGTTTCTTCTTCTTTTCTAGTTTTTTATATAACTCGGTATTGATTGAAAGTTTTAGATTTTTGTGGAAGATGGTGTGTCCCTCCTTCCCTCTCTAATCAAGTAAAACTGTGAAATGTCATGTAGGGTGACTTTAATGGCTGCCATTTAAAATTGCAATGTATAGAATGAAGGGATAGCCTTTGCACTGAATAATGCAGGGTCAAAATGAGCTCACATCCCTCTAATGTTGCCCTTGCTATTGCACTCCATAAAACTGTGTGGGTATGTTTTGATCCTTCTGAGGTATGGGTATTTTGGTTGTGAACGTGTTTTCTGTGAAAACTCTTAGTCACTAATAGTTGTAGTGACACTTAAAGTATCTATTACTGTTCTTACTGGAAAGGAAAAAAATGAGTGACAGATTTCACTTGGAAGGTAAGCTTCTGAAATGGATACGCATTAAGAGCATTTAAAAATGATCCAGTTGTCAATGTTAAGCACTAATACTGAAACAGAAAAAGTGAATGGTGGTCTTGTCTAACCAGTTACCCTCATGCTTTGTAGTGTCAAACCCATAAAACATTGAGTTTTGACTTGTTGAACCAAGCAAAAATCAGTTTGGTGTTGTGTTTCTTTTCTCTGAGTGTAGCTACTGCTGTTCTGCCCACACTATTATGGTTATGATTCTTATTATTTTCTTTTCTTCCTCTGAAGAACCACTCGGTATTTTTCTCTCATAAGTGACAGTCTCGCCCTGTCAGGGTAACTGTGCCGTCCTGGAACAAGATCGAAGGCTGCTGATGAAATGGGTTCCATGTGGGTTCCAAGGCAAGTTGTTTTCATTCTCTGCAAACCTCCCGAGGTCCTCCTCTTGTTAGCAGTCTGACCACTGTGGCCGCTGTAAAACTTGCAAAATAAATTCGTCAAAAATCACTGATATGAATGACTAAATTACTGATGTAAATATGTCCCTTGGGTAAAATTGAGACTCATAGTGATACCTTGTAAGTACACCTGTGTTATGAGGAGCTGATTTGAATTCGGGGTTGATGTATGTCGTGGTAGTGGTAAAAATCTATGTAACACTGCTGAAATGGTCATATCCATTACATACTCATTTTGAAATATTTCCTTTACATTTTTTTTGTAACATCAAATACGCTTTGAAATTTTACCTATTAAAAGTTTGCATTTTTTTCCCACTTAGAGCGAGAAGCTTTAAATTGGGTTACTGTATAAATTGAGAGAGTATGAGCTGTGTTCCTTTGAGCATGATGAAGGCATTCCAGGTGTTAGTATATGGATATGTATATGGCTATGAACTTAATTTTTATCTGAAGACGGGGTTTTAGGTAAACACAAAAGACTTTGGCGAGCCTTTTTTTTGTCTCCTGTGTTCTCAGAAAGTGTCCTTTTTCTGCCTTCTGCAGTCTTCTGTGCGGTTGTTTTTTGTTTTTATTTTTTTATTATTTTTTGTCCCTGTAAGTTTCCTACCTTTTCATCTGTTCTTTTTTCTCTTTCTTTGCTTCCACTGTCCTTAACTGCAATTTAAGATCGAAAAGCAAAGTTTTGGATTATCTTGTTGTTCTTCCTGATGCTTAGTCTTTGTATTGCCATGTTGTAAGCCTGTCTCATTTTCAACTTATGAACCAGGAGGGATGTAGGTCACCATTTATATAAGCATTTAAACTTCTGTTAGAAACAACCCCCTCCCTCAGTCAGTACATAAAACCCTGCTTAAATTAATGTTAAAATTGCAGACTCAAGGCTCTCCGAATTTGAGAAATGCTGGAGTGAAGGTTTTCTTTCCCAACTTGAGTCAGGTTCCATCTGCATATCATTATTACATAGTTTTTTTGATCAAATGCTGTTTTTTTCCCAAGGGACTTTGGCCTCATTTGTTGAACAAGATGCATGGTGTTCACTCACTGGAGAGATACTGAGTTTTTTCTTTTTTTAGTTCCATTAGTCAGATCATGCTATCCAAAATCGTAAGTAAATTCTGGATTAGCATTTCCTTCACTTTTTTTTTTTTCATTGCAGTTTCATAGAAATGCTTTATATAATACATTTTGGAAAAAGTTGTATTTTCATGTTACCTCACTGAATGGCAGCCATGCGTTACAAACAGAGAAACTGAGGTATCGACTTACTGTGGGTGCTTCTTAATATTTCATAACAGAAATACCTTTCCTTTAATTTGCAGTTGTGAAAGGTTAATGCTTCTGCACAGACACTTGAAATATTTCAAGTAGAAAGCACTTAGGGAAATCTTTGTGTGGCTCTCCAAACGTTATTTTAAAAAAGAAATAAAGGAAGACAAGTCTTAAGAGACAGGCATAAAATCAGTTTACATATGTGACATTTAAACGTTTTAGCCAGGCCTGTTCTCTTTCTGTAGTCCTCCGCCTCGCTGATTACAAGAGGATAGAGGTACATCTTGACAGTGGTCCCTGGTCACCTGGCTGTACCCCAGAAGCCTGAGGAAATCCAGAAACAGGGGGTACGGCTCCAGGGTCCGGAGCTGCGCTCGCTGTGGTGGCTGGATCTCCGGGGCTGCCCGCCCGTTGCATCTTGCACGTCTGCCTATTTCTCTCTGCAGTTTCTTTTTCTGTTCCTGTTCTGAACTCTTAATTCCTCTTTTGGTTTGCTCCTCGCCTGCGTCCTAGCCATGCCCCTGATGGCACCCAAAAGGCTTTTAAGAGAGTTAGCCGGCCTCAGACCTAGGTGAAGCGTCCTTAGCTGTTGCGTGGCTCGGCTGAGACCTGCGCCGTTGCGCAGAAGCCCGATGCAAAGAACCGAAGGGCGCGCTGCAGGTGAGGGGAGCGAAGCTGTGAAACCCTGCGCGGCGCGGGCAGGCCTGGGCCGCCATTCCCTGCGGCGGCACGCGCTGCCTCCCGCGGCGAGGAGGGGACCTGCGTGTCGCTGAGGCACGGCCCGCAAGCGCTGGAGCGGCCCAGCAGACTGGGCTTTAAATTTAAATTTAAATTTCAGAATTCCTAACTTTAAAACATGATACTGTTCTCAAAGTGAGTTACTAGCGCAAGATTTCTATTTGAAATGGCACTGGAATCAAATGCTCAGAGAAAGTATTTCTGCTTTTTCGATAGTTTTTGTTTTCTCCTCAAGTGAAGTTTCTTTTCTGAAAACTTCTACTTTAGGCAGAAACTTGGCCTGTAAATCTATAGGAAGGTTACTGTCACTTTCGAAAATGGATGGGAAAGCAGGGCAGTGGGGAGCTGTGACTTCGTAGTTACGGAATGGGTACCAGTGCTCCATTTAAAAATAAAAATAAAAAAAATCCCACCTTGCTTTGTACACATGCTTTTTTCTGTTCCCGTTGCAAGTGAAGATAGTCGAGTTGTAAGGGTATAGGAGGGTTATGTAAGGGGAAAAAAGGGTGATGCAATTAAAAGAGAAAGTGTTTGTTAGCATAGGAGCGAATGTTCTCGGGTGAGATGAAAGCTTTGGCTTTATTTGGTGTGTTCACTTGTAATTAAAGCCATCGTGAAAATAATGAAGATGTATGTTCAAGTAATATATGACTCATTTTCTACTCTTCTTTGTGTTTTACAAGTGAAGCAGTTAATATCCAGACTTGACTGTAAATCTTCTGGTATCAATTTAAGATCCAGACTTAACCACGTATCTTCCTCCACTTAATTTCATTGCTTGAGGTGAAATTTCTCTCCTCTGGCTTTAGCTGACTAAAAGGTAGAAACCTAGGCCTCTGAAAGTCCAGTGAGAGAAAGGGAAGAACTTTGTGCGTATCCTCGAAAACACGTGTATACCAGAAATGAGCATTTGCTCTCCGGATGAATAAGCGTAACTGAGCAGAGAATGTGTGTCACTGTAATGTCCGCGGCACATCGTGCAGTCGGTGTCAGCGGTGCCGAACCCTTTTCCTCCTTTCCAGACGGTTCTTGTGGCAATACAAACATAGCAAATCTGTGCTATGCAAATATTCTGCAGGTAGTGGATAATCGATAGTCTTCACTAGGGTGGACTTGCAGTGTGTTGTTATGACATTGGGAATTGCTGGAGTGAAACTTTTCCCCTTTGCGCTTCAACTTTCAGGTGGAGGGATTTTTTTTCTTACGACTTATGTCTTGTTTTCTGCCTATAACCCAGGCTTTTGGTTAAAATCTTCCTATATAAATAGGCATATATATATATATATATATATATAGGCAGTAGTGATGCTAGACTTGTGCCAAGGCATAGCAGCCTGAATACACTTTGTATCACTATAGCAATTGGAGCATAATTTATTAACAATTGTGAAGCCTTCCAATCATCTAAAAAAAATAATGCTACAATGTATAGCCACTAGAAGTCTTATGGGATTATGCATTTTTTGGACACTGCCTCTGTGTGACTGTGTAAGTAGTGTTTATTGAGATTACAAATTAGTTTGTGGTTAGCATATTTTCCTGTAACAGATCAGTTCTGGATTCTTACTTTCTTCTTTTCACTCTCTCAGGCCTGTGTTGTGGTTGTCGTCCTCTTCAGCAAAGGGCCTGTATCGAATTAGGTTTTGTTTACTGGCTGTTCCTACCTCAGGCACAGCGCCTCTGGGGTCTTTCCTCTTAAGCCTTCTTTGTCTTGGAAAACTACAGTCTGTAGTTTATAAAATCTATTTAGATTCTTTTGGCTGAAAAGTGTAATAAAATTTTAATGTATAACTTTATAATGATGTGTAGTGTTAGTGCATAGTTTTGTTAATTTTGCAGACACTTAATGTGTGCTTCCCCCCTGCAGATGCATATATAAATCATTACCACTTCTGACTATAAATATTTTAAAGTTACAGTTTTGTGCTTAGTTTTAAAGAATAGGAACAGTATAAATTGGCTTAGGTGTAAAATACCCAGAATAAAAAGTTTGTGAGCCATGTAATTTATGTTCAGTAAATGATTCAGTGTACTCTAATGCACTTATCTTTGGATTTGTTGTGGAAAAGCCCTTACTGGGCCAGCATACTGATGGTATGAAGGTAGCCTAAGGTACTGGCCTTGCTTATAAAAATCTCCTTAAAATATGAGGTAGAGTTCTCATCACCAACCTCAGTGTCCTAAGACAGTTCTAAAGCAGGCTACGTTGCCTCTCAGTTTTTTTCATTTTTTTAATCGAAGTTTCATTTGTCTATATCTATATGTCTTTATCTATATTTGTCTATATCCTGTGTAACATACTCAAGAATCACGGAGCTTTAATAGTCTTATAATTTCTCTTTATAATTTCTCTTTAAATGAGCTATGTGATTTTACAACTGTAGGAATGTGCTTGATGCTGATAACCCATCATAAACTTTTACTGTGAAAACTTTTTTTTTTTTTTTTAATAATTCTTGCCCAGTAAGAAATCTAATAGTAGAAGTCTAATTTTCTGAAAAGAGGTAGATATGGAAGTGGTTAAGGGGGCCTCCACGAATGCAGCAGCAGTATATTACTCCCATATCCATCATGTTACTGACACATGTTAATCATGATGCACTTCAAAGGAGTAAACTACTGAAACAATTCCTTTTGTTTATGCTTTTATCTTGGGATGTTTGGTCATAATTTGGGAACACTTTACTCTGAAAGAAAAGCCTGAGCAGTTTAATTGTATTTAATTGAAAACTTTTACTTAAAACATTTTTTTACATTGGAGCCATACTAAATGACATTAAATGGTAACTATGTCAATTAGGAAAGATGATGATCTTTCATGCTTTAGTGAAAACTTTCAGCTTAATGTTTCATGTGGTTTTGAAGATTCTTGATGGGCCAGTTCTTTTAAAAAGCTACATTTCTTGTGTTAAGCATCAGCCTCACTAGATTTCATTTCAGTATTAAAACCTATAATTTCTCAATATTGCAGATAATACATTGAAGTGAAGATGATTTTTTTTTTCCTTTCTTTCCCTTGTTAGAGAGAAGTCTAGAGACTTCTGCAATACTTGCAATTTTTAAATTCTGCAGTGAGAAGTGTATTTTTCTTCTTGATTTGCGAACATGTGTAATGTTAAAGTCTTTCTCCAAAACTGATACGATGCCATTAGGTATATATTACAAAATCAAGCAAACATTTTACACACAGATTTGTTTTGAGGGATAATGTAACACAAAATTTTGGCTATACTAAAGTTCTCTTGCCATGTTTTGCATTCTTGTTGACTTTAGTAGATAGTCCTCAAGTGAACTTCTTTGCTGTATATCCTTCTTACAATAGTTCAAGTTTCCATTCTTCTGAGAAATATCAAATCACACCACAGCAGTCTAATACGGCGCGGAGAAATGCCTGTGGTATCACTAGCTGTTGTGGAGAACTCTGATCCTGACCTCAAGATCAGAGAGGTGAGTAAAGGAGATGCAGAAATTAAAAGCATTATATCCACTTAAATATTTCTCTAGTTGGTGTCCAGATAGGAGACTGACAGTACTTGTGTTTTGTTCCAAAATACACGTTTGTTAAGCAAACACTTTGTGTTATTGGGGTGCTTAAAACTACTTGAGGCACTTCCTAGGTCATGTCGTTGTTAACCCCTGATCTGGTGCTAAGTTTGGCTTTGCCTGTTAGTTCAGAGGACCTCCCCGTAGCGTTGCCCCCTTATGTTCAGATCCAGAGATTCCCCTGCTGCTGGAGTTAGGCAATCCAGGATCAGCTGTTCCTCTCCTATCTTGTAGATCAGGTGCCTCAGAAGATGTCACCGAAGGGTAAACTGTTAGATACCATGCAAGATTGTAGGAGAGTGTCTCCTGAAATGCTGTTTAAGGGCTTAGAAAAAGAGAAAGTCATTAAAGTGTTCTTCGTTTATATGATTTCACTGATTTCTTACAGCTGTTCTTGCAGCTCACCGTTCATGAGCGTAGAGAAATAAACTGTCTTGTTTTGTTTTTTTTCCCCTCTTTGCGCTTCTTGAATATGCCAGCGTTGCCACTCGTAACCTGTGAAAGGTGTTTTGCAGAGGAGGTAAATAGCTTTAGATAGAGAGATTTCTGAGGGGAAAAAAAATTGGGAATATAAGAAGAAGTGAAGGTCTTAGACGGCGTGGACTGTTCAGGAAAGTGGTATGCCCTTCTCTGATTGAAGCAAGAGACAGGAACAGTTCACACAAGGTGCCAGCTTCCCCTAGGAAGACGTTAGGGAAGAACGAGCTAAACCTATTGTACTTTACCTCTGTGCTGTCTGCCTTCTGAAGGAAATGTCAGCCTGCAAAGCAATAGCTTTGATGCAGTCATGTTTGAACGGACGATTGATGATCATCTTCATTCATAAAAGCTTCCTGGCAAACAGCGGCCTGCCAGCGCAGGTATGTGTGTGACAGGGAAATGAGCAAATAAATGGAGAGATCCTGCCAGTCTCTAACCTGGCTACAAAGCTACTGTGAGAACTAGTGGAGAAGTTGGTTGGCAGAGCCTGCTCTGGAAATGTGGAAAGTCATTTTTTCACTGTTCCTTGCTAGACAAGCTTGCAAGCCTTGCCTTAGGCTGTAACAATTATCTCTGATTTCCAGCAAGGCAGTTGAATTAAGAAGAACTGCTGCATCAGGGAAAGACAGAAACGAGTTTCTGAAGAGATCTTTCAGGTAGTTTGCTGGGCTTTTCTCCAGCATACCCTCATGTAAGAAGCTATTGCTGTTCTAGGTCCTTCTCAAGAAAATTTGATTTTGGAGGTCACAGATGGAATATTTCAGAGATAGAACAAGATCCTGGATCACAAACTAATTTAAACGTGTCGCTGAAGTAAGATGTGCGTCTGTTTATGAAGTGACAAGTGCTTCACTGAGTATCTGCTTGAAATTGCCAGAGTTGAGGTGAAGTCCAGATTCTTTTTTGCATAGGATGCGTTTTTCTGTAACTGTCTGTAGAAAGCGTACTTTTGCACAGCATTTCCAGAGGAATTTCTGCATTTTCGTTCTGCTTTGGTGCCTACTTAAAGGTGAGCATTATGCCAGTAAGCAAACGGGCAGAAAGAGCCTGTTGTTTTCCATGTCAGTATTAACTTTTTAAACAAGTCACTTGATAAGCTACTGTCTCAAAATAGTAAAGGTCTATTGGGACAGATCTGCAAAATGAGGTACGGTAAAAGAAACTTTTTAGGGCAGAAACTTTAAATCTGTCCTCTCGCATTTCTCTAGGCTCATCTGTTCTGTCCATTTTGTTTTTGTTGTTTTTATCTATATACCTGTCTTACCCCAAATTAGCTTTCTGACACTTTCCTAGCAGTCAAATCATTTCTCAGCTTCTTTGAGTGTGTCTGTGTCCAGGAGCCAGCCCGTGCCCCTTTCTATTAGCGAGTCGTAAGTCTGGCTGTTGGCTGCTGCAGGCTGAGTATCCATTATAATAGGTTTATAGGATTTATGTCTCTGCAAATAACAGTTTTTATACTAAGCTTTATTTGTCTCACTTCTCAAACTTTAGATGGAGAAACAGAAGCTGCATTCCTTACATTATATCTGTAGGGAGTGAATGAAGGAGGGGAGTCGTGCCTTTCAGTAGAGAGCAGAAACCTGGGATTTGCTGTTTTGGACGGTAACAAAATATGTTAATTCTGCACAAGTTTGTTCGTGTTACTATTCTCAGCTGATTACGGCCTGTCTAGTACTAACAAGCATTGAGTGCAAGATTTTAGCTTTAGAGACTCCTTGATAGTATGCAAAGGAAGGAGGAAGAAATAAACTCAGATCCTATTAATTGTGGTTGTCAATCTTTGGTAATAGTGTCAGCCCTGTTTTCCCTATCTGTAGCCTCTGGTGTTTAGTAGTATCATCTGAGACCTTTGGCTTTTTTTCCTGGTCACAGTCGATCTTTGTGCTTCTTTCAGAAGCGAGCGAAATGGGGATAGGGCTTGTCCAGTGCAACTCAAAGCGAGCTCTAAAAGACAACTAGTGTTTAGACATCTTTGTACCTAAATGTGAACTGTTCTGTTATGCTTTTTTTTTCCAAATAAATTATGAGACACTGTTGAGCTTTCAAAAAATTATTTTGCATATTGATATTGTAACTTAAGGTGTATTCAGAAATGGAGATACGTACGAGACCAGAGATTACACCAGCGTTATTTTTCAGTTGACTTGTTATGGAAGGCTTTCAAATACATTTTTTTTTTTTTTTTCTTACTGTGTTGCTACAGGAGCTGTTTTTAAGGGACAAATGCCAGCAAATACGTAGCAAGAGAAATTTGAATATGAGGCAGATGAGGGATGATGCTATTGAGAATACCTTTTTAAAAAAATACAAAATTTCTATACTGTCTTTTATGTAAATATCATATTATCCCTAACACTAACTTTGGATAATTTTTTTGGCTGTTTTATTATGCAGGCATCTTTTAATTGTAATTACATATTGTCAGTCAAGAAGATCTCTAGGTGCTAGTTTCTAGAAGCTTATAATTAATTTTAAGTAAAATACTTCAGGAGAAGTGTTTAGCATGCATAGTAACATTTGTAATATTGAAATCTGATGCGAAGCCCTAAGGGTTGTGATGTACCCTCCCTTAAAGGCACAGCTCTTAATATACTGCAAAATAATCAATGTCAGTATAGGTCTGTTTGTAAAAGTGCCTGTGTAATGACACATTTTTAATTACAAGACACACATGCTTTCAGACATATCCGTACTTACTTTAGAAAGAGAGCTTCTTTCTTTAGCTGTCATTAAATATTATTAGTGCTTCTTAAAAACTGATGAGTAGAATACTGTTCTGGTCCATCATCAAAATTGAGTGAGTGGAGTGGCATAGACAATACCGAAACAATGATTTCTCATACACAGTTCTTGCATTATCATTTGCAACACATTTTAAAAAAAGTTTGCCATTTAGGTCGTACAATTTAAAGAGCAAAAGGCCGAATAGTTTTTTGACTTGAGAACCAAGCATATTTACTGGCGAGGAGACAAATAAACTTCACGTTGTTCCTAGGTACTTTGTTTTTCTCATTATGGAGTTTTCTGATCAAAGGCAGAATAACGGGAACTCTGAGCAGCTGGAAGAGATGTGCAGATTGGTGAACTGGCAGTGCTTTGCTCCTGCCTCTAAAGGGGGTGTAGAATCTGGATGAGCCTTAGCAGAAGTAATTGTAGCCATAATTTTACATGCTGAATGCAGTTAGATTTTTGTAATTTTGCTTGATAATTATAGGTACTCTGCAAAGACCACGGTGTTTGGTGAAGAACTTTAAGTTGTAATCGGTTTCCCAGTGTTGAAACTGAAGAAGCACAAATTTTTAGTGTACCTGGCCAAACACGGTTATGCACGTGAACATGCCATTATGAAAGAACATATTATTTATGTTATTTATGCTATATTATTTAATGCAAAAACCAGCTTTTCTTGTAACTCCTGTATAAAGGATATGTTATTACCGGGGAGTTGTAGACTGTGATGCTGTTCTTGTATCCCCCCCCGCCTCGGATTTTTCTTCCTTGCCGTCTGCTTAAAACCAGAGGAGGGAAAAGAAAAGAGAGCTTTTCTACAACCTTCTCTCTCTCAAGCATCATAACTTGCAGATTTGAATTTTGGAATAGGCTGGACTATGTTGGTATCAGTAGGATCAATGTGCCAAAACACCTGTAAGAGACTGGCCCCAGTCCCACACTGAACGTGGCACCAGCTGGGCTTGATTTAAGATGTACGAGTTTGTCGCTGGACTTCATTGGGGCTAATTGTGCAAGTAGTGTTTCAAGTTGAGGAGCAGGTTGTGTAAAAAGAAAATAGAAAAGAGTGATGGAAGGGGCATTACTGATTGTTTCAAGTTGATGTTTTCTAATAACACATTTTAAATATTTTACCATGAAGCATTTTTATTTACTCAAGTCTGTTTTTCCCCTTGCATCTCTGTTGCTGGTCTGCACTTTGCTACAAAAGCTCTTCTGCATGTCAGCAAAGGTTTGTTCTCCTCCTTACGCACTCCTTGCTGCCCGGTGGCTCTTTGGGGTCAGTGGTTTTCTGCTCCTTGCTGCTGGCGAGCGCTGCACGCGCTGCGGGAGAGCCCGAGCAGTGCACAGCGTTCACACGTGGCCCAGGAAGTGCCACTAAGAATGAAACCAGTTATCTGCAAAGTGCTCTCAAACCAAGTGAGCAAAAATATTAAAAATATTTTCAGTAACTTTCGCTGACGATGAGGCGTTTGTTTGCAAGTGGAGCTGACAATTACACAAATCAATGTTTTGTGGTTTTAACAAAGTCCACAGCAGGTAGTTACTGAAGTCATACACTCGTGTCTCTCTGAGAAGCATGCCTGCGTGAGAGGTGGAAGCGTGGCTCCTTATCCTTGGAATAGTAAGTCCTGCTCAGGAGATATGCAGCTGTTTGTCATGAATAGCACTTTTGTTTTGCTGTTACTGTTGTTCCATCACCGTAAAATTGCTGTACTGACAGCCTAAAAATAAGGGCATCTGGGGATTATCTAATACCTGTTGTATTCTGTGAACTTAAATAATGATGGATAAAATGCTTGAAACTTTCATGGGGTATTGTACTGTGGTGTTGGGTTAAACGAAAAGGCTGGAGAGGAAGGCTACACTTATGTGTTAGTGGTGGTAGCTCCGGGGCTGTGTAGTGTGAGTAGATGAAGCAAAATGACTGTGAAAGTGTTTGGCTGTGCTAGGCTAGTGCAGCTAAGTGTTTGTAGCTCCACATAGCCATTTGGTACTTGAAGAATTAAGGAGAAGAAAACCTGGAGAAATCCTAATCTCTTAGAGGAAGTAGAAGGAAATCCAATTTTGGTGTAGAATTTGATTTAGTTGCTGTGGTGTACACAGAAGAACTTCAGTCGAGGGCCGTAGCGCTGTGTGCGCTGCAGGGCGAGCGCCATTAGGTGGACGGGGCCAGCGCGTTCCTAGCACCAGCCTGCTGAAGCTGGGCTGGCGGTTTCCAGACGGTCACGGTTCGTTTCCGCAGACGCTGTGCCAAGCGCGGCCTGTGCTGCGCAGCCTGGTCAAGAATGCTGCGTCCAGCAGGCCGAGAAATATCAGGTGAATTCGTTCTACATCTCCGTGCAAGCGTTGCATCAGGTGTAGTGCTCCTTTAGCTGTGCTAAAATGGAAAAGTTGTTTTTGCAGGCGTCTCACGGATGTAACACTCCTTTTCCGTTGAGGCACGAGCCACATGTGTGCACAGATCCTCACAGGCCCACAGCTACTTGAACCAGACACCCCTTCTCCTCTGTAACTGGTGTTCAGGTGGAGTATTCTTGGTGCCATCCCCTGCTTATTGACAACATTTTACTATTTTTGTTTCTTCCCCGAGCTGCAGTTTTTCACCCTGGGCTTCTGGCCTTTAAATCTACTCACCCTACTTGTCGTTGGTATCGGTGGCAGTGGCCTGAGGGTCTCTTCAAGCTGTGTGTGGTGTAGGGCCAAAAGATGGTGTCTAGATGCAAAAGCTTCTGTTTACCTCTTTCTTTAACAGGCGTTCATCTCATCTGCTGTTTACGTGGTGTGCCTGGGCTTATGCTCCAGCCTGCAGATTTGTGCAGTGCATTAGTGGATCTGTCTTCCCCACATCATCTGGCAGTAAGACAACTTGTTTTTATACAGCAGGTCTTCTGCCACTTGTACTGCAGAGAGCTCCAGCCCCAGGTGCTGGTGTGACGATGGCTGCCCTGTCCAGGATTTAACGGCAGGCACTGCAACGTCCTGTGTATTAAACACAGAAGAAGGAAGGGAGGCATCCCACAACCTCGGGCATGTTCTGCAGTAGCCGAGATATTCTTGTCTGCTGGTGTGGCCTTCATGAACACAGCTGTGCTTTGCTGCAGGCTTCTGCTTCCTCTGCTGGGGAAAAGAAAGGCCAGAAGCTGGGTTCCTGGGAGGAAATTTTGGTATTGCCTTCCTGTACAGCTTTCTTGATACAACCAGAGAAGTTTTAATAGTCTGAGTTTACGGGTAGCTGTTGTAAAACAACCCAGGATATGCAAAAATGTATCTGCTTTTGGCAAGATGCTGGTAGCTGTTGGAGAGGATCAGCCTTGTAGTAAACCTGTGCAGTTTGGCCTGAAAACAGGTGATCTCTCATTCTGCCAGGGATTCAGCCTGACAGTTCAGTCACTGAACATCTTCTTTTGCCTCTGTGTTTTTTGTTTTTTTTTGTTTTTTCCAAATAATGTGGCTTTTACAGTGCTTGAAGACTTCAGCTTCAGCCTTTCCTTAATCTCTGTTCAAACTTGCAGCAAAGTGCTGCCAGACTTAAAGGCTTCACAAGCCTTGCCTCTGGTACCCACGACCCGGCTGCTTTCCCTCTGTTAGTATCGCCCTTGGTGTCCCAGCAGGTTCATCTCAGTCGTTGTACCGCCTGCCTCCAGTTTTCTTTTTCTGCAAGGCTTTTCCTTTGTAACTTTTTGGTTTTTGACCTCTTTCCTGTTCTTGATACATTAGCTGCAAGTTTCAGCAGTCGTGCGACTGTCCTACAGCTCACCACAACCTTTCCCTTCCTGGAATCTGATTGTGGGCTTTCACTGTATACCAGAGAAAGCTTATTGCATTGCAGAGGAAAAGGATTTTACAGCCTGTCCTAATTTCAAAAAGGAGGAGAAAGATGGAGTTATTTTAGACTGAAGGAGTTGTCTTTTCCCCTCCCTTTTCCTAAGGGCTTCAGGACTGGCTGTTTTCTTGGCCAGTCAGGAAAGAAACGGGTGTATCTCTTGATTTCAGGGTACCGGAATGGAAACACGAAGTGAGCATCACAGAGGAAGTGTCTTTATTTTGTAGCGATGCAAATCTACTAACAGTAAAATATCTGGCTGATCGACTTTCTTAGGCTGATGTTACCTCCTTTCTCTTCATAGTAATGAAATAGGGGTCTTCTAAGGGACTCAGAAAACTCTATTATTGACTTGAAACATCTTTTTGTCTCAGTGGAAAACTAAACTACATGCTAAGTGCCCAGAAATTTTGTTTACATCCTATCAGTTTGATGCAAATGCCTGGGGCTATTGTTAACACAACATCTGTGAGGGCTTTTCTGCCTTGGTGGGTTCAGGAGCATTAAGTCTTGGCAGTAAGATAGACACCTAGACCTATAGTAACTAATTCTTTACATTGTGATGTCCCTTAGGATTGTCTTGTAACAGGTTACTCCTTACAATTTGAATTGATCTTATTTGACCTAAGATGGGATGCACAGGTCTGGCAGTTCACAGTTGCTTATCCCAAGGAAGCAGAAACGTCACATCAGTTTTCTGGAACTGTTGGGTAAAGCAGAGTATCTTTGGGCCGTAGTGGTGGTGTGTACCAGTACAGTATAGCAATATCAAAGAAGAAAATACTGTGAAGTCACATGCTCGTTACCAGGGCCAAATAAATTAATGTGTCAGGGTTTGGGTTTATATTTAGCTTGTTTTCTGTGTGTTCTGAGTGCTGTAGCAGAAGTCTGAGTCACTTTATGGTTTGGGGTCTGAATGGGAAATTCAGACTGTCGTTTTAGAGATGGATGTCTACAGATGGACCTTTGTCAGCTCCGTTACTCATTCAGAGAAACATTCTTGAAATGTCAGTTCCGCTGATTTCGGTGCTTCAGTGACGTGTGCTGGGATTTGAACCCCTCAGAGAGCACTGCTGTGGGGTCAAAATTTGCCTCAGGCCAGTGAGAAAGTGCTGTCCGTGCTTCTGTTTGGACGTGCTTCAGCATCTTCTTGGGAACCTGAAGATACTTTTAGTTCCCTGTTAACAGAAATGTTTTCAAATTTTTAAGATAATATTCATTTAATATTTCTTGAATTAAAATATGGGATTAAAATGACGATTGCCTACAATGGATAATTTGAAATCTCCTTTATTAATAGAAGAACCACTGGAAAGACAGCTAGAATGTTTTGGGTACCAGGTACCAGAACAAATCTGTGAGACCGTGAAAGCATGTAGCATCAACAGGAAACTCTGTAATTACATTGACAATGTAAACATTTACCTTTACTGGCCCAAACCAGATAGTTAGTTCTTTTTATATATCTATTTGGCCATATACCCACCTAAAGTTCCTTTCATCTGCATGTTTATACTCATTTTGGGTTATTTTAGCACTGGAAATGGCTCAGCATGGATATAAAAGGAACCTTACAGTGATAGCAATTTAGCCTCTGGAATTAAAAGTTTTGGGAAAATATTCCTTGGAATCTCTGCTCTCTGACAGTTTCTCTAGGGAGAGGCTTCCCTTTGTGCGTGATTACTGGAGACAAGAAGATTGTTAGTATTTATTCTGTTAGAAGTGAGCCTACGCAGTGCTGGGTAAGAAATTGCGATTTCCCCCCCCCAAATCAGGATGGATCTGCAGAACTGAGACACCCAAGTTGGTGTCTTTGGAACATCACAGTTTTATGTGTTTTTGTGGTGACACTTAAACTTTTTAAATCTGTTTAGAAGTTACTTGACAATCTGAAATCTGCGTACTTCACCATTTTTAGTCATCTTTATTAAAAGTAAATGGTCTTTCTGTATGAAATTCACTGCTCAGATGTAATCTTCGGGGTATATACCCATCCCGGATACTGAGGAAGACACCAGTTTGTGCACAGATACGAGATGTGGCTTTAAAAGTTATGTTATCTGAGGTGCAATGTGAGGAGGAATTAAAAGTGAGAGATAAAACGGAGTTGTCAGATCCTGCAGGCTAATGCAGAAATTTGAGCAACTTGAAAAATGTTACTGAATGTGAACATCGTTAGCCAGAAACTGAATACCTGCTTAGGGTTTGATAACTTTGAATAGCCTTCCATTACTCTTTTGTGAGCTTTTGGGGGTGAGAGATAGAATCAGGAACCTTATATTATAGAATTAAAAAAAAAAAAAAAATCTGTAAGTGCTACCAGTTCAAAAAGCTTTTGGAATCTGTGGACTACAGGGAGGTCTTTTTATAGAGATGGCATGTATGCACATTTTTGTGTGTTGTGTATCTCTGTACGTGGGTTGTTGTACCTCCCAGCCCTTAACCTTGGTCCAATAAAGTCTTCTGCTAGGACTCTTCCGTCATCTGCTTGATGCAAGTGAGCAAAAGTGTAGTTGTATGGTGCCAAACAGGGAAGTTTATTTTTGTCAAGTCAACTGGACAGAAATGTGAATACTTCAGGATAATCTTCCCATTAATATCTTAAAGCCATTAGTTAAAACCTCCCTGCATTACTTTTCCTCATGAAAGTCGATGTTTTTTTTCTGAATGGAAAATATTTCTGTATTTCGGACTTGTATATGGAAAGAAAGGTCTTCTTTTTAATTCTTAAAGTGGTTAAAGGGAAAACAGCTAATAGAACACACATCAAATATTTCTATCTCCTACTTCATTTTACCTGCATAGTAGGAAGTTTTAGCAGCCTCATTCAGACTTTTTTGTGTGCCTGTGCTTGGCAAGCGTGACACTCGGGTCACGGGGTGAATTTGTCTGCGAGGTGGTGCTGGTTCTGCTTTGACAGCTGTCTCCCACTGAAGATAATAGTGGTAGTGTCTCTGGTAAGAGATGATGCAAGATTATGGTTCCTTTGTGTTTAATGTTTGTTTTCTCTTAACTACCTTTTGTGTAGTTGTTTTGAGCTCCTGCCAAAGTTCTGCGTTTGAGCACTTTCTAAATCATTTTTGATTGTTTTAAGTGCAGATCATTGGTGTCTGCTCTACTTCAGGTTTCAAGTGCTGCATCCTGATTTACTAATAGCAATTAGAGCTGCTTCAGATGAGAATAAGATGCAGTTGAAATAGAATATGTGAGAGCATAAGTAAATGTGCTGCAGGTAAATACAGTGAGAGGCAAACTTGGTTTTAGTTTATTGTATGTGGTTAATCATTCATTCTAAACGGTGCTGCATTTCAGTGTAACAGATAAAATAATGATATTCTCTTTACCATAAGCCGTTTGAATTCCGGTGTACCAAATTGAGGATTATTGGGTTTGCTCCAATCAGTAAGATCACAGGAAATGAAAAGGATACTCAGCTAGATGCGGTGACTAGATCTGTCTCGCTTGTATTTAATTACCTGCCAGTTTGAAGTCTGGCTCCCCGACCTGTTCAGGCTCCCGTTATGGTCAGTGGATTGAGGTCACTCCGTGGAGCGATCCCTCCCCTGACGCTACTTCCCTTGACCGACCCTAAAGCAAACTTAAGTGGAGCTTTTGAAAGCAAGCTTCTTCGTGCAGCTGTCTGCTTATGATCTTTCACGTTCCTGACAAAGACCTTGTGATGCAGATTTGCTTGGTCTGGTAGAGCGTACAAAAGGACCTCATTACCTAGAGGAACCTTGCCTTTTTTTTTTTTCCCTGCATTAGTAAAGACAGGAGAGAGAGCTCTTTGTAAAAGGTTTGATCCCGAAAATGACCTGAAGTGGTTGGGATTAGGATCGCTGATCGGTTGAAGGTTTCACAAGTATGTAAAGTCAAAGCAGCATAGGAATATCTGAATTGGAAGGAAGATGCTGAAATAAATTAATTTTTCAACTGTAGCAACAGCAACCAAAGTTGAAAATAATGAAACTGTCAATCGGTGCAGACTAATGAGTTCAAGTCTAGTGACTAATGAGTATGTGACTACAGAGAAAATATCTTTCAAAGTAATTCTTCTACAGGGAAAAATGCAGGCATCCTTCTCCAGTATTTAAAATGCAAATATTGAACTAATGTATCACAAGTAGAAGCAGACTATATTTTCTGAGCTTGGTGGAAAGGAAATGTTGTGCAAAAATGACATGTGTGTATGAATGTTTTTTCAATATAAACACTGTTTTGACATTTTTACTGGGATTTGTAAATTAAATAATGAAACCCTTTCGATAGCAAAATAATTCCTGTCGTCCTTACTGTATGTAACTTAAGGACTTAATATCAGAGGCATCTTTGTTTTTAGCTTTGCTAAAACCACGTTCATCCATGTTAAGGTTTGGAATGCTTGGAGAATTATTTTCCTATTTTGCTGGCAAGTAATGTGTTTTTGTTGTTGTCGTGTGTGTTTGTTTTGTTGTTTTGGTTTTGATGTGTTTAACTAGGATCGGTTGGTATGGAGGCAGCTGTCCCAAGTTATGTTCTCTGGAATTCAGAGGGACTGGGTCAGTACCGGTAGTGCACAGTATTTCTGAAAATCAAAGGTGAGGATAAAAAAGGCAAGCTGATGCTTAAGAAAAGCTTACCCATTTTCTCCTTTTTAACATATTGTTATTAATTTGTCTGCGACCTTTATTCCTGTGTGTTTAACTTTCTTTTAAAATATGATAGTGCCTAGGGAGTGCCGTGTCTGCCTTTTTTTTTTTTTT